>OZ032114.1:1375000-1802500 GCA_964026355.1 Pseudorhiza aurosa | reverse complement strand
GCCCCAACAAAGGAAGAAAGAAGAAAGCAAAAGGCTAAGGGGCGAGAGAGATCAGATCAAATTTATTGATCTTAGATCTGAAAGATGGCAAGTTGTAAGATTCAGGAAAGCATGAAGAAGGCAGGACATTCCATAAATTGCATTAGGATGAAAGCCTTGTTTTAATGCTATATTTATTGAACCTTTCTTAATCCTTTCGAAGAAGTTGACTCAATAACATCATTAAGAAATCATTTCTATCCTGCGGCAGAACTGTTCTTCAAAAAGAATGCAAAGCTAAAATTTTATGGTGATAATTAAGTGCATGCTTGATACTTGAATTCATAATTGGTTGCTCATTTGCAATGAGCAGTTTCCAATCACTTTCTAATGCTTCAAAGCAATTCTGGGCTTAGCAGAAACCAGGAGCAGTCTTTTTAAAAATTATATTTTGAAGTCGATAAGATAGTTCCCTATTTCCCTCCTCACTGATAAGATTTTCATCGCAAACCACAGAGGATTTCAAATTATTGTCCCTGGGCTATGAATCACTGTGCCACATTGCTACTCCTTTGTAAAAAAGACACAAATTCATTTTTTGCTTGACAGGGAATGCAAAATGTGACAACTTTCCTGATTCGTTAAAAATCCATCCAACACATGACCGTTAATCAATTCACCAAATCAAAGACCTACTGCCAAAGTAAACTAATTATTCTGCAAATTTTATGTAACACAAGGGAGCCATTAAACTTTTCCGTCATATGTTGTGCGTAATGAAAATTTTGGATGAAGTTATCAGTAAACAGGCTACAAAGTTAACTCACTTCTTTTCGAAAAGTTCTGAAATTCCACTTTTTGTGGCCTCCGAAACTGAAAGCAAACAAGCACCATGAATCAATGACACGTTTCTAAAACTGTTGGCGTTGTGTGATATGTTTGATTGCAACAAAACCATTTAGCACTCAACTCATGATTGATACAAGAAATAAAAAATTGAAACAAATCAATGATATTTCTACAAAGCTGTATCAAAAATTTATTGTATCCTTAGATAATTTATCAGCAGCTGCGGTTTGCTGTCAATAAGCATCATTTTGACAAATTTGCCATGGAACCTAAGCTGACACGTTTGAGCTTCTTACAGCAACAGGTTGAGTTATGCCATGTATAAACTTTGTCTTATTATCATTATTATATATCTTCATCATTATTACCATTCTTATTATCATTATTTTTATATTTTTACACATCTTAGGCTCTCTAATATTGGATCAATTTATTGACTTGCAGGGCCAAAACCATTCCTTTGTGTTTTCCTGGAAAAGTGTGCTTTACCTCTTTCCATTTCTATGCCCATCCCGATTGCTATTGGAACTTGCAGTTCTAATTGAAATGAAAGCTACGCAGGGGAAGCTGCCAATGAGTGTTGGCAGAAGTGCAGTAGGTCAGAAGAGGTGACACAAAATACAATCACTCTGCTTGCATAAAAGTTTTGCAACATTCTTAATCCTAATACTCTACAATTTCAAGGCACTACCTATCTACAAAACATAGGCAGAATTTAAAAAATACCCCATTTCAAACATTAAACATCAATTTAAACAAATTTTCCGAAATGGTCTAGTGCTACAAATCAAACTTGGTCCATTTGGGTCCAAATTGAAGAACTGATCGTTAAGGAGAACGAAAAGGGGACCATCTGTTAACAGAATAGAGAGACATAATTAATTTGTAAGTATTTGTATTACATCGACTAGAATTCGTGAGGCATCTGTCAAGAACAGAGAATCTATAATTTGGGCCTAATCAGCTAATTCAAGATAGGCTGTCTTCCCTACTACCATACCGACAGCAACACACACCAGGAATCAAAGCCAACAGAGACTTTCCACTGAAATAATTGTTAATCTATTAATATATATCAATTCAAGCTATTAAGACTTACTGGCAGTATCACCATATAGATATTTTTCATCGTCGTCGACTTCTGACATTTTCAATGCTGCACGATGAAGGCGGGCTTTGATTTATCTACTGAATTGAATTAATAGTCTCTGCGCGGTCGCATTGATGCTGCGCAGCATCCTATGAGAGTAGAGTAGAAATACAAATATTCTTAGAGGCTAGTCCATAAGAACTTCATAAGAAAAGTGCATATTCCTACTATCAACGAAGTACCTGACAGCAAAACGAAGGATGGGAGGGGGCTCAAGTATGATTCCGAGTTGATGAGAACGTGGGGAGAATTCGGAAGAGTAGAGTGAGGTGGGTAACGGATTTTGTGACAATCAAAATAGTACTTGCGCAGTTGAGAACTGGCCGCATTCCCTTAGCTGGGTGCTAAAGAAGTAGGATAAGACTGAAAGTGTGGAAAGGAAACAGGGAAAGATCACTGGTGTAAGTGTGTAGCGTTAGGAAGAGCGAGAGGAGAGACAGGACTGACCGATCTGGAGAAGTTTTTTCATCGAGTCTTTCCCTCAAAGCATATTTGGTTGCAGAATCGGTTACAAGCCGACAAAAATGAGTCGAGATCACTTTTGGCAGTCGCTATCCAGGGACACCAACGTGGAGGTCTCTGCATTGTCCCCAGTCTGGAGAAGTGAATGAAAATGACAGGCTGTTGGTGTATGTACTTTTCTCATTTGATAGGTTGGCCAGAGGAGGGAGAGCCACGACTACGGCATTGTCATCAACATCGATCCTCTTCTTCAATTCTTCATAATGGGATGCTGTACATGGGAAATGACCTTCTTCGCCGAGGTGGCTGTGGGTCTACCTACGAGCGGAGAGCTCATGTCCACCATTCCCGGTCCATCACCATTCTGTCCACTTTGAAACTTCCCTATCATTTCAGTCCCTAAAACCACACACGTAGTTTCCCTTTAGCCTTCCCCAGCTGCAATTTTCATGCATTGCTCCTTCCATTACTGATTTTGGGCAAAATTACTTAAACACCCTCCTGTCACATCTAATAATCCTACGTTCTTGAATCCGAAGATATCATAAACCCTAGCCTTGACTAATTCCTTATGTGATGTCAATAACAATCCTTTATTTCATCTCTCTTCATTTCAAATTCCTCCAATCTATAAATGTTTATATATCACTACGGTCTTCCGTCTCTCTCAGCACCCACTATTCTCGTTAAGTGACTGCTTCAGTGGCACGAAAGATTTAGCAGGTTCTCAAAAGAATTCATCTCAATTATCAGGATCAAGTTTATTGATTTTGATATGCATCTTTAGCAATGGATTGGATGTGTGATTTTGATTCCACTTTCCTAGAAAAAATTCAGAGCCCTGTCTTTGGTTTCTGCTAGGCTTGAAATCGAGTATGCAACGCAGTCAGTAAGGAGAACAGCTAGCTCATTGCAATTTCAGACGTAGGAATTACGAGGTATGGTCACATTGATGGTGAGAAATATGAAACTGAAGGAAGAGCATAGCTCTTTATTGCCAAAATTTGCCTATGGAGACTTCACGTAGAACTTCGTGAAACGCCCTATTTTACAAAGATCCTCTGGTCTAAATTTCCAAAAGTCCATTGCAACTTTTCTAATTCGATGGTATTGATAAAGAGGCTTCACCAGCTTCACTCCTTTCTGTTAAAATGGAGTGGCGCTATGGAGTAAAGGACGCTGGCAATGGTCATGAAAACACGGATCAGGATAGTGTCCAGACGATTACTTCCGATAATGAAGAACGAATGATCGAAGCACCTATCGGTTTGTTCATTTTGTTGTCATCTAGCTTTTTTGTGTAACCGTTATCTTTAAGTTAACACTTCAAAACAACGCGAAGGAGCTCAACTGAGAATGTTATGTTCAGGAAATGGATGTCTTGCATTAAAATTCTCTGTAATAGTTTATGAAATCTGTCTTATAAATATGCAGAATCAAGAATTTTATTCAGGTAACCACGCACGGTGAATTTTGGGAATTTCATATGCTGTGATAAGTGTTAACGGTAGTTTGAAAGCGGCCATTTGAGATAGCCACTGCTCGGGAAGGTGACCCGTTAATGAACTCCGAATTTGACATGTCAAGACTCGTCTATTGCTATAACATAACAGCGTGAGCGATTTCTTCCTTTCCAAACAGACAAATCAGCATTAGATTGAGTAAAGCTATGCTAAATTTTGAATTTAAGTGAATTTTGGTTTGGCAGGATTTGGTCGAGTTTCTAGTGATAATTAGCTCTAACCAAGTGTCTCAAACGACCAGCGTGTAGTGGTTGATAGTAACACGACAACAGGTGGTTTTTATTAAGGGATTCCTCAGACTTAAAATGCAAAGGGAATTCTATTTTGTTTTTTTTTGCAAAGCTTGAGATGCATAAGGTATTTATACAGCTCCCTTGTTCAGTGGTTAGTTCCAAAGTCCAAAGACTCAAGATTTGTTGAAAACTGACAAAAATTTAACTTAATTGACCTTTGTGAGGGCCTGAAAGTAGAATCAAGTAATAAAATTCTTTTCAGTCTGTACATATAAGACAACTTGTGTTACATTCAGTTGGTTTTTAAGAGTTATCAATTCTGATTCCTGGGCTCTTACAGTTTTCAGTATTACTTTGAGTTCTGTAACATGTATTGACTAACAACACAACTTCCTATCAATTGTTGTTGGAGGGTTAAGTCGTCCTTATAACAGTTCTAAACATTTGAGTGAGGGATTCTGCCATGAACCAATATTTGAATCTGCCCATTGATGCAACATTGCATATGAATTGGTACCTCTTGCAAAACAGTTTGTCAGAGTCAGTTGATATTCACAAAGATCTTATTGCCTTGTTGTGGATGACCCCAGTGTAGAAAAGGCCTATTATGGTGCTGGTTTTTCCCCCATTGTTCTAAGCTCTGGAATAATTGTCCGCCTTCTTGTCTCTGTGGGGAGTTTAAATGTCCCTGCTCCAATCTAATATCAGTCATTTCCTAAGGAGAATCTTCTTTATGATCCCTTTCTGACTCTTCCCTCTAAACATCTTCACTTTCACAGATTTTTTTTGCCATTTTTGGCAAAATTCTTTTAAGAGCTCGGGACATTTACCTTGACTACTGTAGCCAGCAGTACTGTAGCGATAAGATTAGCCAGCAGAACAGAGCTGCATAATAACATTCCATGTAACCTCTCAGAGAATTTCTCTCAGGAGATCAGGGAGATTATTCCTGTTCCTCTGAGGTGTGTCCGAACCACCAGAAGCTCCACTCATTCACATTCTTTCCAAGTTTTGATGCCTATTCCACAAACTTTATCCCACCAATAAACATTCATCCCTAGAACATGCAATTTATGGAACCTCTTGCCTTCTTCTAACTTTCCTAAATCTTACAGCTTGCCATCATTCAAATCTAAGATCAATAAACTTGATCTGATCTCTCTCTCCTCTTAGCCTTTCGAGTTCTTCTTTCTTCCATTGTTGAGGCTTTGTATAGGCCACCATGTCCTTTCCCCAACATAGCTCAGTAAAAAGAAAAATAGAAAAAAAGCCTTGATCTTTGAATACCTTTGAAATTATACCTTGTCCCCTCGTTATAACCTCTCAATAGGATATTTTTTAAATGAATATTGCTAAATATTAAATTATATTAGCTTTTTTCACAATCTCAATACACCAGTTTTTATGATTTTGGACAAATGAATTCCTACACATCTTGCCTTGCTGCTTCCACAGATTTATCTCCACATGCCTACTGTCTCCGCTGATTTTGATAATATATTGCAGAGAAGAATTTTGAAGATTTCTCTATGCAGTCTGCTATGTTAGCACCAACAAAATTCTAGTTTCCAACTCTCAAAATTTGCATTTGATAATTTAAAACACAGCCTTGGTACACTTTTCAGAGTGGATCTGATAAACAAAGCTCTATCCCAACCTTCCTTTTTGGCAAGCAATATTTCCTGAATGCGTTAAATTTTGTTTTAGCTCAGTTACAGAGGTATTTTTTATGTTCTTTTTTCAGACAAACTTGGCCCAGTTGGGAGATGGATCAGGCATCGTCTCTTAGCAAGTATCCTTATTGGAACACCTGTTCTTGTCGCAGTTCAGGTAAGAGGACTCTTAATTTCATGCAAAGTTGTTTTAAAAAAGCTGCAAATTTATTTTGTATTTGATTGCCAACACTCAATGTTTTTGTGTTTCCTACCTGGCATTCGATGCTGGCTTTTGTTTCTTGATAAGCTAGGCCCATCATGACCACACCTCTTCATTCATGCTTGTGGGATTAAAGGGAGCTAGTGACCCTCCCAGTTGTGCCATGGTGTAGTGGTTAAGTGTGTGGACTCACAACGCAGGGATTGTAAAGTTCGAATCATACACATATCACAATGAAGCTACCATTGGCAAGGAAGGCAATGGGAAGCCACCTTACAAAGTCTACTGTCCTAGAAAAATGTCAGTGCCTTGGCTCCAGCTTCTGCTAATGGAATATGCAATGCTGTTTTTTTAGTGGCTCTCCCTATTTAAGCGAATTTGTGCTTGAGATGGCAACTGAAACATTAGCCATATGGTTTACATGGAAATGCCTTGCCCTTTCCGCCATAGTTTCCAAGTGTTGCTTCAGTGCCATTCATTTATGCGTATTTTTTAATGCAATTACACCCAATACATGATAAGAATTTTATTGAGAATATTGCAAAATGGACATATTAATTGGAACATTTTGGCATGAGAATTCATCCCACCTCATTTCCCTTCAAATGGTGTGAATTCTGTGACCTTGACAAGAGATGACTGCAGCAACTCACCTTGCATTGTTTGCATATGTGTTTTGCTTTTGTATTGCTTTTTTGTGTGAAATCAAATTGTTAATTTCTATCAAAAAGCTACTTTGCAACACCTTTTTAAGACTGCAGCTAATCCCCAGTATTCTCAGCCATAGCATGGGAAATGTGTTTCCGTGTTCACACAACTGATAAATAGTTCCAAATCCCAAGTAACCTTTGAATTTTCTTGATACTTATGTTTGAGTTGTATATCAATCGGACCTTCATCCAATCGGCTTTTTTTGCGTGAATATATAATTTTGTGTGTAAATAAATGTTTAGGGCTTATGGGTCTGACACTAGCAGGGTTTGAATTAAAAATATTGATAGTTGAAAAGCAATGAAAAACCAATTTGTTGAGATCCTTAGTTCTAGGAAAACTGTTGAGCTCTGACTTTGATATCTGATAAGATTGGAATGGAGTGTGCAATGCAGTCTATGATCAAATGTTTTAAAAGATTATAATTGCAATCACTATTAACATCAATGTCACTATCATCATCATTATTGTCATTTATTCAATCAAAGTCCCCTAAACATTGGTAGACAAAATCTGAAGGTTTTCTTTACCATTTGCGATCATTTTTTGTCACAATCACATTTGTGTTTTTAAGTACAAAGAATATGTGCCGGTTTAAAGCAGTTATTGAATGAAGCATTGATAATACAGTTTTCAAAGCAATTGTTTGTGAACCATGTCAGTGTGTAAAATACCAATACCATAATCAAACTAGATCTAAGATCAATAAACTTGATCTGATCTCTCTCTCCTCTTAGCATTTTGCTTTCTTCCTTCTTCCTCTGTTGGGGCTTTTCATAGGCCACCATGGCCTTTCTCCCACAAAGCTAACTATGAAAAATACTGAGAATTTTCCTCATCCCAAAACAATTTAGGCCATCTGGTGGATCTCCACTCGCAATTGCATATTTGTTGCTTAAGCCTCGGCGATCTCACACGAAACGCGCTTTCCATGCCATCTGCTTCTCCATCGGAGTTTGTGAGGAATCATTCATTCATTAAGTTTTGAATTGCTTTGCGCAAAAGCCATTTGCACGCGATCAGCACCTGCCTTCGTGGAGAAACATCAGTGTCGGTAACCTTGCGGGTGGATGAAGCGTCGGGTTTATCCTGATATGTGTTTATCTGATTCGAAATGCAGATTTTACGGAACGATGCAAGATTTTATCATTTAATTGGGCCTTCTGAATTGCCCGCCTTTTTAGAGTCTTATCATCAATTAATGAATCGCCCTATATCATCAAATTTTCTCTATTTGCAATCGACCAACTGACTGTATTCTCCCACATTTATATTTTCAGGTTAGACGACATCCTTTGGCAACGAAAGTCCTCAAGGTTGCCAGTCTTTTTGGTACCGAAGAGTTCTATGGTCTGCTGGTCTGCGTTTTGACATGGTGAGTCTGTTCAATCGACACTTGCTTCTATCAAGTCCTCAGTAATTTGCGAAACTGTGTCTAGAAATTGGGCCTAGCAGCTTCAACAGAAAACAAAGTCCCGAAATCTTTGCATACTTCGCTTCAACTGCGTGCTCGAATTTCTATCGCATTTCGAGCGCGAAAAGTCCAAACTGTAGAGCTGCCATCTCTAGTATTTTGGCAAGGGATGTAAGCTAATTACCCCAAAGTCAAAAAATTGTGGCTTGAAAACGGCTGCAAATGAGCTTCCAAAAATTTAAGATCAGAAACACATCTCAGTATAGTTACATTCTAATGATGTCTCTTTCCAGTGGCGTTCAATTCAACTTTAGCTCTTCTTCTATCGTGCATCTGGTTTTTCACAATACTTCAATCTTCCATTCATTGCTTTTCAAGCATGCTGTTCCTTTATAGGAGAAGCCTTGTTTGTTTCATACAAGTAAAAAATTTTTAGATGTAAATGATGATAATTGTGATTGAAATAACACGAAGATTTATCCACGATGTTAGTACTAAAGCGAATCATTGCGATTGTCAGTGAGCATTGCTGAATCATGCTTGAACAAATGATATATGATATATGATTGATATGATATGATATGATATGATATGATATGATATGATATGATATGATATGATATGATATGATATGATATGATGTGATATGATATGATTGATATGATATCATTAATATTATATTACATTATATTATATTATATTATGATGATGATGATGATGATGATATTTTTTTTTATAACTTCATTTTGATATATATGCTAAACATACAAATACAAATCTCTCTAATAATGGGTAATTTGTATTCGACTGACCTAATTACCGGTATTTCTAGTGTAAAAAAAATAAAAGATGAATAAATGAATAGAATAATAAGATGACAGATAGAAAAAAAGAATTTAGTAAGAGGAATTAAAGGTTGCATGGAGTCTGTTAGTAGGGAAGAAGATCTGGGTTAGTCCAGGGTTTATTACGCATGCAGAATATGTAGTAAGTTGTGCGAATGATTATAGTTGATAATTTAGTAATGATGTAGTTAGTATGTGCTTTGTCAATGGTTAGCTCGCTACGCATCTGAATGAACGAATCGCTAGATTGTCCAAAGATTCCAAGGGAACCTATTGACAAGTTCACAAATTTAACGTGGCAGTATTTCGATGTTAGGTCATTCAGAAGGTAGCGATATTTGGAACATTTCCTATCAGCGTTATTATCAAGGTTTGTCTCAAAGCCAACGCTCAATTCTAGAACATAGAGAGTATTAGAAGGAGTGGAGATAAGCATGTCAGGACGCAGGTCGTCACCAGTGACTAGAGAAGGGGAAAGATATTGTGGGAGGTCAACATAGAAAGTACAGTGATTTAAATATTGAAATGTTGAGGCCAAGAAGTTTAGTGCAGAACCATGTCTCCATGTGAAGCGGCCCTCACTGAGATAAGATCTACAACCTGCAACAACGTGGAGAAGAGACTCTGGCTGGAAGCAAAAGGAACAGTCAGACGTTTGGGAGAGATTCCACAGCGTGAGATTTTTCCGAGTCGCAAGTGTGTTATTAAGGTACCTGACAGTGAAGTTAAAGATGTTTTTGGGTAGTTTACTTTGGGCAGACGACCAGAGAGAATTTACAGTTTTCAAAGAGTGATTCAGGAGGAAAGTAACGAGAAAGCCTTGAGAGGTTAAGTTAGATCGGAGTTTGTCGGTATGGTTCTGACGCACTGCCTTTAAAACCTGCTTAGTGTTTCGGTATGTATCATATTGTATGTTCATACCGACACTAGTACTTCTCCACAGGAATTTTATTGCATCGTTCGATGAAGATTTCAGGGCGGTATGCAGGACGGTTTGACATTGTAGGAATTTTACAGAAGGAAGAAGGAGATTCAAACCAAATTGGTTTCGAGGAAGACTAATACCACTGAGGGTGGTGCTAGTTGGAAGATCTGACCATTTTCTCGCGAATCTTACCACAACGTTGTCGAGATTCTCGATGACCCATGTCTTGGAAAGATTGGCAACAGTTAGATGCCAGGAGAGCTTAGAAAGAACGTAGCGTTGATAGAGGACAAGTCTGTTTTTGGGAAGGATGCGTAAGGAATCGATTAGTTTCATCATGGCGAGAAGAGATGATTCAAGGTGGATTTTGTGCTGATGATTGTCCATTTGGAAATTGAAGAAGCGGTCGAGATATTTAAAGGATTCACCATTTTTAACTACTGGCAAAAGTTCAGTGTTGATGAAAAGTTTAGGTTGAAATTGTAGAGAGCGGGAAGAAAATTTTCTGATTCCAAAGATGACGCATTTATGAACCCTAATAATCATGTTTGCCCATTGGCACCATTTAGTAAAGCAGTTTAAAAGGAGTTGATTTTCGCGCTCGTCAGTGGTAACGACCGCTGCGTCATCTGCGAATTGGAACCAGTGAATAGGGTTAAAGAGACGATCAGTAGAATAATGTGTAGAGAAACCGAGTTGTTTGTATTTCTCTTGCTTAATGACTTGAATAAATGTATTAAAGCATATGTTGAAAAGTGGGGGGCTGAGGCAATCCCCTTGAAGGACGCCTCTACCGACGGGAATAGCAGGGGAGGTAAAATTAAATGATAACAATGATGATAATGATAATAATGATGATGATGATGATGATAATTATGATGAAAAAGTTTATCATCGTTGTTAAGTTCCTATTTGCAACTTTAATTAGAAACATTATCTTGTCTTCTAGCCTCGCCCTATTTAGTGTCGCGCGTTTTTATGATTGGTCTCCACTGAGCGCAGTTCTTTAACATAATAGGAATACGTATATAGATATAATAATAGGAAGACGAAATATCGCATTAGATGTAGGACTAAATATAACATAAAAAGGAAGTTACGGAAGTTGAGGAAGACGCGCAAGTTATCTTCGTTAGTAGTTTTACTAATAACAAATTTACCAAAGTTGTTTAAAGACGCGTTTTGTTGCAGAAATCATGGCGGGTGGGTTCCTTATTATTCGAGACATAGGCAAATGCCCGTCCTCGCTAATTCCAATAGGAGAGTTATATGCGATGGGACCGAGGATGGAAAAATAAATGTATATTCTAGCCCCGAATCCATCGAATCACTGGCTCCATAAGTATCAGGATAGCTCAATGGTAAGATTCTTGCGCATTGATCCTATGGTCAGTTGTTCGAGTCCTACCTCAGCTAAACGTTCTTTTAGAGTGAGCAAATCACCAGCTCTCTGTAATTCCAGGCGTATGAATCACGGTGTGGTCACATCGAGAGGAAGGACCTGGACACTGCTCGATAAGCAAAAAGCTTCTCAGGGTCCACATTTCTACCTTTGACATCTAGGTAGAATCATGTGTATGAAAAGAAGAAGAAAAAAGAAAGAAAAAAAACATCTCATTTCATAATAATGACAAGAAAAGGTTGCCCTTTACCCTGAGATCTTTTTCAGACGTCTTAAATTTGTATACTTACAGTTTAAACTATAGATGCACAAAGGCCAACAATTTTTGTCTTGAGGTCGAGATGAAGAGGCTTAAACGATTTCCGTCTTCTCATCGCCACTTATGAGTCAGCCACTTATTTCTGGTTTAATTTTAGGATTGTTGACGTAAGACTGGCAAGGTTGTGTTGTTTTCTCATGGCCGTCGGATTTTACGCTGCCAATTTCCTCAAGGTATTGATTCGATTTCCTTCTTTCATATTTGATTTTATATTTGATATCTTCTGCATATTGTTTGCTGCTTCGTGAAGATGCCTTTCTCGCCCAAGAGATGCACTAGTACACTATCCCTGACCACTTACAGAAGGTGGCCACTGCTGGAATGAGGGGGTTCATTGGGGTTTGTAAGGCCAGGGAAGTTAAAGATAAGGGGGTGAAGGCTTGTGGCAAGGAGATGAAAGATTTGCATGGGCCAAAAAATGATACCTATGACTGTGAGAGGAGAAAGAGGGGCTAGAGCCAAAAGTGGAAAGACGGCGTAGAAGGTGACCTCGAGGAAACAGGATTCCAGAGATGTCAAGGGACAAAGATCTGTCGGCTTCACTGACCTCCCTGGTGAAGTTCAGACAAAAAGGGGAGCCTTTTTCTTTGGTTAGCCATGAACATTGCTCTATCATGCTTAAACATCTTTTTCTCGATATTTTTCATTGTCACTCGTACACCACTAGCTTTTGATTGTAGCCAAAACATTTTTGACACGTTGACACGTCGACTATTTTTATCTTTGTGACAATCAATTGTTTGCTCGCATAATGTATGCAGAATTTTTCCATCTCAGAAAAAAACAAAATGAAGAATGATATCAGATGTTATCTTTAGTATTGAAGCGCCTTTGAAAGGAGCTTTTCTCCTTTCTTGGCAAAATATTCCCTCTCTTCTCTCTGATCTCTCTCTCTCTCCTCTTAGCCTTTCGCTTTCTTCTTTTTTCCTTTGTTGAGGCCTTGTATAGGCCACCATGGCCTTTCCTCAACATAATTCACTAAAAAAAAAACTTTGTTTCACGCAGAGAGACATCTGCACAAAGTTTCTGCCACTTGATCGTTTCAAGTCAAAAGCTGAATCTGCGAAGTTTTGCACCTCTTATTGACGCAAATCAATTGCTTTCGTTGTCGAAGGTCAATGAAAAGTGTCATGCAAAAAGCTTTCGTGGTTAATGAATGTCTGTTCTCAATGTAATCATTTGTTTCTGAATCACGAAGAAGAATTGCCATGTCGGTGAGTGCCGTTGATCCAGACACTGGCATTTCCATCCCGAAAAACATACAAATATCGTCTTAGCCAAGCATATTTGATTATGTTAGACAAATACCATCTTACACCGTCTGCCAGCTCATTTCTGAGGAATTTTCCTGGTCTCGTATTTTTTAATATCGATTGTATGCTTTCTCGCACAGAATAGTTTATGCCTCCCAAGACCTCCAAGCCCTCCAGTTCAACCAATGGAAGCTGCTTTCAACACATGGTAAGAATCACCCGCCTTTCCTTTGGCTTTATCGTGTTATTGAGGCTAGCCTCTTACTGATGCTCACCTCTGCTTATTCGCATTGGTTTGATGGGGTATTGAGCGGAATAAAAGACCCCTGCTTCTGTAGCTTTTTGGGCCACCCAGCCACAAAAAAACTGGATTCTGTAAAAATTGACTGGCAATAACAAATTTCTAGAGCCATCCACTGTGACTACATAGCTCTGTGACCAGAAGACAATAAAATGGAGACGAGTGCCACCATTCTGGGAAATAATGTTTGGGTTAAACCTACATTGCTTTCGGATGGTTAGCCTCTGAGAACAGCGTTCCCTGTTCTCAAACAGCTCGAAAGGTAAATAAATGGAGACGGGTGCCACTCTGTTTACCAAGATTGATGATTGATCACCTTGAAACTTTAAAAGCCGCGTTAATGTTGCTATTGTTGCAACCAAAAAGCTTCAGTAAGTTTAGCCATCATAAATGACCATAAATATGTGCTAGTTACAGGATTACCAAATATAATTATTAACCAAATTTCTTTTTAAAATCATTTTCCTTTTTTTTACTTATTCATTCATATTTTTTTTCCCTAGAAATACCTGTAATTAGGCCCGCCGAATGCCAATTACCTAGCATCAGAAAGATGTATATTTTATAAAAAAAATTTAAGTGTTAAAAAAATTGCTATTATTTTTTAGTTTTATATTGTAAACCCTAAGCAAGGCTTGCCAATTTCAAGCTACCCATGTTTAAGAGAGGTTTGAGGTTGTAGTCTCATTTGAATTTAGATGAAAATTGTGCATCTTAATACCATTGTCATTGTTATTATTGATGAAGTGAAGTGTAAAGGTGAACAGAATTCGTCGATGGTAGATCTCTTAAAAAATTTCTCTTGCTTCAAAGGGCGCTTCCAAGTCACCACGCCGTCCTCGCTGTAGTTGTTCCCTGGTAAGTGTTTCATGAACTTGTTTAGCGTGTCCCCTAGGAACTCGTAAATGCCTTGCTTACATTATGCATCAATGAGTTCACGTCCTTTGGCATTGATAAGACACCGATTTCTGCACCTTCATCAACAGACACACTGAGCCAATTGGATGCTTTGCACTTGCCAACTAGTACCAACTAGTACTTGCCAATTTCTGTTATCATTCAATAACATGGAATTCAAAATCGACCGGGGAAATAGTTTCGTGTCTCATGTAGCCTCACGTCATGACTAACTGAATCAAACGCAACTTCATACTAAGCAAAAGGTACAAAGGAAAATTGGTTATAAGACGACCCTTATACTAGTCCATCGTGGTCTAGCAAAGGTGTAACCCATTAAAGTGAGCCAACCCACTGTCTTTCTGTTATTCGATTCGTATGAACCATGGGGTGTGGGGACGTCACGAGAAGTACCAAGCCATTGCTCGGTCTGCATCCAAGTCTTCCTCTTAAGACGGAGATGCGAGCAACATATTATTCTTATCTTCTTTACCTTCTCCTTTTCAGGTACATTTGGTTCTATTCGTTTCTTCACTATAACCTTTCCACGATCCATTATATGATGCTGTTCTGTTTCATTGTCACATGTGAGTTGCACAATCTTCCTATCGGGGTACGGCAAAATTCTTGCCTCAACGCTGAAGGATGAATTGGGTTAGCTTTATCAGAAAGGCTGAAGATGGAACACTGTTTTCCGTAATTTTGAAAATATTCGGCAGCGATTTGAATATTTCTCTAATAAGTCTTCATTTCTTGTTGCCTTTTTCCCCTTATCGATCGTAGCCAGCAGAATTGCTCAACTCATTCACACCCTTTCCAAGTTTCACTGCCTAATCCATAAACTTTATCCCACCAATCATCATTCATCCCTTGAACATGCAATTTATAGAACGTCTTGCCTTCTTCTTGCTTTCCTGAATCTTACAATTTACCATCTTTCAAATCTAAGATCAATAAACTTGATCTCATCTCTCTCTCCTCTTAGCCTTTTGCTTTCTTCTTTCTTCCTTCGTTGGGGCTTTTTATAGGCTACCAGGGCCCTTCCCCAACATAACTCACTGAAGAATATCAAAAGATTTCCCAGAAGATATCGAGGAGCACTCTTTGATATAGAATGCAAACTTTGTTAAGTCTAGTGTAGGTTGGACACGCTTAATGTAGATTAAATGTTGTCTCCATATATCTGTAAATTGCAGTATCCATAACCCAAAACTGATTCTTTTTCAGGGTCATTTTCAGTAATGTTTAGCAGGATTTACCTTGGCGTTCACAGTCCAGCAGATGTCGTTGCTGGTAGCCTGTTGGGTTGCTTGACCTTAGCAGCATGGCTTCACTACGATGATATTCTTGACAGGTCGTCTGCCGTTAGTGGCCAAGGTATGAACTCCCTTGCTTGTGATACTGCGGAAATTTTGTTACTCTGATTAGACAATCGTATTCACAGACAGAAAGACAGATGTACACCCACACACACACACACACACACACACACACACACACACACACACACACACACACACACACACACACACACACACACACACACACACACACACACACACACACACACACACACACGCTTAAATTTTATATTTTTATCGACAAAATCATTTGACAAGGGTAGCAGTCAAGGCTGGGACGTACTTCGGGCCCTGGAAATACAGTATGCGCTCATCGAACGCACTGTCATTGCTACAAGACGGTCTATTATAAGCAGTTTGACCTGGGTTGCATACGAAAGCAATATGCTTTTGAGAAAGAAAGCGATCACTGATAGAAATGTATATTTATACATAAATTTGATCTTTGCAGCTATGCTGATTCCACTATATGTCATCATCTTGCTGTTCATTCATCCGAGGCCTGAACTGGAAACTCTCTCTTTCACAGAATCGGTGAGTCATTTGGCCCCATATCTTGTAGTCACTTCTCAATCACGAATCGAGGAAGTGCGTAACCTTTAATTAAGGTCGCCAGGGTTTCTTTTCACCCGTGCGTCTTCGTGGCCAGCTGAAGCGACATCGTTGCACCCGAAATTCCACAGCCATTAGCTTGCCCAACATCGTATTGGTAAATCATTCCAGCGGTTTTGCGGAATTTAGATAAGATTAAGACGATTTCCATGGTGTTGGTATAAAACAACTTTGTAGCATGAATGCTGTTTACCACCTTTAGAATTTTCTTTGTCAAGTTTTGGCTCAGCGGTAAGAGACACCTGTTTGAACAAAGGGCTCAAATTCCTCCCCTCACCGTTTTCGGTGAAGAGGGTGGCATCCCTCTCCCATTGATTAGCTTTAGAACCACATCGTTGTGCAAGCCTGGTGAATGCTGCAACTGGATGTTTGGCATCTGACAAGATGTGTGCTCAACCCCCATTTCTTTCCTTGAGTGCTACGTGCTAGGCAAGAAATGTCTTGTGCAAGTGGCGACTTGTTGTAGTGGTAAAGCTTGCATACTCATAACACAGGGGTTGTTTGAATCCTTAACTTTTCGCAATAAATCCCATTGGTTAAAAGGAAGCCACCTCATTAGATCCACTGTCCCTGAAAAAACTCAGCGAGCCTTGTCTCTGGTTTCTGCTGCGCTCGAAATCGAGTGTGCAACGGTAGTATATTGTGCACAAGTTTCTAATGTCTTTGATGTGATCCGATCAGGCGTGCGAGCGCCGACCTGTCGCATTCATTCAAAGCAAGCACTCTGCCACAAGTGTAAAGAAATTCACCTCGACTATGGGCTTTCACAAGTTGATATCGCCTTATCTTGGACTCGAGTTCACGACCTCTCACGTGCAATGTTACTACTAATAATGATTATTTTGTTTCAGGTCTGCATGTCAGGCGTGGCTGTTGGCTTTGTTTTGTCACGTGCCATGGTTCCCATGCCGCACCCCCCATTCAGAGGAATAGTCGATTCGATTTCGCAAAGTGCGTGTTTCATTTGTATTTTGCTACCTTTTCATTTTAGAGATTATTGTTTCGATGGCATTAACTCAATCTCCATATCTTAAGTAGTAACTAACAATTCTGCGAACGTGTCCTAGGAGCTCTGTTGAATGCTGAAAGAAAAAGAATTTCCCCGCCCTCTTTAACTTGAAAATTAGCGGTAAAAGTCCTCTTGTTCCGTATAGTTTTTCAAATAATCGCCCACTTCAATTCGCTTTATTTGGTCAAGCGCTGATATCAAAAAGGGAAGTTGGTTAATAAGCACCCATTTCAATCAGTAGCACTTCAATAAGCGCCCATATGATTACCTGCTTTTATACGAAGCTTCCATTTCAGTTGGTGATAGTTCAGTAGACGCCCATTTTGATTTATGCTAATTCAATATGCGTCCTATCGCAGCGCTGAGAAACTAAAGGAGCACCAAGAGTTGCATGTTTTCCCAAATCATTACATTTGCGGTAGTTTTCTGTTTTTCCCACAGCTACCATATCCGAATTCTTAACTCCTGCACTTAACTCAGCTAATGGAAAGCGACTGTTTGTAAATTGATTTATGATTTGTGCTTATAGTCTAATCGCTTCCAGTTCCCATTAATAACTGCATTGAATTCTCCATTTCGAGTTTACCAGAAGCCAGTGGCCTGGCTCCGAGTTTTCCCTATGAAATTGATTGATTGGTTTATGTAAGGTCATTTTCTTTTTGCGCTTTGTATAGGCCGCCATCGCCTATCCTTAATATTACTCGCTAAGAAAAATGTCTATGCACAGTTTCCTTTTTGGATCTAGATCTCTCCAGCTTCGGGTTGATATCATGTTTTCGTTTTTTGTAGGCACGCGATCCTGGTTTGTCATAATCGCATTTACAATCTTACGATTCATTCTTGGTGAGATTATCATCCCTTTCGTCAACATTCCTTGTTTTAGCTCGTAATAAGCGTTTTAATCTCCATGAGAAAAAGATGAAGATAGAGTGAATAAGATGTGACGTCATCTAGTTTGTGCAGTTTTATGCCATAGAGCGAATACCATTAAGTGGATGCCATTAAGTGGATGCCATTAAGTGGATGCCATTAAGTGGATGCCATTAAGTGGATGCCATTAAGTGGATGCCATTAAGTGAATAATATGTGACGCCATGTAATGAATATTTAGGAATCACCTGTTTCAAGACGTTCGTATGAAACTGGTCCTAAAAAGCTGCTGTTTGATTCAAACCACATGAACGATTCTTGCCTTGTAGTCTTATTTAACGTGCAGAGAACACGGAGTCAGAGAGACGACGATTAGCGCTATTGTGTTTGAATGACGGACTAACTAACTTATTGAAATGAAATACATGTTTATATAGGCAAATAAGAAAGAGCTAAAATGACCAACCTCATCGATTCAGAATAGGAGCGGAAGGGTTGATTGTGAAGGACGCAAGTAGATAAATAGATGATGAGTTGGTGGAAATTATGACAGGAAATAACAATTGATTGAATGAATAGAATTGTATAGCTAAGCAAGATGGCAATGACGGCATAGATATGATGGTAAGAAAGCTGAGTCACTACAAATATTTGTATGTAATGCCATCTGGTGAATACTGTTGTTTGCCTGTAGACGCGGCTTTTTCGTGCCCTGTACTAAACACTTTGTAATCCCTTGATTAAAGCCAAACTCTTAAATCCGTTTCAAGAATTTAGAAGATGCTTTTAGCAAGATCCTTTCCCTGTTGACTTCGATGGGAGAGCTTTCTGGTTGCGAATCTGTGCCGTTTGCGATCGCCGTGTAGGCATGTCTGCATCTGTTTGTTAGATACAGTTGTCGATTTCCACCACGAAGAACTAAATATTTAGTAAGGCTGAGGATGTTTAGGAATATTTTTGAGAAAGACTAAACGTACTCATGAATTATATGAAGGTGTCGTTTGGTAACAAATATACGTTTTGGCAACGACGTGTCACACTTCTGAAGACTAGAAAAAGGCACAGTTGGATACCAAAATCGATGCAAGCTTTGAGAAACAGTTTGTTATAGAGGTACCATCTTGATCCACGACATTTTGAGTTTGGCTAGCCAGCGCCTTATCTCGCCATCCCTTGCCCCTGGCTATTGAGTATATAATGAAGTTTTTAAACTAATAATCATAAAATGAATAACAAACGTGAGAAGATGATCGTTTGATAGCACTTAATCTATCCACGTAAGCGTTAAATTCTGACCTTCGTAGAGCTGCCCCGTGGGGATTTTAGAGTCTTCCCATGGGATGCGTCATTCTGTTTGCTTCGCCACCTACGTTATTCGCACTGGTTAATGTGTAATCAAGCTCCGACGTTTTCCCTGTCCACCCTATCTCTCCTTTGATACCATACCCTTTATTGATTGCAGTTCACTGACTTATCTCCGTCCGTCGTTTAGGTGGCGGTCTCGTCCTCGTAAGTCGTTATTTGTTCAAGACAGTTACTCGTACCGTGTTTCCCATGCTCTTGCGAATTGCTGGGATCGAATTCTACCATGGAAGTGCAACTAAGGTGGCATTTTTCACCGGCTATCACAAAGGATTTAAGCTTGTTCCAGTGACGTTGGTGAGTTCCTACTTATTTGGAAATACGAAATTCTGTGTAGAAATAGCAATTATTATCAGTAAAGCAATGAGTCTCTGGGTATACTCGTTTCGAAAAGGCACTCCCAAGACCTTCTATCGTCTATCTTTGTCCCCCCCCTCCCCCCCCCCCTTTGCTGTATAGTTGTTAGCGTTTTGAGGTAAAAGGTGCTTCCCCATTTTACATGTCCCCTTCCTTTGCGACATCCCCTTCCTTTGCCTCCAGTATCTAGCAATATGGATGCAGTTACAGGCGTGGTATAGGCTTGTTCCGAGCTGTAAGATTAAGAGCTGTAAGACCGTATATTTTATCCCGATTTTCAACTTCAGATTTTGTCGTTCAGATGTCTCCTTGTATGTATCAAGGGGTGTCGTGTCATGAAGATAAGACTCGAAATCCAACTGATCAAATTCTAGGCTGCAGGCGTTATGTTTGGGTACTAATTGGTTGAATTCAGCCTTTCGACTACTTCCCGTCGCTTGATAACCATTATGCTTGGCTTGTCTGTACCATTGATCCCGATTCAGAGTTGATAGTTATAGATTTGTATAGGCATGTAGACAGTATGTTACTACTGTGGTCTGTATTGCATTCTCTTCTCTCCTCTTGGCGGATTCTCAATTACTTCAGTCCACCCTGCAGTAAATGATGTATAGGATGTAGATCAGATCGTTCGTTGGCGCCAGTACACGTCTTCACTTCTGAAAGTCCGGCCCACGCTCATACCTTGTGTCTGTATGCGCTGTACCTGTCCATTCGTCAGAAAATAGATACCTGACGTAGCATACGGCGAGGAAAGTAACTGACCACCCTATCTAACAGTTGCACGAATCAACATGGCAAACTTCTAGCAAGGAGCTCCCCGAAGGTTTTGTTGAATATGGGAATCAACTTTACTTAAACTTTGTAGGAAATGAGCAACTTGCCTGAAGCTAGGGGACGTAAAGTTTATCAAAAGAGGAATTTATGCTGTATTGTATTGCCTTCTTGTAGTGGTTTAGCGTGCTGACTCATAACACAGTAGTTATCAGTTGGATTCCTCTATGCGTCCCAATTAGAATGCCGTTGATGAGAAAGGCAACGGGAAAACACCTCATAAAATCCACTTCCCTAGAGAATAGCTGAGAACCCTGTCCCTGGTTTCTGCTATGATCGAAATCGAGCATGCAACGTAGCAATGTTCCCTCTGTTCTGGAAAACAGAAATCTGTTAATATTTGATGCAAGACCCCCACTGTACTCGTATCGAGGACGAGACTTTACGAAGTTCTTTGACAAGCGATTTTGATTGTAGGAAAAAGGGAAGGTGGATAAGAATGCTGAATCGAGTTCTGGTTTGCGTGAAAGTAACCGCTGGGATGTGGACGTTGCGATCCGGTTTGTTACTTACGTAGCGATGGGATACGCTTGCAACTATGTTGCACCAATGCTGTTCATCCAATTTGGCATCATCATCTAGTCAACTGGCCAATCAACATCACAGTATAACTTTTGTATATTAATTTCGGCCTGGTTTTCAAACGCTCGTCAGTATTACAAGGCTTCTTTGCCACGTGCGAATGGCACCTTTGCGATTGTCTTGCTACCCAATCAGGCTCCGGTTTCCGTATGGCATTGTATGAGTCCACCAGGCGTGCGACCGGCTACGATTCATTCGCTACTATTAGAAAGGGCGAAAGGGAAGCCACGAAGCGGAGCGGAGGCCTTGTGATTTTTACGACTGTGTGGAGACCTCGCCCATATCTAGTCAAGTTTGCCGTTTATGGAAATAGCAGATCTTTGTGTTACATTTTTTGCCATTAATTCAGGTTTATAAGTTGATTTCTTCCGACGAAACGAGTTCGCGACCTTTACCAGAGATGCGAATGTGGTATCATCGGTAACAGGTTGATGTAGCACGCTGGTTTTGTGGTGATTTTATGGGAACTGATTTGTCTATTCGGCGTGCAAGTTATAGTTTTTTTGTTCATTAGAATTGTTGCTTATCTGTTATATTCACTGTACAACAGTGGAACGTGTTCTTGGTGTCAAATTGCGTTCATTTAAGTCAATAAAATGGGATGCAGGAGGTAAATTTGGTGTAAGGGATGGGGCTGTGACAGGGGCAATTTTTTATGCGCTCATAAAAGAATCAAAACACAGAATGCAAAGGTGTCACAGGGAGCATGGAACTACATACAAACCCTGTGGCATTTAACAAGTAACTTATATAACCCTATGTTGGGGCTTTGTATAGGCCACCATAGCCTTTCCTCAACATAACCCGCTAAAAAAAACTTGAAGTCAGGAAGTGGCTAATCCATGGTGGAAATGGTTTGCTCCATCCTCTTAAATAGGTAGCACTCCCAAGGGATTAACGAACTTCCTATTTCTGATGTGTAAAATGAAATTGTGGATCGATCGATTCGATAGTTTAGACGAGATATCAGCATAATTGGAAGCAGATAGGGACTTGTGTCGACCGGCATCAATGCCCTGGTCCGCTTTTTCAAGAGTACAAGGAAGGACGCGGTCTAATTTTGAAGTCAACATTCCTCTTTGTGTTGAGAGCGGTTCAAAGCAGTTTTAGCTAAACCCCCTGATGTAAGGTGCCTCTGTGGGTATCCGACGAAGCAATGTAATAGCGATTAATTGTAACGATAAACAGGGACACGGGGGCTTCTCAACATTTGATCGGTATTTATCGAATTTCTCGCTTGTCTATGTAGGTTTTTGAATGCTAGGCATATGGTCGCACCACATGACGAAACTGATTAGCTTTGTCAATGAAAATGTTCAGGGAATAGCTTGAGATCTGATGTTATCATCACCTGCGTATAACATCAATCCTTAATTGAAGTCGGCTAGAAAAAGCGTGGAGAATTCCCGTGTACCTAATCATGAAACCTTAATGAGAGGTGGACTATAATGTTGCCAATTTTATCTCCAGTACAAGTAAGTTGAAAGGATGTAAACATGATTGCCAGTTAAGTCAAAGTTCCTTCCCTAGGTTATTTTTGTGGATAGGGTGACAGTTGTCTCCGCTTCTTTCGCCATTGGAAAGACAACTGTTCAAGCAGAGGGAGTGGTATGGTTGAAGACTGGACAGGTGGCAGCACTGTGTGGTTAACACCATGTTCTTTCCCAAAGGAGCTGGTGAAAATTAGGAAAAAAGTCGTTCATCCAACCCTAGCCTACCGCGTAGAGCATTCTACCACAAATCCTCGGCTTCGTCTATGATAAGTATGCGTCGATGTAAAAAGCACGTCCTTCTCGATCCAAACAGAGTCAAACTGGTGTGTGGAGCGGTTCATTTTGATTGCCCAAAGCAACTACGAAGAAGTTTGATTCGACGTTCGTTTAATTTGTGAATTTCGTGAATGGAATGACGCAGAGAAGCTTTAGAGGCGATGGGGCATAATGAATCCGATGCCCCTTGGTCTGTTGACTAGTTCTTAAGCGCGAATCCCTTCTGTCTGCATTCACCTGCCACACGGGAGTTATTTCAACTTATTGTTTGCCAAAGTAAATTTACTTGGCAATACGAATAGCCAAACATCGACGGCGATATTCACATCTGTCCACATGCTATGTCTTGGAATCAGAAAACACCCAAGGATTGAAAAGCTAGCAAATGAACAATTACTCTTTAAATGCCAAATACGACATGAGTCATGGGTTGACTTAAAATTAAGATAATTGGTCGAATTTCAGAAGCTTCTCTCTGGCTAAGGCCATGGAACATTTTGACTCACCCCCTTCCTTTCCCTCTTATTCTGCATATGTTTAGGGAAAACGCCCTATCATGGCAATAGGAAGATGAAAATGTTGGCTGATGTCCCTGTAATTACTTGTTTATTGTCCCTGCCCCTCCCCTGGAATGTGCCACTGCATCCCAGGATCTCTTAAAGAAAGCTAACGATGATGTGATCAAACCCCTTTGATCAGGGCTAAGCATTTGCTGTACGTGTCACCGGCATTTCCTAAAGAATGCCCCAGTTACTCATGAATTCGATGTTTGTGCACAGTGCTGAAGAAAAAAGGTTTTAAAACGTACTTACCGTTGCAGGGTGGAACTCGAACTCGAACCTGGGAATTGTATCGAAAATATGTCTTTATCTGAATTATTAATTAGACAAATTGATAGGAGATATTTGCCATTGAAAGCGATTTAAAAGGTTTATTCAAACATTTATTAGTGAAAAGATTAGCATTTACTTGTAAATTTTAGCTGCTCTTGAAAACTATATTTTAAAGCGTTGAGGTAATATAAGTCTGGAAATGTGCGATCTAATAAAATTTTGTTTGGTAATTCGTTTTCTTCCGTTTCATGTTGATCGATTCTTTCGCTTCGATATTTATTAATTCGATCCGTCCATGTATTTCTTTCCATTCATTCAATTATCCATTCATATATTCATTCGTTCTTTATTTCATGTATTTTCTCGCTCATTGTCGTTCATATTTCATTTACTCATGCAATCATTCACATTTTTATTCATTCCTTTATTCATTATTTCTTATCTTCACACCATGGCATATTTTTTATCATATTTATTCCCAAGTATTTTATTCGTTCCTATGATCATTCATGCATTCAGTCCTTTATTATTTTTTTCTTCTTCCACTTAATTCACATAGTCATTCTTTTCAGTTCTTTCGTTATCTCACGTATTCATTCATTCCTGCACTCATTCTTTCCTTCATGTCATGCGTATTTTGATTATTCATGTATTCCATCTTCGTTACTTTATTCGCCAATAAGATCACTCATGCATTCATTCATCAGTTCATCATGTCGTTCCTGCCTTCTCCTGTTTTGTTAATCTTTCAATGCGTCAATTTGAATCCATTCTTTTTTCATTCGTGTTGGTCCTTTCTCTTGATATGACGTAATTTCAAGATTCGTATGATTCATGTGAATCGTGTGGCCGATTTTAGGGCACTGCAAATCTACGCTTATCGAGCAGTTTCCTGTTCCTTTATTGAATCAAAAAATACATTTTAGCATAGTGAGAATGAGATCATCGAAAAGGGTGTTTGTGCTTCTTCTCGAAATGACGCATACATTTGTGATTATACCGAGCTACAGACGCTAGTCCTAAATGATTATTAACGTTCAATCAATTGTACCCCAACCTTCTGCTTCAAATTGAGGCTTTTGCTCCTCCCATAGACAACCAACTCTTCTTAGCCAGCAGAAGCAAATTTGAAATTGCTTGTCTGTGTAAAGACATGGTCCTCAGGAAGGTGGATAGAACCCCTGCCAACATATTCTGAGCAACACCTGCCAAATGTATTTGCCAAGATTCTTAGGGAGCTAGACTCACCCTATCATCCGATCTCAGTGCGTAACAAAAAATCATCTCGATAATAGTTTGTTTCACGTTTACTGAAAATGAAGTTTTGAAAGCATAAGCGCTGAATACATCTGCTAATGAATACTAGTAATTATTTATTGACCAAAGCTTGCATCTCGCACGCGTTATCCCATCCAAAACCTGTGAGGCAAAGAGAGCACGAACAAGCCATGCTTCACATAACTAGACCTTTATCGTCATGTTCTTGTCTCGTATCCTGTTGGCCTGGTTTAGCGTTGGGTCGCCTAGCGAGCAGCATAATTGCCAAGCATCTGGTTGTTTGTGACCCTCGTGACGGTCACGAGCCACCAGCATTACGACCTTAATTAATTCAGCAAACAGGATTAAGTTCTCTGTTGTTCGGACAATAGCAGTGCTAACATAATCATAATCAATCTAATCATTTAAACAATGATGAGTTTTGATTTAAAATGGATAACCACCTCTAAGTTTGTTACAATGTGGGTGTGTTCCTTTGATTTAGTCATTAACCATTAGCATCTCGTCGTCAGAAAAAAGACAAAACGCCAGGCGAATTTTCAAAGCAAATGAGCCTTTGAAAAACAAACAAACTTCAACCGTCTTTAGAAATCTTCTCCCATAATCATGATTGGTGTTTGTTCAAGGATTCAATGTGTTTTCTCACTGCTAGGTCAAGCATTCATTTCCAGGTGATATGAGTGAACACAGAGCATCAGGTCGGCCTAATGTTAGCCTAGGTTCACAGAATGAATTTTTCTCCAGTTCGCGTCGCCTTGTGATTTGACTGCACAAATTGCATTGAAGCATTGTGTAGAGTTCTTTACACGATAATTTATTTCAATATCGTTGTTACATATGCCAAGAACAAATCAAACCGATCACTTCTCTAGCATCTGCAAGTAGATTTTAGGACATTCCTATGCTATGCTTATCGAGCAGTGTCAAGATTCATATTATCATGAATCACAAGGTAGATTTAAGGACACTGAAAAGCTATGCTTATCAAGCAGTATACTGGTCCTTTTTCATATACCTATGATACATGAATCATACACATTTTATGACATTATTTCAAGATTACTATGATTCATGAATCATAAGGTAGATTCTAAGCCACTGAGGAGCTTTTTGCTTACTAAACAGTATCGCGGTCGGTCCTCCGATGTGACCATATTTCCTGATCCCACGCTTGGAATTACAGAGACCGACAAACTCTCTCTACTCTAAGTGAAAGTTAAGCTTACGGCTAGCCTCGAACCACCGACCAGTCTATCTGTAATCAAACACCACATCTACTAACCTGTCCATCCACAAGGCATTATCATCCTAAATCTTAGGCAAATTCTGATTCAAGTCATTTTTACCCTCTGCAGTTATTGCAATGTTTGATTATAGGTCGATATGTAGTCAATTGCGTTGTCTACGATCATGAGATCAATCACGGTATTAGCCTGGTGCATGTTAGAATGAAAATTTGGATCTTGCCATTACACCAGACCTAGATTCAGTCAGTCCTCCTTACTCTGCTGAAATTTTGGTGCTGTGATAAATGAATCCTAATAGCGGCTGATTTGCGAACAGTTTTGCTTTCAGCTGCTTAGCATACTCGATTCCAACCTTAGCAGAAACCATAAGCAAGGATCTTAGCGTAGCTTGGTAAGTTGATTTCTTCCAACCGACTGCGTAGCATACTCAATTTCGAGCGTCGTAGGAGTTTGCGGCAATCCACATAGCTTTTCCTAAGGAACTGGGTTTTTATTAGGCGTTTTCTCGTTTCCTTCCTAACCAGTAGTGTTTTGATTGTGAACCACGTCGAATTCAACCCTATGAGTGATTTATGGGTACCTAGAGTATAGATTTGAGTGGGGGAAAAATTCTGTGAAGAACAGAGTAGTACCCCTCTGACAAGGGTTTCCCAACCTTCGTGTCGAGTGGGATCGTACCAAAAGGCATTTGCATATATCCTACTCTAACGAAATGTCCATGAAAAAATTCTGTATACACGTAGATTCTATATGTAAATCTCCACTAGGCAACAAGCTATGATATCTTATACAGTGAGATCAATCGTGCTAAGAAGTTATGCTCAGCTACTGCCGCAGGCGTGCGTTTTAACTACAAGATGTCACCACCCCTGTCAAAGATCGAGATTTCTGGAGACAGATTTCATCTGCTGCTGCGCAATCTGTCGAAGGCGGAGGAGGCGAAAGTTGATGTAACGTAACCATCTTGTAGATTTACTTGTAATGAACTGTCTTATCTTTCTTCGAGGAGAGACTTTCTACCCGTCTAATTACCCTGCTTTCTGCGAACTTCTGTTGTCTATAGTGATGGCTACTAATTCTGTCATGTCGCAAGTTGTCGGGTGTAAATTAATTTGCAAACTTCAACATTGCATTGTACTTGTTGGGTCATACGCAAGAATCTTTTTGTCGAAAGTTCACAGCAATTATGACTATATCTCTTCCATCTTAATTGATCATGAACAATTCATCCTTGCTTAATTTGGTCACGCGCCAACCCTACTCTATCAAATCGCATTGTTTCTCTTATCGCCGTTTACATTTGAGTACTGGAATAGATGAAAGCGAATCCAACTCTCCGATTCGTCTCACTTGCCTATTCGTTTCCGTGACATGGAACCTGTTTGCAAAGTGATTCGGAGATAAGGGAGCATTTATCACGTACTGATCGATCACGTCCTTTTTGTTTTGAACACTCGTAATGGAGCCATACCCAGCATGAAAGTCTAGTTAAAGGGCGCTTCTTGATTGCGTCCCAAACAATAGACCGAGTGGGAGTGGATTCTTACTGAAGACCTTCAATTCGTTCTATATCGATGGCGCAGTTTTTTTAAAACTCTGTTGCCTTCAACTGTTGCCTTCAACTGTTGCCTTCAACTGTTGCCTTCAACATTTAATGGCTGAAGTGCTAGCATAGAGTAGTTTGTACGGTGTTTCATTACTGGTGGCTGGGTCGTTAGGTCGAGACACGTACGGAGATTAAGTGGTTGAAGACTTAAGTTCTCCTGTAGCTTCATGCGCGTGGATCACGAGGTGTGTCCCTATCGAGAGGAAAAACTAGGACGCCACTCGCTGATTGTAGCCTCGCTTACTACTGTTAGCCTTAATCAACTACTTATAGACCTTAATCAACTACTTATAGACCTTAATCAACTACTTATAGACCTTAATCAACTACTTATAGACCTTAATTAATTACTTATCGCTTTAACTAGCTGCTAGCTATTTGCAAGTAGAAGCAAACTATAAATAAATAGATTTATTAAACAGATTTCTCCTGTATGATCTTTGTTTCTGATAAATCTGTCTTTAGATGCTAGGTGAAGTGCATAAAAAAGAAACAGAAAGATCTGCTCCGATCTTATATCTTTATGCTGATACCATGGTAACTGGGTAGTTGATGTGCCTTATCCTAAGCTTTGTCAGTAGTGCGTCATTTTGCCCTTTCATTAATGGACAGCTTTGCAGCACTGTCCTTGAGCTTTGCTTGATTAGCATAGCTTCGCAGTTTCCAGGCTTTAAGTGCTAGAAAAGTGCGTCTCACTCTTTGACCGGAGAGGACTGCTCCAGACGGCTTGTTGTGCTTCCATTTCTTCTTCCTCGTTGCAATGGTTTACGTTCCTATGACCTCTCCCTCGATTGGGTCACTGCAGAACTGCTTGGTACAGTCCCTCCATTACCTGCTTTGATTCTGTCAGTTCAAGACGGCTTATGGTTACGGTTTTTGCTGCCGTATGCCGTTCCTGTCGCTAACCCTTCTCTGTTTCTACGTGTCTGGGAATGCCCCCAGACATCACTTACCTATGAAGACAAGGCCTTATGATTTTGAGTAGAATGCAAAGATGGAAGGAAAGATTGTTTTGCTCTGAAAATGTATGCACGTAGCTGTTGACAATTATTACCAAATATCCTTGCAAACAACGGAGCAAACAACGAAGTTCCATTAAACGAAAACCAGGTCAATCAGATAATCGTTGTCCATTCGACTAATTACGAGAAAAATTCATAGGTGGTAGGAGATGATTATTGCACATGTCTACTATGTTAAAGGCCTTCGCTTTCATTCCAAACTCGTTCCCGCTTCTTGGTGCCCTATTTCTCATCAAGCAGTGACAGCGTGTGTGGCGTTAAACTTAGCTGCTAGGAGACACTCAGGTGAATTTCCCCCTCGCAAGTTCATGCTACCGAACTAAATCGAGAATAACTTTGATCATGATTTGATTTATAGATGCATCCTCAACAAGATCAAAACAAGATCAAAATATTTACGAAGCTCCTTATTTTGCACTGCTCCTGTGAATAAGTAAGCAACCCCCAGCAGTGCTTCGGGTAAAGAGTGAAGAAATCTGAATAAAGTGATTTACATTTTGCGCGATGAACCGGCTGCTGATTTTGCTTTTGTTCGATTTCCGCTCAAGTCCCTTGTATAGATGAATTATTAGCAAAGAATTAAGCAGCCCTCTAAAAAAATCGAGTCTGAAAGAGGCTGCACGCGCCCCCTGATTACGATAGAGAGAAGTGCTCACAAAAAGATAGGAGAGTAGATAAAAAAAATTATCATCTTCATCAGGATTTGTGAATATTTATGCAGCTATTTATCTAAAATACGATTTAATTATCGGGGAAATGGCTAGAAAGGATTGTGCGCTGGTCTAGGCAACATCGCTTCTTGCTTTGTCTTCCGTACGGACACATCTGTTTGTAGGGAAAAGTTGAATGCAGATTATTCAATTGTGTAAGGTTGCTTCTTTTTATGCAATTAGCATGTCATGTAGATCAGTTTTATTGAATGCCAGTGGATACTGCATGATAAAAGTCTCCCATGCCGGCTCAGTTTCACAGTGCAAGCGAGCAGAGCATTAGAATCAGTCCATGGTTAATCGGAAGACAATTGACAGGGCCAATACAAGGTGAGCGAAGACAATCAGAGAACGCCACCAACTAAAATCCGCTAAGTTAAGGAGAAGTCTTGGCAGTTATACAGTAAGTTGCAAATCAGTATAATCCGAGTTGGTAATTAGCATTTGTTTGTTGATACAGATAGCCACATGATAAACTTCTTTTTGTCTGACTTTATCCTCTCGCGGCTTATCTACGGGATTAGCCTTTAATTATCCAGATTATTTTGATCACTTGAGATTTGATGACTTGCATTTGATTCCTCTTTTTGGCAAGCATAATTGATCCCGGTTATCTCTGCGTATTAAGATCTCATGAATGTTCACGGTTGGCTCATCTATAAAATTCTGCATATGATACTCGACATACAACGCACCAGAAACCAGAGACAGGGCTAAGAGTTTTTCTGTTGAACTCGATTTCTTGGAACAAGCTGCTAACATCTTATCAGATTCCAAGCTAAACAGAAAACAGAATCAGATTTTCAATGTTGTACAAGGCAGTTGATTTCCTATAATAAACTGCACGGCAAACTTGATTCCAAGCTGAGTAGCGACTATAGGCAAAGATCCGACTTTTCTAGAAAGACATAGTTTTATGAGGTGGTTGCCCGTTGCTCCTCTCACCGATATATTTTTTGTGATCCGTCGACGACTCGAGCCACCAATCTCTTCATCACGAGTTTGTTCGCATAGCCTTCTACGCTACGGACGGTGGTGCTGAACTGACTCTCATCGTCATAATCATGTCGAGTATCCAATTTGGATCCGCTTGACCTGTCCCCTCTATCCATCTCTATCGGGCATGGCGCCTGGAAGATCATCGAGATGGTATCCACAGTCATCTACAAGTTGATCGGTGTAGGTGCCTTGCCGTCCCCAATGGATCCGACTCTAAGCTGCTAAAAATCATCTGCTTTTGAATTCGATTTAGAATCTCACCGATTCTGCTAAACACAATTTAAAGCAAAAATTAGACAAAGCGTGTCTCTTTCATGTCATTAAAGCCGGTTCTATGTTTATACAAGCTGATTGATCATTCGTCTTGGAGTTTCAAGAAGACCTCCCCAACTCAGTGAAGGCGTAGCGAAGTTTGGATTATCTGATCTGTGCAGTAATTTTTCTGGAAGCTGGTGGTACGTTAGGTATTGCACCTCAGTAGTAAGATTTTTCCTGGTCTAGGGCAACCAGAATGGGAGATGCTCCCTTTCTGCTCGGTTTGTACCAAAATTCCGCCACCCAGATCATAGAATATTGGCTAATTAGTTCAGTCTAATAGTAAAGTCGAGATTGCTATCAAAATTTAGCTCACAAATGAAAAATTCCAGGCCAAATGGTGAGAAACAGTTGTACAACATTTACAACATGTCTAGAGCTGCAAGACTCAGGGATTGATGATAGCGAAAAAATGAATATACTGAACACGTCACATTGAGGCACAGCATTTACCGTCAGAGAAAGCTTAAAGGACGGAGTATTTAACTAGTGTGTGCTGGTGGGAGAATTTTTAATGAATTGTCGCTTGATGCAATAAAGATTGAGTCCAGGATTATTTTTACCTTTTTTTTCAATCGAAATTTTTCTTAAAGAAACCATCTGTACATTACTATTACTGCGTTGCAAACTCGATTTTGAGCGTAGCAGAAACCAGAGACAGGGCTCTGGGTTTTATCTAGGGAAGTGGAATTCATGAGGTGGTTTCCTATTGCCTTCCTCGCCAATGGCGTAATAAAAGTGACACATGGAAGAATCAAACTGAGAACCCCTGTGTTGTGAGTCCGCATGCTTAGCCACTACGTCAAGGCACCACTTAACATATCTGTACATGTCTTTACTTGAAAGCACGTACTGTGGCTACAAAGTTCCTTTCCTCTGGCTTCTATGACAAGACCCTTAAGATAACAGCATTTTCGTTATGCTCATAGGTTATCCTGCATAAATATTTGTATTACCATTTTTGTATTCGTATTATTATTATCATTATTATTATTATCATCATTAGTCTCTTTCTGTATCAGAAGGAACAGTCGGCTTCAAAACTAACCTTGTCTCTAATTGAAATATAAAAAGTTACAAGTACGTCCCTCTCCTAACCGAACTCAAAAAGACAATTAAAATCTGTCCATTCCTCTATTCTCTCGATCAGCGATTTAGGTATGATCAGCAAGCAACTCCTGTGACCCTTTTCTTGAAATGTGTTACTCTCTTTCCATTCTCTTTCCATTCAACCACAACATAGATGCTTTCTGATCTCCAAACTTTCCACTATAGCTATTCGAACCTCCTACTACATCTTTTGCTGCAGAAATAAAACTTGGACCAATCCTGACCTTCTTCCCTATTAGACCTGTCCTATTCTATCGATTTGATACCCATCTTCATATATATTTACATTTATTTTGTTCTTTCCCCATTGTATTAGTTTTATATTGTAAACCCTAAGCCAGTAAGCCAGGCTGGCCAATTTCAAACTACTTATGTATTAGAGAGGTTTATAATTGCATTCTAAATTGAGTCCGAATGAAAGGTTTCCATTTAATTGCTATGCTGAACGACCTCGACACTCCATAAAACTTCAGGAATCGCCTAATTTCGAAAATAGTGAACATTTCTATAGGGTGCACATATTACATACTTTGCCGATGGAACAAGGACTGGACATGCCCTGCTCTAGTGGACCTTTGAGCAATTTTTTCTCTTAATTAAACAGTTTATTTCCTTTTTTCTTTTGTTTCTTTTTCCGTTTGAATTGTCATAAGTGTTAAGTAGAAACAGCCAATTACATACTGCCTGTTATGAGAGAGGTGTGTTTTTGTATCTAAATATGTAGTTTATGAATGGTTTAAAAAAATAAAAAAATTAGTTCTTATTTTGCTCGCCCATGTCAGACTGTAAGGGCAATGCTTTGCAAACGTACCTGAGAACGCTGATTCGACGAAGAAAGTGACATGCATATAGAGAAAATTACTATTTTCGCGCATCCTGTTCTTTTGAGAATCAGAAGAAAGTCTTCAAAATTTTTACAAGTTTTGTCTTGTAAAAAAGCTTGGTGATTTTTTAACAATTGACTGATATGTGTTCAATAATTTTAGACAAAAGAGCATGTTTGGAAATTTAAGCCTATACGTGGCTCAAGAACACACAATGGCTGCATTAAAAAACATACACCAAGCAAATACCCAGTATTCTCAGTACAGTACGATCGATCCTATGAATAACGGTATGTATGACCCGATGTACCATCAGATACCGGCGGCCTACCAGGCATACTCAGTCAAAGACAAGATGGGCAGTGGCCGTACAGATTTACACTATTACGAAGGGCATCGACCGCTGCATTTCCCCTCCTTCCATCTAAACCTTCCCCAGAGACTCCCAAGTCCGAGCAGAGCCCCGACGTGGCACCAAACCACTTCGATGCATCAGCAAGCACACATGTCACTTGGGAATGAGCAGGATCAGCTTCAGATGTCTGTGGGCGTGGCAGAAAAGTGCCCTTACATCGAGGAGAAGAAGGCAAAGATATCGGGAATCAATGAGCCAGATGTTTCACGGACTAGCGAAATGGAGTCTGTTGCAAGCAAAATGTGGTCGACAGCACCGCATAGCTCTATGTATTTTGAGCCAAAATCTAGCAACAATCTCACAAACTGGATATACGAGAATCCAAATTTGGTTTTAGGTAACTTGAATGATTAGTTAATATCTATATTCTCTTTCTGATTATCTTCATAAATACTTGTAGATGTCAAGCCGAAAGCTAAGCTGAAAGTTTGGCGAAATCTAAATCCTTTTGCACTCAGAGTTTTGCCATTTGTCTTCACATAAAGATTTCTGTACTGAGTTCTGCGTCTTTGTTTGGCAAAAAACTAAATTTGAATGCACAGAATTGGTCGCTGATATATATCATGTATAATATCATGTATAATATAATGTGTAATATCTTCCGTACAATGAAGAAATTATCTTTTTTGATAAAAATTGCTTTGGAACTGCTAGATCACTCAAAATTTGACAGAATTAGTGTGCAGTGTTGCTCCACCAGTTGGATCATCGGCAGGAATCTTGAATCGATGAGATGGTAAGAATAGGCAAAATATGATGAGGATTAAGCCGATCTGTTGTCACAATATTTCTCCACTTACCTCCTTTTTATTCAATTCAATTTGACTTCATGCAATAGAATTCGGTTTATTTTCATCCAACTCAATCACTCCCACTCAATTCAATTTCATCTAGCTTATCTTTATTCAATTCACTTGCATCGAGGGCTTCTCATCAGACCTGACGAAAAGGCGAAGGGCCTGCTCCAATGGCAAAGTTTCCCAGGGATTTCCCGAGTACAACAGGAATCTAAGCTAGCCGATAACCTAATCGTTGGCCTTTCGTGTGCAGGAAAGTCCCCGCTTCATGAGAATAGTCATGAACCACTTGAATATCAGAGCATTCTGTGCATTGCAAGCGGAGATTTATTTCCCCATTTTGTTGGGGATATCTGTTCGTACGGGAGAAGGTGTTTCTTCACCAGGTTGGGATAGCTGTAGATTCATAGCGAGCTTTCCATCAGCCTGCAAATTCTTTCTGTGTGTGAAGGATTGTCAAATCTATGCACAAATGCAACGTACAATTGTAAGATATTTATGTCTTCTTTTTAAGCACCTTTATTGTTATAGGACAAACATTAATAACAGCAATATTTTTAATTGTTGAAGTCTTAATCCTGTTGAAAAATTCGATATCATTATTACTACTATTATTATTTATTATGCGGTTTATAAAGCTGTAACTCAGCCTAACTAGAATTCCACTTGAATAGAAAAATATCGCGGAAGCTTTTGAATAAGCCTGAGTTTGGATGCAATATAAGAGATTCCGTTATTTTGCATTGAAATCTTGATGCGTGGACACTTTTATTGTAAAAATCTATAAGTACTTTTTACATTGCTTTGCTATAGGTTTTAGTTTATGCTTTAGATTGCATGCTTTAATTTATACTGGACCCACGGCGATAACAGCTTTTCGTAAGTTGAAGTGTCTGTCCAGTTTAAATATTCGAAATTATTATAATTATTTTTAATCTAGTTGCATCTTTGCATTGCCAGGGAATATTCGCGAATGCGTGAATTGTGGCACGCGGTCAACTCCAATCTGGAGGAGGGACAGCTGCGGGCAGTACCTTTGCAATGCATGTGGATTGTACCAGAAAATGAACAACACCAATCGACCGTTGAGAAAGCCGAGGCGGAAAATGGTAAGTAAGATTATTCAACAAGAACGAAGCTGATATATTATAGAATTAAAGAAATCATGATCACGAAATTGAAACAAATATTAGGATGCTTCGGACGTTAAGCTGTCAAAGAGTGTCTTAGTTATCGGGAATGATGGATGCCTTCCTCCTGGCGAACCCTGTAAGTACCTGTGCCGAGCAGGGAGGGTAACTCCTTCACCACTCTCTTACCGTCCTATTCAAATTAGAAATTGTGAGGCAGACATGATTATACTTTTCTGTGAGTTATGTTGGGGAAAATCCATGGTATTGAATACAAAGCCCCAGCAAAGGAAGAAAGAAGGAAGCGAAAAGCTAAGAGGAGAGAGCGATCAGATGAAGTTTATTGATCTTAGATTTGAAAGATTGCAAGTTGTAGTATATGTTAAATACACAGCTATATGGAGGGGTTAGGGCCCCATCTAGAGATTCAAATCCCAATTGGAAAAAATAGCTGAAAAAAATTGCATCACATTGAAGATTTACGGTCCTGCAATGGTCAAAATGTGAACACCGGATGATAGTCAAAACGAGGCCATGAGAATGCCTGTATGCGAGTCAAAACGCATGAAAGTGCGGGATTGATTCGAGTGATTCGCTGTCTGTTTAGGTCAATAGTTGCATATCATTTTTCTCTCCAGCTGTTCAGCTGTGGGAAAGAATTATTCTTCGATTACAAATTGTGATCGAGAGGTTGCACCTGGGTACTTCCCAATTTAAGTAGGTTTCCAATGTTCTGAAATACGTGGCAACCATGAATCATTGGAGCCACAAGATGTGATCAACCAATAGGAACCAATAGGAAGAACCACGACATTACTTTATAAGCAAGCTTTCTTAGGGTTTTGAGATCTACCTAATCATTCATGAATCAAAGGAATCTTGACATGACGTCAGATTTTCAGAAGTATCAGCAGTTTCCTGAGCAATCAAGAATCATAAGAATCACGAGGTGTGGCCACACTTGAGGAAAGACCAAGCCACTGTTGAAAGACAAATTTTCAATGTTATTAATGCTATCCTCAGATGTGAAGTAAATGAATAAGAAGTCGCAACTGAGAGAATTTCCATCCTTGATCTTCGATTATTTTCCAGTCCACTGCGAAAAGAGCGGGAATGTCATGCCACAATTGCAAGACAACTGAAACAACACTGTGGAGGAGAAACACAAGTGGAGACCCAGTATGCAACGCGTGCGGGTTGTATTACAAACTGCACAAGGTTAGGATATGCTTCATTGAGTTTTAATTGATTACGGCTCCAAATATTGAAAGATTTAATAGCATTTGATAGACGTCAGGACACTTCTCCTTAATATCACCAAAGCAGCTGATGAAACATCTGAATAATCGAACGCAATTTGTGAGAATGTTTCAGATTGAGGCAAGCCACCTATCGGCGAAAATGCAAGGAAGATTCAATCTTCGTCATATGGAAAAGATTAATGTTTTGGTATTCACATTTAGATTATGCATGTATTTCTTTGCACAAGCATCCTAATTCTGAAAATTTTTCCAGCCTTTTTTGCACAAGTGCAAAAAAGCTAGAAATTAGGTACTCGAACAGTCGAATACACCTAAGCAATATTGTGGATGAATCTTCCATTTGCAATGCATAAAATTGATAATATAGAAGGTTATAAATCATCAATATTTATTTGAACTAGCTTTAAATCATTCTTATTGGTTTGAATTAATGTCAAATCATCTTTATTCATTTGTCTGTGACAGATTTTATCTGTAATTTCTTAATTGTATAGAATATTGTAATATAGTATCACTTTTGTCACACATTTTATCATTATCATTTCAAATTTCCAATCTAACCATCCATTTACTTCAGAAATAAAACTTGGACCAATCCTGACCTCCTACCGTATTAGAATTGTCCATTTATGTCGATTTAACATCCATCTTCATATATTTTTACATTTATTTTGTTCTTTTCCCATTGGATTAGTTTTATATATTTTTTTTACATTCTCATAACATTTACAATGACAATCAATTACAATACAAAGACAAAGGGAGCATGGTAATGCATAGCAACCCTAAGACTTATACAATATTTAGCTACAAAAGGATAATTGGAAGTGTTTTGCCCGTCGTGCCCATAGCATTTAAAATATGGATAAACTCACAAGGAGTTATAGTGAAGGAGAAAATAAGTCCACTTATGTATGTTGCTAATCTGCCATTTGTGATATATTGCTAGTTTGATATGGTAAACCTTAAGCCAGGCAAGCCAATTTCAAACTACTTATGTATTAGAGAGGCTTGTAATTGTAGTTTGAATTCAATTCGAATAAAATTTTCCATTTATCATCGTCACTTAAACTACTCATATGTTTTCCCATCAAGCAGGTTTTGATATCCCTTTTCCCCCTTCGATAAGAAGACCAACCACTTCCAACAGATACGTAAAAAGAGCTGTTTGGGCAGCAAGGAATTCTGGGGCGACGCTTGCGATCTCTGCGTGCTTAGCACTAATGCACTTAAAGCCACGTGAAGAGTTCAAGTTGAAAATGTTGTATCGGCATTTGGCAATGCTAAGAACAGCAATTACATGCCGCGTGCAAGCTTACGTCACATCATGAGGATACTGATTCGGATGACAATGCTGTGGCATTTTGGAGAAATTAATAAAAACATTAGGACATAATAGCATTGAATTTCGCAATGAAAGTTAAATGAACATGTGAACTATTGCATGACATTATGTTGACTTCAAGCTGAAATTATTCATCATCCGTTATAAAGGAAAAAAAAAAGCTCCATGGATCAACTTCAATCATTTGTTAAACCAATTTCCTTTCTTTCTGTCTCGTGTAATTGTTGCTTTATCGATTAAAACAAGCCACATCCCCTTGCAAAAATTGGCTTGTGTTGAAAAGTTAATAAACCCTAAAGGCAGGAGATAGTTCCAGCCATTGAGTGATATGATTTTATCGGATTAAATTTAGACATCTACGTTACCCAACAAGCTAATGTCATTTCTACATTAGCGATAAATTATATTACACATTAAGTCAATATGGACGCAGCGATATACAGCTGGTAGTGGATCGTACCATTGGCAATAGTTTGCACCAATAGCTTAAACCACAGTTTTGACTGTAGCACAATGCCATGGTTAAGTCAGAGGTCACATCTTTGAAAGAGAATGGGGTTCTACGTCTAATTTTCGTCATGGGGAGGGAGGGATGGGGGGTAGGGGAGAGAAAGGGGGAGGGAATTTCCCAATCCTCCAGAATGTACGGCCATGGTTTTGTAACAAGCAAATTTTGATATTTAGAATAGCATCTTGCTAGCAATGCTGTTCCTCGATGCTCATATGAAGCACACATATACTATTTTTGTACTGCCTTGAAAAAAATCAATCAAATTCATGGCTTGAAATTGCAAGGTAGAATATTTTCGATCGAACGTTTGCCCTCTGTCTATCTTTTTGACGCTTTTAACTCATCATAGCTTGGATAAATAATTTTTTCTTCTGCTAGGTTGATAGGCCGTTAACGATGAAGAAAGCAAATATTCAAACAAGAAATCGGAAATCAAATCAGCCATGCAGGAAGCAAATAAAAAAGGAAGATCAATCAAAGCTGGCAGCAAATTTAGACTTTTATCAGACAGCGAAAATCTTACAACAGTGGCCAATGAAAGGTTACAATTGAACCTACAAATAAACTCCGATACTTCATTTATGTATACTGATAATAGTAAAATTCATTTTTTCATTCATTTTATTGAAAATTTCTTCATTTGTTCACTTAACGTTTGGCATGCTAAAGAAGCCCAAAAATAGAAAATTTCTAACACATGGACATTCTAGTGAGCGCCAGCGGCAATGGAACTGACTGTCCCGGGTTCAGTCTCACGGTAGTTCCGGTCCTTGGACGCCCTCTTTCTGTCCACCCAACAGTTAATGGATACCCTGGGTTGCCCTGTGTAGACGATGTGGCCAGGAAAGAAACTGTCTTTCCATGCCATGGCTGGCTCAAGGTGGTGTTCCACATTCTCTTGCAAGGTGTTCCACATTGGGGCTCAACTAACAGCAACTATCAAAACATCGGCGAGGAGGGGAATGATCCTGCAACTGTGTCTGAACAAATATGATGATATTTATAGGATGTGTAGTTATATGCACAGTATATACGGTCTTCATCGAGTCTTTCCCTCAAATGCGCTTTGAGGGAAAGTGGTTGCAGAATCCCTCTGGTTGCTGGAAATGGGTGGACAAGCAGCGCAAACCTTGTCCTAGTTCAAGAGGAGCATGATACATTCTAAGTGCATTAGATAACTTTGCTATGTATTTATCTAGAATTATGAAGGCATCTGGTATCTGCTCTCAGCGGTGCACATGCTTGACTATATACCACGCGCAAGGAAGTTTACCTCGCATCTAGTCCTTCCAAAATTCCTAGTAGTTGTAATACCTTCTTAGCGATGTTGTCTAGCGCTTTCTTGAAGCTCGAGAGTCAGTTGAGTTGATAAATGTAGCTATATAGGAACCTGATCAACCGGTGGTTGGGCAGGCAGCCTTTTTGGAGGGGTAGACACCTCGTTGAATGAAAGCGAGAAGTCAGTGTTTCCGCGTCTTTATGCTGAATTGATGCATGCGACAATGGCAGACGAGATGAAGTACAACAAATGTTTAGAACTGAAGATAGTTTATGGTACTGTGCCAAGATTCATCAAATCAATGCAAGAAATGACGTACTCTGCGCAAAAATTTCTTCGAGGTTATGCTTTTCCCTCGAGGCCAGAAAAGCCAACCTGCGTTGTTCCCACGAACGAATAATTGAATTGGATTGGTAAAGTTGTGAACCAATCCATCCGTAAGGCCTAAATGAAAGAAGTTGGCAAGTCATAAACTTCAGTTGAGCGTACTGGCCTGGCCACGAAGGGGATTAATTGATGTCTAGAATGTACGGTGTATCTATGGCCTAATTCACTGCGTAAAAAACAATTTAGCACTTAATTCTGATTTAAAAAGCTTCTAGAATAAATTCAAGCATTACATCTGTTAGTGCATCAACCAAGGCATGCAAATCAGGATTAACTGCATAAAAAATTCGGTGTATATTCAAACGAAATCAATGTTTGCAATACAGAAGTTGATGATGACAAGATTTTCGAATCTTTGAAAGTTATGATAATAGAGCGATATCCTGATCATTCCTCTAGGTGTGGCGGGCAAATTTGGCGTTGCCTGCTACCTTTCCGTTCTGAATTGACCCCAGCCAAATAACCCTTACCCCGTAAACAGGCCATGGTAGTCTTGAGTGAGGACATAGCATTTGTTATTCCAAGTTAGTGCAGCCTCTATTGTTTTCGAGATGATACGATTTTTAGCACTTGATTCGAAAAGAGCTCACTCTTGTGTGAATGCCTAAAAATTCCTGTGCCTTCCAATTTCGCGTGAAATTTTCAACAGAAGTCGCAAACTGAGGTCCCTAATTTTCGTTTACATAGCTTATCGTAGCTCGTTTTGAAAAGACCAAAGAAGGAAATCTGTTTCCATCTAGATGTAAGAACCGCCTCGGTTTTTGGTGGAATGACCTTCGCAGCTCTTGTGAATTCATTTTGGCTCAAAATGTGCTGAGGGAGTGGTTAAGTGGTGGATTAGTTCAGCGTGTGGGCATGTAACAGAGGCGTTGTGAGCTCAGACCGTGCATATATCGGGAAAAACATTATTAATTAGGAAGACAACAGGGTAAATACCTTAAAAAAAATGAGAAATACCCCAGAAATCTGTACCTGGCATCTGCTAAGCTCAGACTTAAGCGCATAGCGCAGGTTTTCATGCGTCAAGGCGAAGAATTCGCAAAAATACCAAGCGCCCTAGTAATTTAAATTTCTATGTTTTTTAAATTAGAAAAAAATTTAGAAAGCCTTGACTCAATTTTTCACCAATCTAATTCTTCAATTTCTCAATACATATTGAGGTTAACTAGATCAAGGGTACTTGCCCTTCATTCTACGTTTGATTCTCAAATGAATGGGGAATCACTGAATTACCGTGATAAATCCTAGCTTTAGGGTAGGTTGAGGTGGGAAAGAAAATTGATTAATTGTCAAGTGAAAGTGAAAGAACAGAAGTCATGGTACGATTTGAAATCTTGGCTAGAATTCAAATCAAAATTTTTTTGACTTCGTGAAATCTGAAGAGCATGGACTTTGTTTTTCATCTTTTAACTTCTAACAAAACGTTATAGCCCTTTCCTCTGATTTTCTGATCATCAATTCAAAAGTGGAAGTGTAGCAGCTTGACTGGCTAGACTAATGGTGTAGACTTCGCGGGTTCGAATCCTGCTCTATTCACAATAAAAGTGATCATCAATGAGGAAGAATAAGTTAAGCAATAATTTTCGCAGCTACCTACTTTCTCAGGATTCAAAGTAGGAGCCCTGTCTCTATCTCGATTCTTGGAATCAATAAAAAATGGACAAGCTAGAATCCGCTGCGAGAGACAGAGGCATTCGCTCAATATGCCGTTGATAACTTCTAGCCACAAAACTATGAAAGCTAAACGAAGTATGATGATGATAATGATAGCAATGGCAATGGTGACGATGATGATGATGACTAGGATAGCAATTACAATTATGACGATGATGATGATGATGACAATGATGACGATGATGGCGATGATAGCAATTACAATTATGACGATGATGATGATGATGATGACTATGATAATGATGATGATGATGATGATGATGCATGTGATTAGAATCTTTGCTAATACACATTCTACTTTCATAGTAGTCTTGGTGAGGGGTTGCGTCATGAATGACTCCAAAAGCTTCAGTTTTTGAGGATAACATCAGACCCACATGGTTAGTATCACACCGTTGGAGACCAGCTTCTTGGAGAGTTGAACATGTGCATGCTGGGACCAATCCAAAGTCCAGGTCGTTGGGGAAGGTTCCGGAAAATCACCGAATTGCATAACAGGGCACGCTCCATGCCAGATAAAACAAACACCGATGCAAGGGAACATTTTGTGATGGCATCCCCAAATATAGCCATATCTTCAATCAAATTCAAAGGGAATTTTACCCTCTAAAACAATAATTTACAGATTTTTCATTGATCTGCACGCCATTACTGGTAGCGGTTGGGTAGCAAGTGACGTTGACACGTGAGACCTAAGTTTCATGACCGTTGATTGTGACAATGAATATGAATAATTATAACTGGGAAAGTGTAGAAATATTTTCATATCTAAAAGACTCAGGTGGTGTACCGGTAAACAAGTAATAACAATGCAAATTAGTTTAACGCCCTGTATAGAATACACAAGTTAAAGTTAAACATTGATAAAGAAAAACTTGAAGGGCAAAATTAGGCAAATCATTTTATGAATTTTATCAGTATTGGAAAGTCTTTTGATTTCACCGCCCAGATATTTGTTTTTATCAGTGTTTAAAACCTAACCACGTGCCGAAATTCTGGCATCAATGTCCAATGTCACGGCATCCTTTGATATTGATCTGCGTTAAGAAGTGAGTAATTACTGCAAGGTATGAGTCTTTAAATCGCAGCTGACCATCAAATTAAACAGTATGGTGTCAAAACTGCCTGTAGAAGATACTCACCTGGCCTTTTAGAGAAACATCACCAACATCCCGTCTCTCATTGCCCAGAATGCACTTTTGATAACTGAAAAGTCTGCATTCCATCGGATGAGATCAGGTTGCATGAAAAAGGAAACAACTTGACTAAAGTCAACCAGGAAGATGCTCTAAATTATTGTTGGTAGAATTCAAAGTGTTGGTTACATTTAACGACATTTATTCAACATTTACAAATCAATAAAGAAACTGCGACATCGCGAACAACACCTGGCTGTGTTTTGCAACGGAGAGCCACTTCTCTAACAGGTGTTGCATCCTTATCACCTCTTCTTCATTCTTTCTTTAGGCTAAGAAAGAAAGAGTTAGCACGTTTTAGAAGCGCAGATGGAAGAAAGCGACCAAGAGAAGTTCCTAGGCATCACTTTTGACAAACAATTAAGCTTTAAATCACAATGTTAGCAGAGTAGTCAGTCAGTAGCTTCATTCTCTTGCTTGAATGTTAATCTTTATTGAGCCCAAGAAGCAAAATATCTTAATAAAGCTTTCCCCATGTCCCAGTTTACGTAATGCTCACCGATTCGGAGGTTTCAGGATGGAAATTTGGATAAGGAGACAAATAAGATTGAGAATCGTATGCAATGACAAATTTTCAATTTTTTAAGGCTCATTAGAAATTGATATTTTGCAAACCGCTCATCAAAAAAATATTTAGTTGCGCCTGTGAGAGACCTACAAAATACCCCATGATTCTAATAGCTTGGTTCTCTTTGCTTCGTTCAAGCTACTGCTATTCATGACACGAGAAACATCTGGAGACGAATTCGAGACCGCACGGAAAATATCCACCAGTTGAGTTTCTCTGCATTTCCAGTCGTGGTATGCCTTATAATAGCATCCTGAAAAAGGTAGGCAAGTTAAATTTTGGCATGAAAATATTTTGATTATAATCAAGGGCGCAAGAAACATGAGAAGTGTAGCAAGGGAAGATACTGGCTATCCTACATCACAGTCATTTGGTTCAAGATGGTACCCCTCTAACAAGGCACATTCCGATTCCCGTTTCGAGTATGGAACTCAACATTTTTTTACAGAACTCTTAAGAAAATACAGTTACGACTCATTCAGGCTCCTTGCTGACTATTTTGCATCCTTCCGCAAGGTTACTAATTGAAAATTCAGGGAAAAATTGATCAGAGAAATCTTATATCACTGCATAGCACACTCGATTTCAAGCGTAGCAGAAGCAATAGGCAGGGCTCTGAGTTTTCTTCTATAAAGGTAGACTTTAGGAGGTGGCTTTCCATTGCCTTTATCGACAACGGGTTGTAGTAAATAATGTTGAGGAAAGGCCATGGCGGCCTATACAACGCTTCAATAATGGAGGAAGGAAGAAAGTGAAAGGCTAAGAGAGGGAGGTCGGATGAGATTTGTTCATCTTAGATGTGAAATATGGCAGATTGCAGTATTCAGGAGAGCATATTGTGCTTTTAGTGTGACAATTGCAGGATTTGAACTCACAGCCCCTACGCTACGAGTTCGCACGCTCAACAACTGCACCATGGCACCAACCATATTGCATTATATATTCCTGAAAATGCGATTACTGGCTTTCTTGGATTAAGTGCTGGGACTAGAAAGCGCATTTTCAACATATTCCAGTCATTCTGAATTGCATTTCCAGGCCTCATGCACAAACAAAGGACCCGTAATTTGCGAAATTAATCAAGAAAGGAATCCTTCACTCCAATTTCTTGGATACTTAAGAGCAAACAAGGCACTTAGTAGATTGAAAGATTTCTTATTGTTTTCTCGTTTGAGGTGCGCAATGGTTTCCATGCGACTAATAAATTCAATTTGAGTTTCTTGGCCATCTATTTTCAAAATATTTTGTGCACATAAACTGATTGCCATACTCAATTCCAAGCCTGGCAGAAAACTAAGCAGCGATTTTTCAATCGAATATATTTTCGCTATTTCCCTTCTCCTCCCTCAATCATCAATAGTGTTTAGCGTGCCCAATGTGAACTCAGTAGAATGGGACCACATGACTCTGAGTTTTTCCTGAGATGTGGATTTTATGAAGCTGTTTCCCATTGATATTTTTACTGATCGTCTTTTCATCTCGAATCAAGGAAAGCTCGAGCCAAAACTACTGCGCAAAAATTCACGTGCTTAACCAAAACGATATAGCACCAATTTCTATGCTTCAATAAAACTGCTATTCGACTTTTCATTCGAAAGTTATCCTAGGTAGAACAGTATAACTAGTTCAAACTGGTTCGAATTGGTTCAAACTGGTTCGAATTGGTTCAAGCTGGTTCGAATTGGTTCAAACTGCTCAACCGCAAGTCCTAGTTATGTGTTTTCCCCCTTTTTCCTTTCTGCTCTGTTCGAGGCGAGATCTTGTGCCTCTTCAAGGGTTGCAGATCCCTTTTTCTTAGAATGATATTGGTTTTGAGATTTATCATTATTTCATCCATTATTTGCTACACGATTTCAAAATACTAGACAAAATTTACGGGAAAATATTTCGCATTTGTATACCAAGCAATACGTTCTATGTACTAAGCATTATAAATGTCTATATATGCGCATTTTGGCACAGTTGGCAAGCAAAGCTGCTCTGCTTTAAAGCATACCAAATTGTCTGTCATTTGAAGCGGGCCTCTACTGTAGCACTCAGCTTACGAAGACAGTTAGGTATGACCCCGGTAGCAGATAATTTTTTGAAACTCTGGCTGAAAATGTGATTTTGTATTATTTAAGAATGGTTTTTATCAAAATGGATTTTTGCTGACTGACTTCATGGAAATTATCACTCAACAAAAATCCACGAAAGTTTAAGATAAAAAGCAATCATAAAGATTTCCAAGGAAAAATATGTTCAAAGAAATTGTTCGTATGCGAAACCAATCAGGTTCATGTATTTACACGATTTGCTTTCTTCTTCATCATCCATGTTATCATCTTCTTCTTCTTCTTCATTTCTATCATCATCTCCTTATTTCTTTATCACTGTGCTGCTTTTATTCCCATGAGTCTTTTTTCTTCTTCATTTGCATCATCATCTTCTTCGTTCCTTTGTTCCTCTGTAGCTGTTTTGATTGGAAGGCACAAAATTATGGTTTTATGGTAATCTTGTATATGTGACCAATTGCACTTCACCATAGATTGCTGCTGCCTTTGCTATCTCCTTGTTTTTTTCCAATTCTTCTTCCGTTCGGCTGTTTTGCTAGAATGATGAGCAACTATTAACGATCGATTAGTATGTATTTAAGATTGTATTTAAAATTTGTAAATTATCAAAAAACGAATTCATTTTAATTTGTATTTATCAACTTTTGCTAATTTGCTTCAAAGATGGATGGTCCATTGTAAACCAGCATTGCTAAATTGGTTACCGTCCTTGAAAAATGGACTAATTATTCTTAATGCAATTATTATTATTATTATTATTATTATTATTATTATTATTATTATTATTATTATTATTATTATTATAGTTTCGGAGAAGTACTAGTTTCGGTATGAACATACAATATGATACATACCGAAACACTAAGCAAGTTTTAAAGGCAGTGCGTCAGAACCATACCGACAAACTCCGATCTAACTTAACCTCTCAAGGCTTTCTCATTACTTTCCTCCTGAATCACTCTTTGAAAACTGTGAATTCTCTCTGGTCGTCTGCCCAAAGTAAACTACCGAAAAACATCTTTAACTTCACTGTCAGGTACCTTAATAACACACTTGCGACTCGGAAAAATCTCAAGCTGTGGAATCTCTCCCAAACGTCTGACTGTTCCTTTTGCTTCCAGCCAGAGTCTCTTCTCCACGTTGTTGCAGGTTGTAGATCTTATCTCAGCGAGGGCCGCTTCACATGGAGACATGACTCTGCACTAAACTTCTTGGCCTCAACATTTCAATATTTAAATCAATGTACTTTCTATGTTGACCTCCCACAATATCTTTCCCCTTCTCTCGTCACTGGTGACGACCTGCGTCCTGACATGCTCATCTCCACTCCTTCTAATACTCTCTATGTTCTAGAATTGAGCGTTGGCTTTGAGACAAACCTTGATAATAATGCTGATAGGAAATTTTCCAAATATCGCTACCTTCTGAATGACCTAACGTCGAAATACTGCCACGTTGAATTTGTAAACTTGTCAATAGGTTCCCTTGGAATCTTTGGACAATCTAGCGATTCGTTCATTCAGATGTGTAGCGATCTAACCATTGACAAGGCACACACTAACTACATCATTACTAAATTATCAACTATAATCATTCGCACAACTTACTACATATTCTGTATGCGTAATAAACCCTGGACTAACCCGGACCTTCTTTCCTACTAACAGTCTCCTTGCAACCTTTAATTCTTCTCATTAGATTTTTTTTTTTTATTTTTTCTATTCGTCATCTTATTAGTATAATTATTCATTCATTTTTTTTATACTAGAAATACCTGTAATTAGGTCAGCCGAATACAAATTACCTATTACTAGAGAGATTTGCATTTGTATGTTTAGCTTATACATCAAAATGAAGTTTAAAAAAAAAATACAATAAAAAAAAAAAAAAAAAAAAATTACTTCCACCCTGGTTTAGCCCAGGACTTCTATCCTAGTAACAGTTTGCCTCTGATTTTAGCTCTAAAGGTTAAAATTATTTATTCTCTCTGTCTGTTTCTCTTTCTTTTTTTCTACTAGAAATACCTTTAACTAGGTTAGCCGAATAAAAATTACCTATTATTAGGGAATTTTGCATTTTTGTGTTAGTTTGAATATATCAAAATGAAGTTTTAAGAAAATATATTATTATAAGAACTCCTTACACCTGCAGATGCTATTTAAAAATCACTTGCAATGGCTATGTGTACTTTAGAAAAACCATTCGCAAGTCACAAAGATATGCTTTAGTTGGCTAATGTCGAATAGTGCTGGAATGGAATTTATCGAGTTTCTCATCTAAGGTCATAGCAATGATTGTAATTCCCATGTGCTTCATGTATTTAGATACTGTTTATGAAGCCAATATATTTCAAGATAGATTCACGATAGGTATTACAAGTATTTGGCTCATGCTGTTTTTCATGCCAATTTGCGAAACAATGCTGTCAGGATAGCTCAATGGTAAGATTCTTGTGCATTGATCCTATGGTCAGTGGTTCGAGTCCCACCTCAGCTAAACTTTCACTTGGAATGAGAAGAGTCGTCAGCTCTATGTAATTCCAGGCGTAGGAATTACGAGGTGTGGTCACAGTGAGAGGAAGGACCTGGACACTGCTCGATAAGCAAATAGCTTCTCAGTGTTCAAATGTCTAGCCCTCTACATCTAGGTGGAACCATATGTACATATAAAAAGGAAGAAAATGCATACTGAATCCTGATAAAGAGCAAATGCAGGGTTGAGTTGGCAGGTCGATAGAAGTGTAGCGTTCAAGTTCACAGCATCGGATGGAGCTGAAATCATAGCTGGCCAAACCTAGAATTGAAGTAATGGTTACGGTCACGGCTACGGTTATGGTTGCAGGAACGGTGAAGGTTGTATGGGTGGCTAGAATACGCTCTCCGACTTGGTTACGAAACGATTTCCAATTCACTCTGCAACAGAAACCAAAGGTCTTGCTACCATGCTCAGTGCTTCATGACGGAGACATAGCTACGGCCACGGCTACGGTTGCAGTAACGGCGAAGGCTGTAATAGTGGCTAGAGTTCTCCACCATGAAGGATTCAGCATGGTAGTAAGGCCGTTGATTTCAGTTGCAGTGTGAATTGGAAATCGTTTCGTAACCAAGTCGGGAAGCGTATCTTTAATTGCGGGATAGAAGTGCGACTGATTCATGGGACCTTATTCGCACTGACTGCTGGAAAGAAATTTCAAGTAAGCTGCCATGCACTGATTGATAAAGACCTATTACATTGTAAGCTGTTGACATGTTAGGGGGATTGTTGTAAAATATTGATGTGCTGATAAAAGCGATCTAAGCTTGGTTTGGTAACAGGTTTTTAAGAGATAAACTCTAACAAGCAAAGTCAAAACAGTGCTGCTTGCTTCCAAAGCATACCTGTACACAGCAGGTAAAAAATAGGATTTCATGGTTCTGCATTATTCTGCAAGCTGAATAGTAACCGTGTTACCAGCAGTGAGCGACAATCTTATCTCAAAAGTAGGTTGACAGCATTGTCTGAGTATGCGCAAATAAAACACTGTATGGTTGAGATGGGAGTTACTTTTAAACTGTTAAGCAAGTGACACTCATCGTATTGCAACGGCTGCGCCTGGCTACCAGTTCTGCTCACACATATCTCAATACTTTGTATATTGATAAACTGGAATGATAACGGTAGTATTTTTGATTCCATCTCCACTCAGATAATTGCTCTGAAGTCAGGCTCGCACCTATTATGATAAAAGTACTGGGATGCTTATCCCCGTTGGAAAAAGCGAGAATTGGTAAACAGAGGGAATTAAGATAGCTAAAAAACAAAGATAATAGTAAAGTCATGGCTGATAATGTACGAGTTTCATTATGTGATACATCGTTAGGTGAAACATATACATTATTCGATTTTTATCGCCGTCGATTCTTAAAAACGCCAATAAATGTTAGCATGTTGCGCATCTTCACCTAGGCATCAACCGCTAATCCTGCGTCGAGCGTTGTGTTGTTTTTTCTTATCCCCTCCGCCTTGCGACGTAAGAGAGGTTTTTGGATACTGTGAACCTTTGCTTGTCAATCAATGCAATGCTCTGGTCTCTCAATGTTACCTGACCTTGCGATTCGTGTGATTCCATCCATCTTCTTCTTCTTTTGGGTTTAGTGCTGGTAGGGTCGCTAGTTTTTTGGGTCGTTCATCTACGCCCACACATCGTGTATATTCTAACAAATGGGAGGCACTATTAGGAAATTTGATGCCCTTCCTAACACTGCTGCAGCAGTCCAACCTTTTCCCTCCCCATTTACCCGGGCTTGGATCGGCAGTGGGAGTTCCAATGGCTAGGTTTCATGGTGCAGTAGACGATGCCAATTTCATATCTTAAAATGCTGTCAAGCTATGTTCATCGAGAAGTGATTTCGTCTTACCTCTTGATGTTAGCATGCCTTATATTCCATACGCCTGAAATTCAAGAGAACTAGCAGCTGTTCTCTATTTTACTGAAAATCCAGCATAGGGTTTGATCTAGACCATTTTTCTTATTATCTATGAGCAAATGCCGGTCTACTGCGCTATGTCCACAGCTCGCATCACTTCAAAATACATTGCTCATTCAACTACCCAAAAGAACTCAACCAACTAAAACTAGTCTCATACGTCTAGTTGTTAGAGCCAAGAATGAAGACGGGATCAAAATGACAGCTTTGCTGATAAATGTGTTTAGTAGCAGAGGACCATAAGAAACGTCTATTGGTACCCCGTAATCAACAGATCAGCCGCAATCTTATCCGGCCAACCCTCTATCCCTTCAATCATGAGGCAAAGTATGATAAATTGAAGCTCAACGTTGTTTCACATAACCGTACAGTAATTATTCGGGTGCTTTAGAAGTTCTGGTTGCAGTATAGCCACCGTTTTTATAAAGCGACATTCTTCTAACTAAACTGAATCGCCAAAGAAAAAGATATGCACAATTTCTTCAGTGGTCAGACATTAACAAAGCTTCATTCTGAAATAGATTTTTCGATGTAAAGACTTCTGTGTTGCATGAAAAATTGAAGAATTATTTCGTCAAACTGAATATATTTTTGTCCAACCCTCATAAATGCATGACTCGTTTAAATTCAGAATCCTCTAAGGCATACGACGGCAATTAGTCTCATATGATTGGCGAAGCCGGGTCATCTTACCATTCAGAAGCGTGGCAGGAGTTTGTCTCTTTGAAAATAAGAACAACTGAAGCGATCCCACTAATTTCAACTTTTCTTCTTCACACCTCAGTTCTTTTTATGTTTATCATATTCATTCTGACAGGTTTTCTTCCTTTCTCCATTTTGAAGCCTTTTCCCTGCGTCATACTTATTCGTCTATTTCTATAAGTCTACATTTACCTGAATCACCTCTTCTTATACCTGTACATCGCTCTTCCCACCACAGCCAAACCCTTCCTTCCGCATCCCGAATAATCTGATATATAGACTTGTATCTTTATAGAAATAAAAGAGTGCTAGCAAGGGGGCGGAAAAATGAAAAGAGGTGTGAGGAAGAACAATTTAAATGGGTAGGACCACTGCAAACGAAAAAAAACCCTGCCTGGTGTCAATAAAATGATTTTATTTGTTTCTCGGTTTCGTTATCAGTAGGAAGATGACGGGCGACATCTCATTGAAACAGGCAGGCAATCACTTGCATCAAGCATTTGATTTTACATGGCTTGATCTCAATCTAGGTATAGTATTCATAGTCTTATTCCGGCAATCCTTCTTTCTTCTAATGCTTTGGCGATGGTCGGAGGAAGAGGGGAGTAATAAAAATCACGTTCTCGAACTCCTGTGCAATCATTCTGAAATGATACATTCTTTTGCAAGATGCATCCTAAGAATTTCAATTGAAAGATGACCTTCTTTCTTTTCTAAATTTGTCTAACGATATTTGGGCTCTCTCATAGCATGGAGGAAAGCAGCGGTAAAGCCGGTCAGAAGCTAAACCTTTAATACCCAATATACATAAATCATAAATTCATCGCTTTGTCACAAACAGCCACTGACCACTGGAAGTTCTCAGTGCTTGCTGGTAAAATTTTCATGTTTTCACGGAAACGCAGAAGCCTAGTTTATTCTACTGAAATGTGCAGATGAACGCTTACACGCAATCAAAGCAAGGGTCGTGTCACCTGATTTCAGCAGAGGTACTGGTACTAGTGACGTCTGTGGCACGAGGATGATATTTAGTCAAAAAATTGTTTGATTAAGAAATATCAGGTGGTGTTATGGAACGAAGAAAGTCTGACAAGAGAGCAGCATTCGTGCTTAACTTTGTTTGTATGCGATTTTTGTTTTGGGATTCATTTGTAAACTGCTAGTTGCATAACGTGTTTCAAGGTAGCATCATGACCAACGAGTAAAATTCCTGTTGAAACCTTTTGCAGAACTTGTACAGTGTTCTTTTTAGTATCAATGAGTGCGGTGATGCTTCACATGTAAATGAAGTGAATTCGCTAGCTGTAGACCCAACAGCTGCATTTTTTCTCTCAAATTTTGGAGTAGCAGAAACAATAGACCATGCTTCTTCGAGTTTTTGCTATCGAATTGGAATCTCTACGAAGGGATTTCCCATTGGATAGCGCTTTGATTTTGGAAGTCGTGCAGGAATTGAGCAGAGAACACCTGTCCAATGAGTTTGCACGCTTAGCCACTACACTGCAATGCCAAGCCTGAGCCCTAACCTCATTCTCTTTTTGTTGTTAATCTTATGGAAAGTCTATAACAACTTAGCACGCCTCGCCATCGTTTTATCCTTGCCATTACAAGAAATTCAGTACTAAGAGCAAAATATGTAGTTGTTGTAATTGAAGCTTCGTCTCTTGCTCGTACTTTTCCATCCTTCAAATTTGATCACTGCGGTTGGCTTCTGCTTAGGAATTTAACTTTAAATGGAGAAAACTCAAGGAGAAAATCAAATCTCTGCGTGTCATTATCAACTAAGGTTCGACGTATAAGGATCGACGTAAATCACTGACAGAATGTTTGCAGCTGGTTTATCTTCTTGCTTGAAGCTTTAAGGCGTCATCAAAATCAACATCAAATATTCCACTTAAAAACTCTTTGGGTCGATACAAATGTAGATACGTTCTTCTTGAGTCAAAATTATGCGATATTATCACGCTGTCTTTGAGAGCTACCTCTGCTGCGAGCGCATAATGACAACACTTCTCCTTCCAAATGTGCTTCAACGCTTCAAGGACAGAGCCCTATCAAATATTTAGCCTGCAAGATTCAAAGATCCATGGCCTTAAAAATGGCGAAGGATCGACAATGGCATCCATTTGGAGCCCACCGTTATGGTATGTGAGATTCAATAAAGTTATGCTCTGGAGGCCTATGAAATTTGTTGATATATGTTTACATAAGGAATGATAGGGATCTTCAAATTTCCTAGCTAAACAAAGATAGCCAAGCTACCGAAGAACGGTTTCGTTACTCTGCTGATAAAGCTTTGAATGATATTCCATAATCACCACGAAGCCTACTGACATCACATCCAAATAAGAGCTTGATGAGTCCCATCAAATGCGAATCCCTGGAAGATGAATTTTGTTTCAACATTACATCTGTACTGTCAACTCTTTCTAATTCGAGCCCGTGTAATTCAAATTCGTGCAATTCGAGCAAATTTTCAGGCCCCTTTGAAAATATCCAAACAAGAACCTCTATAATTCGAATCTATGTAATTCGATATCTCTGTAATTCGAACAATTCTTCAATCCCTCAGAGAGTTCGAATTAGCCAGAGTTGACTGCATTCAGTTTTTGACTTGTGCATCATATTTAGGACTCTCGCGAAGTCATAAAATGCTTCGTGCAATGACGGTTCTTACCAATTTGACTCATGAGTAGCAAAGTCTGAATGACCGGACTGGTGTAATGAATTATCTGGGAGTGGATTGTCTTTCTTCGCTTGTTTTTGTCTTTACTTGTTAACGCAGGCTGGGTATATAGGCAACTATCCAGCTGATGTGGGCCTGCTGCATCACTGCTTGTACCCTCAGAGTTGCCACTGAGCACTCATTTATTGTCCTCGGAGGGTTAAACAGCTGAGTTGGCTGTTGGTTTGTGATTAATGGTTCCGAAGACTGGATTCGAACTCACGCGAATAGACCTCACAAGATTCGAAACACTGCGTCTTATTGCGTCTTATTGCGTCTTATTGCGTCTTATTGCGTCTTATTGTGTCTTATCCATAGTGCTTCATTTCTTCGTACAGAGCTTCTCTGGTCGAGAACAATTACGAATGGGATAGACATGACTGTCCCTTGTCCGATACCGGCATTGGGCCTATACCGAGACACTTAACGCTAAAAGTCGCACGCTTCTCTCTATCATAGATTCTGACATCATAGTTGAGCATCAGACAAAAGGGAGCCTTTATTGACATTATCGAATTTCAAAAGAAAAATTCCCGTTCTTTCCTGCGCTGAAATCATAAGTAAAGCAACTTGAAATAGACAGAAAAGCAAGATTTTCATATTTCATACTTCATCTCATTTATACTATACCCAAATTTGTTAATAATATCAAACTAAAACAGTTAGAATATTACATCGAGTGTAAAACTCAAAATATATAAAATATCACCCATCTAGTTTCACTTTTAAATATTGTAATTGTTATAAATATTTTTCATGTACTGCTGATCTTCATCCTAAAGAGATAGCATTGAGAAATGGAGGTGCTGTGTTGAAATCTTTCGAGAAGATTCCATGACACGTGCTTTGTATATAGGATTGGCGTCATAACGCCATGAAATTATAAGCAATATTCTGCGATTCGATACATCTTATAGCATCTACTAGTATCCACAAACTCGCTTCGAGATGTCAATGTTTCGTTTTTATGTATTTTTGCTGTGCATGATGAGGAAGTCAAATTTCAAGTAAACTGGTTAGAGGTCTTGATTATCAATGAACGCGGCATCGTAACAGGATTATTGGCATCGAATTCTCACCAACAAATACATTGCGATTTTTCTTGACCATTTTCCCTTTGGTTTTTACTAATATTTCACGGCAATGCTTCACTTGGAATGTGAAAGCTTAGCTAAAGCTAAGGGCTCCTGTAAGAATCCCGCGACACGGTTTAATAAAACATGCTATGGAGACGAGTAAGGATAGACTATCAAGGACAAATCAGCCAGCTTGATTCACTAGACAGACCCTGTTGATTTTGCTCTAAGAAAACTTTAGGAGGTATACTGATTATTTGATACGTGTTATGAAGGGCGTGGTGCCGTGGCGTAGTGGTTAAGAATGTGGACTCACAACGCAGGGGTTGTCAGTTCGATTCCTCCGTGTGTCACTTCTAAAACGCCATTGGTGAGGAAGGCAACAGGAAGCCACCTCATGACTTCCACTTCCCTGGAAAAAACTCAGGGCCCTGTCTCTGGTTTCTGCTAAGCTTGAAATCGAGTATGCAATGCAGTTCAGTTATAAAGGGCATTTCTACGCTGTGGTGTGCAAGCAGCTAAGGACTGTGAATTCCTGTGAAAATCGTTGATATTTTGTTATTTTTTAATCAGCAAAGGAACTCTGATATCAAAGCATTGCATCCGTTGTACAGGCTATGTAAGCAATAAGCAATTCGTACGGAATTCCTACTCTCTTAGTTTCACCATAGTCATATTGCAGCACAAATGGCAACGCCAAGAGCGTGGAAGAAGGGTCGTCGAAAAGCATTCACTTCTGAACATTTTTTGACTCGTAGAGTGCATTTTTATCTTTAGCCGTCGTTCAAAGGGAAGGCGGAAAATGACTTAATGTTGTCTGGATGAAATGGGGTTGGTTATTACCATGTTAGTCCTTTGAAACTCGCAACTGGTTGTAATAAGGTTCTGATAACCAAAATACCAGGTCTTTAATTCGGAAAAGTCTTATTATCCATCTGATAGCAAGGTTAGTGTCCGGTCTTAGAGTAATTCTAATTACCATCTTATAATCAGCTATGAATGGCAGATATCTTTGCACTACATCAAAGGATGAACGTTGCTAGCTTGTACAGCTTAACCATTTACAACAATATTTGTCATGGTTTTACAGAATTTCTGCATAGCTGTCCATCCGTTGCTCTTTACATCTCTTTGCCATCTCCAATCATGTCTAACTATCTTGCATTCTACAGAAATACTCTCTCTTTAGTATAAGGTCTTAATGCATATTATGAGGTGTGGTCCTGGCCAAAGAGAGATAGTATGTGCAATTTTTTCTTTCGAGGAACTTTTGTGCATGCTGCTTCGAGAAATTGTTCATAATATCCTAGTTATTCCTGCTTGCTATGAACCCATTGCGTTAAGTATATACAAAGAAGTCGTATGAGGCCATCTTTGAATGAAATTCTAAGTAACTAAGCTTGCAAAATGCATTTATAAATACAGCAAGAGATTGTGAAGAATTTTGTTCTAAATCTGAAGGTAGAAGTCCTAGATAGGGCTAAATATAGAAGCCACTGCGATAGAAATTAGTAGCTGTTCGACTCTTTCTAAAAATGAGAACAATCTAATGTTTTTACCTTGCATAGTGTAGTATGCTGTAGTCCGTTAAATTTTTTTGAATCTTTTGTGATGCAGATCCCTTTTATCTTTCATGATGAATTGATTAAAGAGGAATAAATTTTGATGAATTTTTGTCAGGAAATCTTATTTCTCTTCATTTTCATCAAGGCCTTCAGATCAGGTTTGATATAAACCGTTGGCGTTCTATAAAATTATCAATGGAAAATTTTTCAAGACCAGGCTACAAAATGCCTTTGGCTTGTCAAGAATAATCTGATATGCAGCGGGCTCTATTCTTCATGGTCTCAATCTTCCAAAATGGTGCTACTTAGACACAGCCGAATTTAATCGGGTCCGATTTCATTCTCTTTGCTTTCCCAGATGACTTCCTGTTCCGTTTCTGTATCACATTTTTCTTCATGGCTAGTGGACGATTTACCTGGAGAAATTTAATTGAAACATATTAGGAGATTTCGCAAAATAATTGTTACTCAACCTAAGCTTCCATCTAAAATTAGTGCTTATAATTGCTTTTGAATGTTCAGAATGCTGCGGGTATAGGTCAATGCCCTTTCGTGGTCTTTGATGCAAATCGACCGCCACTGTAATAAATGAGATCATTTTACTGCAAGACAGGCCGACTGGCATTGCCAGGCTCTCCCTCCCCGAGTATAAGATTTTTGCCAGATCTTAACTTTTTATCCAATTTCTGTATCGAAAATTTGATAGCGACTCTCTAGACATGGATACCTAATTTTTCAAACTTTCCCATCGCACCTTCATGGTTTAATTGACCCTGCTAAAGGCCCTGGTCAATACAAATGTCTTGCAAGCATCATATCTCGAGAAATTCTGGCTTTAAATGTTGCTGATGGCCAATATAGTGTACTGCTTTATCGTTTTAGTGAGCAAATTGAGGCTCAAAAGTTTTATAACATTAAAGCAAAAGTTCCTCATTTTTTTCAATTCTTACAAAGCTCTGTACCAAAGCTACTTGTGCTCTGAAACTATGACTGAAATGCTTCTAATGAAAAAACCTGTGATCCTTATACATAACAATGTCCTTGAAATTTTTGTCTCCTATGTTAAAACACATTTCTTGTAAACGATATTCAAGAAGTTTTCCGAAAGAAGCATCCAGCATTTTCAACTTAAGGATACTTGGGCAAATAAGTTCATGTAATGTTTATGTGTGAATAGAAAGATAGTCATCTTTTCCATCATAACGCAAGAAAATGGTTCAGATGTTCTTTTTGTGATGGATAGTTCCTTCATAATGTTAAAAATATGCTCAACAATACACATCAATTGATGAAGTCCTCAGCAACGATAGTTCTGCCTATCAATGAGAATTCTTTTCCCTCTGTGAAAAGGAAATTTCCCATCGTGAAATTCTTCTTGTAAAATGTTCACGATCGATTGCTTCTACTAAGATGTATGCTTCTTATTTAGCGACTACTTGTGTTGAATGATGAAGACATTACTAGAAACTTCCCCCTTCTACGATGGCTATTTTAGTGAGTTATGCTGGGGAAAGTCCATCATGGCCTATAAAAAGCCCCAAACAAAGGAAAGAAATGAAAGGCAAAGAGGAGAGGGAGATAAGATCGATTTTACATATATCAAATTTGAAAGAGGGTAAGTTTTAGTACTTGTATCTCTTGGTGGAGATCGCACTAATGCATTGCGTTGGACGTCTTTAGTGCTTGTAGCGAGGCGAATTAGCACCTTTGAAATAGGCATGAAAGTGGATAGCTTGCTGTGCTATAAAGGGAGAAGCTGGGCTTGATTCCCCGTAGGTACGAATTTCAACCTACCCTTCAAGCCATTTGCCCACTAAGTCATTTCCTTACGAGTTCCGTAAACGAGTGCCCGGACGAAAAGTGCGAACAGACTGTTTCTTGTAAATATCTTATCATTGCCCTTTCAGACTGAGGGTCGTTATTGAGTAGCAAGTAAACAAAACGCTCGTGGCAGTGATAGAATTCTTTCTCGCTCCAGGACGATAGAAGTTTTATCTGACTACTATCCGAAGCCTGTCAATGTTTAGAGATAATGCTTCCTCCCTACTGACAACTCTGATATATCCACTTCAAGAAAATAAACTGGCTATCCGACGTATTCTTGAATAGAGCTGTTTGGATTTACAATTTCATGTCATTCTCTACCTTGCTGGCCAGCTATTACCATTCAAAATATGACGAGCTTATTAGATTGTGCAGATACAGACCCATGCTTATCTAAGTCTGTATTTTCCTCTGAATCGCGGTGGTTTTGTGAGGAACACGTCCTTAGTGGAATAGCAGCTACTTATCGTATCAGCATACCAGTTGGGTACCCTTCCCACGATGGAAATAAACACATTGAATAGAAGAAGTCACGATCATTTATTCATAAGCAGAATCTGAATAAGATCTAATTAGGCTACGCAGACTATTGTAAGTCTTTCAATCGACTCAAGAGCATTTTATTACTGGTGTCAGACCAGCGCGTCGGCAGTTGAATTGCCTTGCGTTTGACAGTTTTCGGTGGCTGCATTTATCGCCTGGTCATTTATGTACATTTGAAGATGTTAATGGAGAATGAAAGACATTGAAATGAAGGTGGTTTAATAGCAGGGCTTTCCATGGTCTGCAGTTTGAACAAACATTTTGAGAATCCATGCTGATACGCCATAAAGTGAACTCTCCCTTTGCCCCATTTTCTGGCTCCAGCCTGTCTTAATTAAGAGAAATCATTGGTGCAGGTGACCGTTCATCTGCATCCACATTATCGTTTGTCTAGTATGGGGTTGCCCCCTTATAGAAGGGGCTGCTCCTTCAGACCACTAGATACGCTCAGCTCAATACTGTAAAATTTCTCTTTCGCTTTGTCCTCGCTATGTGGCTACAAGAGTTCGATCCGACATCTTTATCAATTCTCATCTTTTCCTCTCATTCTCTTTCTTTCAGGCCTCCACAACTCTTCAACTCTACAAAATTGTTTTTAAAACCATTGTTTATTTCACAAAAAGTCTTGCTAGGTGAATGAATGTTGTTTAAGTAAATGTCCTCAACATTGCACGGAAGAGCGCAACATTATTTTTCGTATTGAAGGTATTTTAGAAAAGCAACAGAAAATGGTTCAAATTTTTCATATTCAAAGTTGATTAACTTCAGTTCTATCGATATCTGTTTCATCTACAATGTCGTCAGTGCTGTCTTCATCAATACGTGGCAGCTTTTTCATTTTATTATCAAAATAAGTTGAGCTTTCAACATGTACATCAAACACTTAAGAATGGGAAAAGTTTTTCAATCTTTGTAGATAAGAACTGGAATTTCCTAATTTTCACCCACCTGAACACTGATTTCCTTACAAACGACTTCTAATAGGAAGAAGTGCGTAATTTGCTCCTGTTTACAAGAACCGTCTGTGTTTAGGACTCAACCCGTTTGTTGCGAGAAACATTTATTTCATGCATGGACTTTTAAAAATGATCAGCCAGCATAAATAGCCCATTGCTTCGTCTTCTCAAGTTCATATAATCAGATTCAACGAATCAGGCAAACTACCTGCAATTATTATTGATTTGAGAGGTTTAACACTGACAGATTAACCAGAGCTAAGTCTATGTGCGGTTGATAATATCGGTCTTTTTAATGGAAGCCAATTGAAAACCGAAGGTCATATAATGTAGTTGTAACATCGAAGATATAAGCTATTCGAAGCTTTCTCGCAATAAGAACTTAGTGCGGGATGGCACAATGAATTGCAACTGTCTACGTATTTCAAGTAGGTGACACAAAAGGAAAAATGATTAAGCAACAATGCGAACTGATTGCCACGGAAATGGCTGATTTTCTAGAATGTTCCCGACGTATATGCCCTAACAAGGCGAAAGAATCTTACAAAATCTCAATGAATTCTTCTTCATGAAGAAGATTTTTCCCCTCCAGAGATTCAGAAGAAAGCGACATAATTTATTTGGTGTGCATAATTATAACAAGAACTGGAATTTACCTTGTGCAGTTTGAAATAAAGTCCACATGAGTTGCATACTGGTTTTCCTTCAGAATCTCGCCTCCAAAGAGTTGTTTCTGTAGTTTTGCAATTGGAACAAAAGTTTCCCGGCTTTTTAGCTTTAACCTAAAATTGCAATAGCGAAACTTTCATCAAATATAACTGAAGTATTGATATACCTGCAAATTAAGAAGATATATTCTTGCATAAATACTTCGAGCTCAAGAATTAACTAGGGTAAATCTGAAGAAGTTTTTTATTGTCTAGCAGCTCAAATGGAACTAACATTGGATATTTTCAGGGCTGTATGCAGAAACTTTGCTTGTTCCAAAGGAATGAAAATAGGGATTCTAGGAAATTTAGATTGCCACAGCGCCTGCATCTTCATTGCCAACTGGTCATTTTAGCACACAAGGAAGATTTTCATCGCACTGACCACTGTATCTTTCCAAGAAGAGGGTAGACCGTATCCTATTGCGAGTATTGTGAGTTGTACTGAAGTGAGTTTTCGTAGCAAAATACATCAGAGTGCATACTACAACACATCAGGGTAATCTTTACCATTCCGATATAGGATCAAAGGCATGCAAGATTTGTCTCTGGTTTGCTGGATTAACGCAAAAAGGCGCCGGTATATTGATCTTCAGACCAACAAAAATGGCACTTTAAATTGAACAAGATTAGTTCCAAAGAGTAGTGCTGAACTGATACCCTCATCCGAGCTAATGTTAAAATGGAATTCCCCATCCTATGATGTTTGATTCACGTCAAAAGCGACTTTGATTTATGCGCTACTAATTTAAAATTATATTGCAGGGCACAGTGCAAATTATTAGACTAATGAATGTTTCTTGAGGTAATGTAAAGCCATAAAAAATACGTCGTTGCTTGAAGGTTTATTGCTGGCGGTGCGTTAAGTTTGTAGAAAAGGAACGGACATCTTTATATCACTGTTAAATAGGATTAAGAGATTTTTGGCTTTGAACTACTCAAGGTAAAGAATTGAGTCTGACGAAAGACTACCGAAGACCGTTCTGCTGGAGTGAATACTAAACACTGATAAATTTTGAACAAATTTTCAAGCAAACGACACATTTATGAGGTATGTAATGCACCTATGACCTTAGCATATGATGGCAAAACATAAGTTTCTGTATCATCATTATTGCAATCATTGATCATCATTATTGCAATCATTGATCATTACCATGATCATTATAATCACTGCTGCTATCATCAAAATCATTAGCACAAATTATTATAGCTCTTCTGATTATTATCATATCCTTCTATACTACTAACTGTTTTCCTGCATCCTTTAGTTCTTCTTATTCAAATCATTTACCTTTCTCCAGTTTTTTCCCTCTTTTCCTTTATTCTATTTTTCGTTATTTACATACTCATTCATTTTTTTCCACTAGAAATACCTGTATTTGGGCCAGCCGAATGCAAATTACTTTCATTAGAAATATTTGCATTTGCTTGTTTAGCTGAAATATCAAAATGAAGTTTAGAACAATCACATTTGGACAGTCTTGCAATTCGTTCATTCAGATCTGTAGCGATCTAACCATTCACATAGAACATACAAACTGCATAATTACTAAATTAACGAGTAGAACCATTTGCACAACTTATTGCATATTCCGCATGAACATATTTTTTTGGTTTTTTCTTTGTCTCTTTTATTCCACTGGAAATACCTGTAAATCTTTTTTGTTGGTGAGTTATGTTGGGGAAAGGCCACGGTAGACTATACAAAGCCTCAACAAAGAAGGAAGAAAGAAGAAAGCGAAAGGCTAAGAGGAGAGAGAGATCAGATCAAGTTTATTGATCTTAGATTTGAAAGATGGTAAGTTGTAGGACTGCCATTATCTGAATTAGGCCAGCTGAATACAAATTACCCATCATTAGAGAGATTTATATTTGTATGTTTAGAAAAAAAGAAAAGAAAAACAAATTGGCATTAATTCTAATTATGATGGCATGCAGAATTAATGATAACGGCGGTGCATTTCAGCAAGCAAACTTTCCCGGCCTAACGCTAACGAAAAGAGATACGCTACCGACATAAGGTTACTCCAATCGCTTTATCCTTTTGTCTTAGCAGAGAATATCAATTTATCACCAATATGGCATTTTCAAGCAAATTTATCATGGAACATCGCTGTAAAGCAATTCAGTGATTCATTTTGAGAATTCACACCACGACGGTCTAAGAATTCTAGAAAGATCCAAAAATTATAAAGCCTCCATTTGTGGAAAGAGCTCATAACTTTGATGCAATACATCGCAATATATTGAAATGAATTCTTGCTTTCCATTTTAAAATTCAGATGCTCCGACACTATCTCAATATGAAGGCAAGAATGCTAGGACTACCTCGCTCTTCCAAAATTGCTTTTAAGCTACAGAGACTTATTACTGTGTTACCAACGCTGTCTTCAAGATCTATAGTATTCTATAAAGCATGTAAAAGACTCACATTGATCGGCCCTTCTGGCCACGGTTAGCAAAGTGAGCAAGGTACCTACAAAAATTACCACTGTGAAAATATCTGAAGAGTTTTACCTCTTGCTTGTATTCTTCACCGTACCCAAAGTAATGTTGATAGACTGAGAGTGTTTTGTAGTCATCATGGCCAAAACCTACGACATTGGAAATAATGTTTGAACAAACAAACAAATAAGCAGTGCAAATTTCATAAGAAAAATAATAAATGAACTGGAACCATGACTCAGAGCTCGAAGCACTCGATTTGTATGCGATTGCAGTAATTATGCAATCTAGACACCAGACCAATTTGTGATAAATGCATCGTAACTTAGTATTCTTGCCTGTATTACGTTGTGTTCGGATTACGAAATGACCAATATTTTCGCCTCTAAGTCCAAGTTGTTGGAATAGCAGTAGAAACCTGCTTCAAATTGATAGCAATCATAAAGATTGCAACAGCTTCAATTCCCAGTTTTGCACTTCGCAGATTGGGAAAGAGCATGGGAGTTAGATACAAAGTGACACCAGGTGGCCAGCCCCAACTGTAGCATTCACTATGCTGGCTCAGTTGTGTGACGCAAGGGCTAAAGACACGAAATGCAGTGACATCCTATTCACCAAAACGTTGGAGGAAGGAACTGCGACTTTTTTTATATAAATAGTTGCTCTGATATGCAACATTGCTTATCGCAAAGAAAAGTGGCAACAAATTCTCCACACTGCATGACTTCTCATACTGAATTCATTTTTATCGAAATATGAAACATCGGGTATTGGCTGGAGAAAATATTACGTAGCTTGGATGCGTTTTGGACTGGTTGAAAATGAACAGATGACTAGTCCAACAGTTAACTAATTGCATTCAATTCTCGCTTTCCACCCTCAATTCTCACTTTTGAGCCTGTTATTCCGCATCTGGGTGTAATTCGAAGTCTCATTTCGGGCATTGTCTAGGCTTTACTCCTCGATGAGTGTAGGAAGGAACATTCTCCACCACGGAGGAATGGTGCTTCGGCTATTTTATACCATGTCAAAGAGGAAAACATGTTCATGGAATTCCAAATGGTTCTCATTCTAAACATCTTTTTACATTTCAGTTTGTACTCAAATCATTTTGATTGCTTAGCATGATTCGATCAACATTATTGATTTGCGAATTCAAGATGCAATTAGTCCTAAAATGGTGCTGATTTTAAATGAAGACACTAGAATCTTGCCTATTTTAAAATTTTCCCGAAATAGGCAAACTCAGTTATTGATCTGAAAACTGTGAAGTAAAGAAAACTGTTATCTTTTGACTTAAATTTGGCTCTCTGAAACTATTACCATACAAAAATTCACCACCCATTTGCTTGCGAAGTTAGAAGCGAATTCGTTACCATAAGCAACTGCTATAGTCTATGCTCACAGTAGCAAAACTTCTCCTGTCACAATGGAAAATCACTGATACAGTAAACCTATTACTGGAAAGGTTATCCTTTATAGATATGGAGGATTAATATTAAGACTGCTTTGTGGGAAACTGAGAGCATATTTAGAGCCATCTGCACACATAAAATAGAAATTTTTGAATGTTGTTTTGGAAGAAGGAGCCTGCTTTAAGAATTGGGGAAATATTCAAAACTCCACTCTGTGGAAGAAGAATTCAAACCATCAGTTGACGAAGTTCAATTGCAGCAAAAATGAGGGATAGATGCAGCCCTTGATATGATTCCAGGCCAAGCCATAACCCAACCAGCAATCCTAGCTCTGGCAGCAAAAGTGTTATTGTCGTCGTTGCTACTTCTATAGGAAGAAGTTACAAATTTGCTTTTTACTAACGGCAAGATACTCATACCGCCTTTGCAATGGCTAAAAGGCTATTGTTTACATGATGGTATAACGCAACTCTGCCTTCGTAAAATCGGGTTCCCTCTCTCGACCTTTTGATATTGAAATAAAGACCTTAGCTGACAATCTCGTTTCCAAGGAACAAGACATTTAAGCCAGTTAGACGTGCGCTTATCTGAAGGGAAAACATCCTTTCAAAATTGGACTGTAATTTCTCCTCTATTATTGGATTAGCGCAACGCGTACTTGCAAAAAGAAGGCAGAGCACGGTGAACAGTCTAGCGCTGTCCTCTTGATTGAAGCTGATTGAATTTATTTAAGCATAATCTCATCGGATATTTCAATCAAGAAAAGCGTTAATAGATGTTCGTTTCTATTTTCGATTGTTCTTCCGTGAACACGTGCTAAAGGACTGCGTCGCTTAGGCCTAACTTGCTGGAGGCTGGCACCTGGAGATAACAAAGAGGGCGGACAAAGGGTTACATTGAGCGCAGCGCTCAACCTTGTTTAAGGACTGCTTAAGTAAGGCCAATTGAATTGAAATAAACTCGGCATTAGCGTCAAAACTTCTGTTTTCCTTTTGTAAGCTTTCAGTCGAATGGATACATGGTTCTGTTAATGCCTTATCTATGGCACATTCTTTACCCATAATAGGTTACCGAAACAACTAAATCGCATTAAAAATCTTCCCCTAAAAAACTGTAACTATGAAAAAGGCATAAGAAGATGCTGCGTTCAGGTTAACGTCTAAAAAGATTTATTTGGCTAAGAAGACGTAAAAAGGGTGTTGCTCAGGGTACAAAATCCCATTTGTCACTGACGTAAGCTTCACAGGCATTGAGTTGACATACACAGCTTGGACACAACTTGGCCAACATCAAAGTCAAATATGAAACGGGCAATCATTGCATGACGCTGAAGGTTTTCAGAGCAAATGTGTAAAAGTGGGTTGGGGGTAGCTTTCAATAGTCCGATCCCCACTTTAAGAAACTTAGGATGTCTTATCAAATTTGGACTTATATTAGCTGAATGCTATTTTATGATTTTCCCAGAATTCGCCTAAATTTTATATTGAATTTGCCTAACGTTGATTAAAATTTCTTAGCCTTGATTTTTTTGCTTGTTTTCTTTTACCATAAGAGAAACTTGAAAATTGCCTTTTGCTTGATATTTGTGAAGGAAATTAGTTGCACTATTGTTTATAAGGACTTACGAATAAAGAATATCCTGATAAGAGGCATTATTACCCTGTTAACCTGTGTGAGTTTCTTTTGAGAAATTCAAAATGTTCAACTTATAGTCTTCGTAACAGAGACCGACCTCAGGTTACCCAAGACAAGATCAAACCATAGCCAGATACATTTCTTCCATAGAGGTGCAAGAATTTGTGGAATAGCATCTCAGCCAAGTGCAAGTCGGCATCCCTGCTATATAGTTTTAAGAAGGCTATTTAGAGAGATTGAAGTCTTTCTTTTCATATTTTTAGTGTATCTTGAATTTTTTTATACCTAAGGTTTAATTATTGTAAACAGGGCTTCATTGTTTGATTTAAGTCAATGTTATTCTTATTATCATAGACTGTAATTGATGTGTCTATCGGAGAGCCCATTCAAGACCAGCTAAATGGCAACCCTCCTTAAAAGAATAAGATAAGAGATCTGATATACGTCATGTATGAAAAGTACTACTCACAGCTACGGATTCGACCATGGGTTGAAAGCAACAAGACCAAAAAAAGTACAGATGTAAGGGTAAAACTGACGCCGACATCGTCACTTTATGATCAAGAGCTGGATGTCACACGCTTTTCTCACTTACAGTTAACTAACCAATTTTTCTTCCTTGTCTTGGTCAAATAGAAAGGCATTTAATTGATTATAATTGATTTCATAACGGGCTGACATGTTTGACGTGAGAAGCATTATCGATTACTTAACCGCCACATTTTAAGCTAGCTTTAACACCAGAGCTTCAGAATAAAAGTGGTACGATGGTGTAGCCAAAGTTCCTGATATGAGTTCAATAATCATTGACTGCTATTATTATTCTCGTATTATTCATTTATCTATTTATTTATTCAAAGTTGGCTTCGCTAAATGAAAAGCTAAACGAAAATACTTATGACCAACTGGCATGGCATTTGATAAAGACGATTGAGCACGCCTTCGTGCAACCACTGGCTGATGAATCTTACACGATGCCTCATCTCATACAAGAGATTTCAAGAAATTGTGACATGCTACGGTTGAGGGCCTTCTTTTCATGCGTATTTGCTTGTGAAGAAATTTGCATGAAGAAATGAGATTTTTTTATCTTATAGCCATGAAACAGAGGACATAAAACCACAGAGTAGGGAGGAACATCTCTGCAAAGCTCAGCGCAATTACCAAATCTTATTTCCTAACCATAAATTTGATAAAGTCACAATTAATCTCTTTTATGATAAATTCTTATTTATAAACAGAAAGGTTTACAAGCCATTGTTAGAAATACGCTTATCATATACTTTTTAATGATGATTTAAGTTGCCCTGGTTTGACCACTTTTGACTGATCATGAATACTTTTGCCGGACTTGCTTGAAATATATCTTCCTTTAGTGCCTCTAATCAAGCCAAGCCGCAGTGGAATGCCCCATTTAAGCTCATCTACCACGCTATCTGCGTCATTAACAACAAACTGTTAGGAGAAAGGACGCATTCTCAGTGATAGCGCCTGTTGTCAAATCAACGCAGTTCTTTTTCTCGTTCGAAACTTCTTCATCATTCTCATAATGAAGACAATGAATGAGTTAAAACTCTGGCTATGTACACACTTATTCTAAGCTAGGCTGACAACAGCCTAAACACGTGTATTTTGCAACAAACCCATTGTTGTTTGCGCTTTCATGAAGTTCTGCAACCTGCACGCGAAGCTACATTTTATGTTAGTGAAACTATATAATTATAATACAGCTTGAGATTATTGTCCGGAGATGGAGAGAATGTGAGCAAATAGCATTTCCCTTTAAAAGATGCGACTTTGCTCTGGGAACCACCTTGCTAAGAAATGTATAGATTATTTGTATACCTTCTTCGTAGCAGTTAAAGGTGCCAAAGAAGGTAGTAGCACAGGGGATACTGTATTATAATCTTTATGTTGCTAATTTTCTATCAAGTACATTAAGAAGGTCTACAATTATTATTATTATTACTATCATTATCATTGCTCAATTATATACAGTAGGCATATATGAGTAAATACGCAGCTGATAACCAAGCTGATTAAGGCCTGCTATCCTAGCCTACTATAATGTGGGCTAGGATTCTGCACGGTTCACAGTAAACACGGTCATGGAGGTAGGTGAGGTGAGACTCCTCATCAGATTGCCCTGCTTCTGGTCTCTGCGTCGCTTTGGAATAGGTATGCTACGCAGGGACACTGCCATGGATTATTTCACGCTTGGCAGCCTTCTGCATGCGCAATGGAAGAGACTTTGTGAGGATGTTCTTTCAACCTCTCTTTTTGCACAAAGCTGTATTCTATCAGTGTGTCACGAAGATCCTCAGCTTTTATTTCATGACTCTTTGTCTTCGATTCCTTTCTACTTAACTCCTCCTATGCATGCCCATTTCGTGTTCAGTTGTCAATGGGTGTCAAGATGTCGTGATAGAACCGTGATGGCGAAATCGTTACGATAATCTGAATGTATGAGATTGCGCATCATCGCAACATGTCAGTCACAATAGATTTCAAAAGCAACACATTTGACCCATTCGAGAATGAAGATTATTGTTTCACTTCTCAACAAAATTCCGTGAAAAATCAATCGAATTGCTTTAAAAAAACTGGGATATTGAGTCGTGCTTTCTGTACTGAAATGTCGAAATAATGTTTCAATTTCAAATCGATGTAATACATTTATCAGAAGCATCTGACGTAATATCGTTGATAAGATAATTGTGAAAGATTCTTAGCTTGCATGGATGTTCAAAGCCACCAGCACATCGTATCCGAGATTGATCCACTAGTTAATGTGAACTTTTGAAACTGTGTCTCAATCTGATGCAAGCTTTTTACGCGAGATTAATTTTCATCTTAGCCTTAGTAAATCCATGTATATTATCAAATTCGAAATGGTTTGTCAAAAATCTTCATAATGTGAAAATTTCTCCAACTTTCACTTGGACTTTTGAACGTTTCATGCCTACAATCCTTCATTTCTGTTAAAATTTTCTTCAATAAAATCTACTGACCGAAAATTCTAACACCGAAAACACATTTCAAGATCGTTAAGCTTCTAAAAACCTGATTTGCTTGATGTGGGAATCTCTATGAAACCAAAACTATATTCGTCTCCGGCAAATAATGAAAAATGTGTCTTAATTAATCGGTATTTTTCACCTTTCTCGAAGAAGTAATTTCCCATCTAAACCAGAAAATGGCGCAAAGTCACTAAATCATGACAGACATCATTTTGTTAGGCTTCTGTCAAATGTTTTTGTCATCCAGAGACAGTCTGATTGTATAAAAGATAAGTTTTGACTGCTGTCAGTTTTGATCGAAGGTAAGATCAATGTCAAATACCCTGTCGTTTTCAAAGAGCTTATTTTGCTTGGTTCTGCAAAGTGAGAGTTTTCGAAGACTCCTAACCAATGGCTTTTATTCATTGGCATCTTTGGCAGAGGTAAAGAGGTATAGTCATAAAGACTTTGAACGATTTCATTGTCAAAAAACAAACACCACTCCATTACTGAAGATGGCCGATCAATTTACAAGTATCTGATTTTTATGGTGAAACATCTAACTAGCGAAACGAAGCTTACAACGAGCGATTGGTCGCAATAGTCTAAAATTTGGGTTCTCATCTAGTAAAGATTTATAAAATGCTAACAGGGCACTCTTTAAAATCTTCCACTGGTTATAGGTTGGCTGCACAAGTTTTTCCATTCCCGCGATTTGAATTAGCTTTCTACGGTAACCTGAAATCGGTATTAATTACTGTTGAAAGAGTCGCGAAAATTCCATGACCTCGTAGGGAAATTAGAGAGGTCATGAAAAAAAGAATGAATGCTTTGCCGTGAGGAGTAGAACCAGACCTGGGTTTCAAATGTCGCGCGTCATTCGACCGACACAGTCTCTTCCCAGCAGTCACTCTGAACTTTTTTGTCACAGTACCTATATTCAAAAAGCCAAATGATCGCAAGAATGTTATCGTCTGGAAGTATTTCGATCTAAATTTTGCGGGAAGCGATAAGGAAGCGGACGACTTGGTCTGCAACGATGCAGAATGCAGAACTCAATGCAAAAAACAAATGATATTTTGCATTGACGGTTTGCCCCAATTTCTTTGTCAGTTGTAAGGATATCGAAACATCGAATGATTGTGAATGAAACAAAAAGAGGAGGGATTTCCCAGCCAAGCTATTTAGGTGTGTGAGAGACAATTTCGGAATCTTATGAACCTTCCTATTAGTTTTCAGTTCAACCTTATAAGTAGGTGAGGCACCATCTTACCTCTATCGATCCTATTGGTCATGCAAATAAAATGGCAGCGGAATGCGCACCGTTCATTTGAGAGGACTAAAAAAACTTTCAAAGATAATTTCGAATTTAAAGAAAATCCCCCATGAAGCGTGTGCAAGAACTATTGCCTTTTGTTAATGACGAATTCTGTTTCGTGTTTACAAGAAGTGTTTGAATTTTCTTGTTGCGTAATCTTTAAATACCTAAGAAAGACGGAAGTTTATTCCAGCAAGAATTATGTGGATGTAATTGCAAATAATTCGGATTTTCCTTGAAGTACATCATGACAACAGTCGCGCACATATTTGACTCGATAGCGAATAGAATTATCTTCAAGCTACATGGTCATATTCGCTGAACCATAAACAAACAGATATAGCAAGAGATTGACATGGGACTTACTGTATGGCATACCCCTCATAAATGCAAGCTCCCACTCCTTCTTGTTTTCCATGAACGACTCTGAATACGCCCCGTTCAGCCGATGATACTGTGAGTGTTGGCTTTGGTACGCGTTCTCCGCCCCTTTCACTTGCCTGTGAAATGTGTTGCTCAGTGTCCCATAAGCGTGGGGCGTCGTGTTCGCTTGAGTGTTCGATGCAATGGGATACGGCGATCTCGAGGCTGCAAGCCTTGGATCGATCCCGTGGTAAGCGCCCACACCATCAGTTGTCCTTGAGGTTAGGTAAGCGTCTGTGGTATCGTAGCCAAATGGATGCCACGCACCCGAAGAATGGGACTGCATCTCTAGGGAATTCCCGCTCGGCGATGCTGTATAGCGGTGAGAACAGTGGCTAGGTGTGTTCTGGCTGCAGTAGTATCGGTTGTGGTCTATTTGCCAAGAAGGAAGCTGCAAGCCTCCTGCATCCAACTCCTTTTTTGTGCTGTCGTTTGGATGTGGTGTGTTTGACATCGAGTACTGTGATGAAGGACTGAAGAGCCGTCTCTCAAAACATGGAACGACTTCCATTCTTTGTCAGACAGCTTTGGCATCCAATTAGCGTTAAGCAGGTGAGAGAGTATTATCTGTGCTGAGTGCTACAGTTACTTTCTTTCTTCGTAATTTCTGCTTGAATAGCTCTATACTCGAACAGCTCACGTTCCAGACGGCTGTATTTCACTGTCACTCGCACTATCTGAAGACTGAAAACGGGTACGTGCTTCTTATCTATCGAGAACGATCTCTTGGGCTCCTCAAAGACGTCGCGTATCTCTACCAGTTTCACTGGTCGAGCCTGCTGATTGGCCAGTTTAGAAACGATACACTACCGAACCGTAAATTATTCCTTGAGATAATGATTGAATAGACACAATAGATTGTATGACCATAGACCTCCCTTCTTTTTCAATGACATCCAACATTTAACTTGTATTGTCTCCCGTGTTAAGAGCAACCAGTTGCAATTCAGAGCTGTGCCGGCTATGTGTCCGCAACAGACAAACCCTAAGGGTACGAACATTGGCCAGAGTAGTGCAGAAATCTTGGGAAGGGAGTGTGCACAAGGGCGATTAGCAGAACATATCCACAGCTAGAATCCCCGTTGTAGGAGGCGCAAGACAAAAAAGAGCTTTCATTCAGGATCTAGCCACAGAACATCGACTTATAAGATAAGCATTATCAATTGTCTGAATGGACATTATCTCTATGAGAAAGTGAGTTAGGAAAGTCGAGTAGCTTTGTCTGCGAATCTGAGAGTACCAAATAATACTGGTAAAGAGGCTACCATCTTCTCACGTCTATCAATTCGTAATAAGATGATGATTTTCAAATACTCATCATACTTAATTGTATCTGCAGCATTAGCAAAGAATTCACTGTTTCAGCTAATAATCCATGCTCATTCTTTACAGCTAAATGGCATCAAATTTTGCTCAGAACTGGTGCTAATGAATATAACTATTTGAATCGTATTAAGAACAAATGTCATAGGTTTGCTATTTGGAAAAATGGCATGACAAGCTTCAAGCATGTATGGTTCTCTGCTATTGATAGAAGCAGTGTATCCTCTGTCTGCCGATAATTTGTGGTTAAAAGAGGAGAATGGTAGGAAGGACCACAAAAACCCAAGGAAAACCTTCGTGAAGTGATGAGCCTCAAGTAACCAAGAATTTTGATAGAGATTAGTTATCATGAGACTAACAAATCACAGCAGTTGCCCAAATCTTTGGGAGAAATCTGTACGAGTATTACAGCAAGAAGCTTTTAACGTCAGCATTCAATATTCGCTCTTCTAAAAGTCTCTGCTAAGCTTACGAAGAAGATGAGAAATAAGTTGCAAATCGAAAAGTAAAGGGTGAATAAGAATCTTAACTTGATTCGAAAGTGATTAAGTCTCAACTCATATCAAATCACCCAATTGAAAGCCATTCTACAGAATATGCTAATATAAAGATACGCCGATAAAAATTATCTTAATTTTACTTTGACTTCAGTTACAATACTCCATCAACATAATAAGGAGATTTCAAGTGGAAACTTTTTGTCAATTTCTTTGGGTATCTTAGAAGGCTTTTTAGTCCTTTCAATGCAAAACAGAATGCGGCCACCTCAAGTGATTTCCATCGACCTTGCCTCACACAAATCTGAACTGTATTCGTGTGTCACGAATAACGTCTCACAACTCTACACTTGTACATGTGAACAATTTTATACACAGTTTGGTGTTCGTATTCAGAACAAGAAGAGCATTCAGAAGCAGGTGAAGAATAGAAATAGATTTCAAAAAAGAATTGGATTCTATCTGCTTTTCGCTCTAAGACCTAGCATAACTGCAACGAATCATTATTCTCCCTTTCGTCTTCATGACAGCAGAAGATACTCGCTGAGAATCAACAAATATGATACCTGCCCACATCAAAGTAAGGAAATTATGTGAAAATTGCAACAATAGATACACCGATCAGGCTATGATTAAGTGCCCCAAAGAGATCAAAAAATTAACATATCAACTATAAGAAGCAAATAGATTTTAATGAGCCTCGGCTGTTTTGATTCTTTCATGGGATTGTTGGTTTTTTGAGAAGGCAGATTCGCGCACCCCAGTTTCGAAAAAGCGAGCCCAATGTTATATGACAAGCATGAAGATTTGTTACTTTAGATAAAATGCAGTTAAAGTTTACAAGCAATTATATCCGCTCCATGAAATAGTTGCCTTGTCTTTTCTTATTACAAACAGCTGTTGATAATCAAAGCTATTCTATCAACAGCTTAAAGCAGGGAAAGTTTCCACCAACATTAAGGACGGTTTTGGTAACTGAATTTCAAATTGTCTCAAGTGCCGTCAAATTGACATGGATATGAATAGTTTTGGTAGGGCATGGCTTTCATATAGCCTTCTATGTCTATGGTCTCTGGTTACTCCCTTAATTGAGCCATCTAATAATGCTTTGATACGACTCTTCCTTAATCTTCTTCATTGAGTCAAATCAATAAGGCTGGTGCAGAGGTTTTTACTCGTGGATTTCTTTCCTGTCGCCAGTGCTCCCTATTCGTCCGGGATTGGGATTGGGATCGAGTCAGGAAAGCTCTAGCTTGTGGGTATCAGAACTTGGGTAATTTTCTACAAGGCATTTATTCGATGTTACAAAATTGCACTGAGGATAGAGGTCCTTCAGACATATGGCTGTCAATTCCGATTGTACCGTGAGCTTCAGTTTATTGATAGTTCATTGAACAATCCTAGATTCTGGTACACTATCTATGAGTCACTTGCCTTCTTTCTAAGATATCTTGTTTTACCCGTGAACAAGTTACCTCTTTGTAGTGAATAGATAACTTTGTAACTAATTCACTTGATCATTGATTTTAGGGTCGAAGGTCGGCTGAAAACATGAATTTATCTATATTTATGTGCAAATCTATATATGGTATATGTATATTACTGTATGATAGCCCTCTACGGGGAATTGAAGGGTGCATATCTGAATAAGGATTTGCAGTGACCCAAAGCCATTTGCAGAAGTCTCCCGATGCCTGCCATTTTGATTACTGCCAGTAGTTTACCCTCACTGCTAACCGCGATACCTGGCACCACACTATCAACCAAGTAATATGTTTCTTCGAGGGCTCCCACAGTGAGATTCGGAAAGGGAACTGCAGCAGGAGAATAAGAGTAGAATAATCTGAATGGCTTCATCAGTAATAGGCCATAGCATACAATTCATCCGTTGCGGCAAAAGTCTGTCTGCCCCGCAGCAGACTTGTTAGCCATCAGAGCGCCTGTAGTCAACGTAGACATTTCCCTTCGAATGTGTACCTATACACTTATATAAGAGCATACTTTAAACAATAACATACTCTATATAAGAAAATACTCTATACAAGAATACACATCTTCGTTCCTGCCTATATCCAACTTTCCATTTTTTGATAAATGTAGGATGAAAGCTTTTCACTGCGCACAATTTCGTTGCCATTCTTCTTTGCAATGGGGCAGTTTCGTACAAAAGGACATTAATTCGCGTTTATATAAGTGCATTCTTCTTTGCTTCTTCCGTCATAAGAAACATAGTACAATTTAAATCAGCATTTAGAAATCGCCATGGTTTCTCCTCATCTTCATAGCGTGTCAACATTAGTGAAATATTTTTTTTGATCATCATGTTTCGTGCTCATATCCCGTGTTTGTTTACCACATCTTTGAGTTAATGACTCCCCTTCCGGACACTTTGTCAATATACTTTTGCTTTGTTATGCTTGAAAGTGCTCCATTGTTGTAACTCATATTCTATATGCTGTTTATTAAGTTAATGGTTAGCTATGAGTTGGCTTTGAGTTGAGCTTGGAAGAAGTAACAGCAACTTTATGACTGGCTTTTTCACTTTTTGGCCTAGGCTGCAGAACCTTGCTCATGGCTTACCTCCACCCTAGGAAATAACCAATGCGTGAAGCTTCTTTGACGTCATTTCTTGCATGCCTTGCAGAAAATTTATGAGATAAGATACTTAGTGATTAAATGTCATTAAAATTGCTGATGAACGGCCACAATAGGCGTTATCTGGTCTAATTCTGTCGCTAGCATGAGTAGCAAGCATTTTGCCTTTTTCTCGTTTGAAAATGGAAGCAATACCAACAGAACGAACAAGCGATCATGGAGTCGAATAACCGCCAACTTTCTCAAGTTCAAAAATTCTTTACAAGTCCCTACGTCAGAATATCCCTCCATTTTAGAATAGGGGCCCAAAACATGAATAATGGACGTGACTATGGTTTTTAGCAAATAATGTCACGTGGGCATTTGATTGACATTTGATAATTTATTTTGAATGCAAAGGAAGTGAGATTGACAGGTAGGGATGGAATGATGGAGTTGGTTAATGTTTAGCCTCAGATTCAACACGTGTCTCGCTTGTGCCTTTTTATCCTTTATATATTCTCATAAATTTACAATGGCAAACAATTACAATACAAAAGCAAAGAGAGCATGGAAATACTTAACAACCCTAAGACTTACACTAAACGTAGAGACACAAATATTACAGAAATTGTTGCACAATATTTAGCTACAAAAGGATAATTGGAGCGGTGTTTCCCGTCGTGCCCACAGCGTTGCAAGGATGGATAAACCTCACAAAGAGATCGCCTCTGCTCATCTTTCTAATGTACATTCCTTGAACACTATAGTGACAAATTCGTTACACAGATGCCACTAACTGGATTTTTTAGGGGGTTATGTTGAGGAAAGACTATGGTGGCCTATACAAAGCCCCAGCAAAGGAGGAAAGAAGAAAGCGAAAGGCTAACAGGAGAGAGAGATCAGATAAAGTCTATATTTAACGTATTGTCAGACTGATTCTCAATTTTACGATATCTTGGGCTTTATAAATGATTGGTCCTTTCTAATAATGTGCTTCTCATAAGGGATATTTCTACCTAGCATGCCTGGATCAATTTTTTTATCTTGCCAGCCTCTTCTTGTCGTAATTAAAACTTTTCCATATCTTGATTACTATCAGTTCATATCACTCTGCCTATCTTTTTAGAACCAGATTATTAAGTAAAATGCAGAAAAATGAGAAAATTACTGTATGCTGTAAGGTGATTCAATGTTCATAACGATTTCAGTGATTTGAGCTTGCTGTTGCCTTAGCTATCACTATGAGTGAAGATTCTGGCTGCTTTCTGAAATCCCAGGGGTGTAATATTGAGAGATTTGCTCACATTGCAAAAGAGAACCAGGGCACTGCTTGATAAGCATAGCATCGTAGGGCCCTAAAATCTACCTTGAGATTCATGGATCATAGAAATCTTGACATTATATCACATTATGAGAATGAACCAGGACACTGCTTGATGAGCACGGCTTCTCCGGTTCCAAAAATCTACCTTGAGATTCATCAGTTATAGTTAAGAAAAGTTTTTTAACCTACAACTTTTTGCGTCAGCTTTCATTGACTATACATGCTGTCAATAATCGTATCTGGTGTGGTGAGAAAATTCAGTCAGGCAGACGATGAATTGCGGTGTAGTAGTCTAACTTTTGTCTCACTTATGATCTTGCATACATTCTAAAGTGCCCAGTGTCATCCCGCCATACAAAATGAATCAAATATAAGTATCTATTAATAATAGATCATTCATGTGTACGTTTGCGGCAGTAAAGTATGTTAGATTTTTGTTTAGCTTCTTGTAATCTATGTCAATGACTGCGGAGTCGTCATAGTATCTTGCACTCCGTGGTATCATCTTTGTAGCATAGTCAAATAGATTGTTCGTAGTGTAACAAGTAGCTTGTATTTGTAAAATTTTGAATTGCAAATAAGAAAGGGAATTGGCAGGAAAAGCTAATAAATTCGATTAAATATGTGGTTAAATAAGTAGGCTTTGTGCATGCTAAAGTTGGTGTGTATATATACGCTAGTGGCCAAAATTATGTAGCCACCTATGCTAAAATAGGAAAAACAGACATATTCTAGCTTGTGAGCATCTTTGTTGCATTACAAGCAATGAAAATCAAACTAGAACAAATTCCTTTAAATGATGCATAGACTGCTATGCGGTTATACAAAAATATGGCACAAGTCAATTGGTAAAGTGACTGTTTTTTACCAGAACCGATTCGATATATTTTTTAGAGCTGGGGTGAGCGAAAACTTTCTGTTTTGCAACCGGGGGGCAACTTAATTTTGGCCAGTAGTGTACATACATGCATATATGCACTTATAATGTTATAGGGGAGATAATAGATGCATTAAAGATAGAACATTTGAATTGGCAGAAAATGGGAGGCCTGCTCGTTGACCCTTTATCTGAAAATTACCTGCAGATGAAATAATTCACTTATCGCCATACTCAGATATCTTAGATAAAAGTCTGTGATACGAGAATTACAGGTGAGATGATTAGAAAATGAATTTTTAGAATTTTACGAATGCTCTCAGCAACTCATCAATGTCTCAAAATATCTGGTGGCATACCTCTCGGACAGGTTTTTTGAAGTCTACTTTTTATGGCGGTAATCTTAAAATGAGATGATTTTCATAAAATGTTTTCACATGATGCTATGTGGTTTTGTTTCATAGATTTTCTCGAATTTTAACATTCTTTGAAAATTTTCCCTCTAAACCTTCCTCCACTGTACCATGGATATGTATATTTATGGATATATTTATATATACACATATATATATATATATATATATATATATATATATATATATATATATATATATATATATATATATATATATATATATTTATATACATATATAGCAGAAATGCAGAAAAGGAACATAGAGCATCATATGGTGGTAAAGACAGCACCCTCTATGTGATATATATATATATATATATATATATATTTATATATATATATATCACTATATATATATTTATGTATAGTGATATATATATATATATATATATATTCATATATTTGCATATATTTACATATACACATATACTGTAGATATTCATATATACATATATATATAATATATATATATATATACATATCTAGTTACATGAGTGATATTATGGTGTAGTGGCTCAGCGTATGGATGCATGGCACAAGTGTCGTGAGTTGAGCTCCTGCACATGTGTCACAATTAAAGCGCCATTGGCGAGGAAGGCAACAGGAGGCCAACTCATAAAGCTCACTTTCCTAGAAAAAGCTGTCAGATTCCTTTATGTATGTATAAATACTCATGTATCTGGATAGGGCTGCTTTGAGTTTTTTGTTTGTGTTTGGCTTGGTAGGCTAAAAATCAGCTCTCTCCAACATTCTCCATCGCAGCCAAGATTTCATCACTACTTCCTGACGGAGGAGCTTTTGATCTAGCTTCCACTACTTAGAATTATTTTCTGAGTAAAAGCTAAAGGCTACAGTCGTCCTTCTTTATGAGAGATATTTGTTATTAACATAGGAACTGATGAAGTTTAAGAAATATTTTACTTCAATTTTATAGCTATGCAAACATTTTAATCAGCATTTATTCTCTCTTATATGCATATTACTTACACATATGAACCATTTGTGAACAACAGACCTTGTTAGCTTGTGTGATAGCTATATTTCATATGCCTACTGCAAATTAACACATGATAAAGATAACAATGATCGTGAGGAAAATAATGATTGTTATCATTATGATGTTGATAGTAACGATTTTGATGGTAATGATAATAAGAATGATAATAAAAATGACATAATTATGACAATTATAGTGAAATAAGATCGATAATAACAATGATATAATGATGATAATGATAGTGATAGTAATGGCAATAATGATAATTGGGTGATTTTTTAGTTTAAATTCAAGCTTTCGCTTGTTCTTAACCTGGTTCCAGTTTTAATAGATTGACGTAGTGATCTCAGATCAGATCAGATCAGTAATGTAGATTGACATATGAAATCAGGGAGCGCAGTGTTTCTTTGGACGCCGAATGATTTGCAGATAAAAATATCATGTAAAGAAACCTTCTGATTTATGTAACTCAAAAATTTTGTACAAAATAGAAAGCATCATTTCATCGTACTGAATGGCTTTTCCTCCGAATTTCATTAGAGTATAGAAAGCTGGATAATAACTGAATTGTAAGACTATAAATCTGGCTGCAAGTTCCATAGTCATGTTTCAAACATTAACTGACTATAAATATTTTGATGTGTGAATTGGTTGTCCTCCTTTCTACACTCGTAGAACGTTCAATTGAGAAACTCTCCAAGAGGACCAAAATCATCCAAGAAACGAAATTCATCAACCAAACCTAATATTTAAGAATCAGCTGCTTTCTTTTCTTAAAAATTACTTTGAAGTTTGGTATTGCTTGTATCTTAAAAATATCCAATCTTATATACTTTTGCATTTTTTTGTTGGATGGAATTGCAGGTTTTACGAAGTATCATGAAATATTTTTCAATGAATCGCTTATCAATTGTTTTCCACTGCAGATTCATGGCACCAGACATTGCTGAGTCCAGCTCATACACCAACCAGTCTCAAATTAAGGCATGGAAATAGGAAATAGAATATAAGGAGTTTTCTTTCAACGAACAAATTTGCACAACTTAAAAATAGAGGGTGTAAATTTCGATAAATAAGAGCTGCAGTCGATAGGTCGAAATCGATGATTTCTAAACGCAGAAGAATGTAGTTTTAAGCTAGAATCATTCCTATTGATCAAATGGTTGGGAAGGGATCTTGAAACAGAGCTGATTTAAACGCCCCAGCCCCGACGACTAAGCCAATGTAAGGAAACCTGTCAAAATTCTTTCATCAATAAATGTAGTTGCTACCAGGGAAGAGATCTTTACCGTAACAGACTCAAAAAATTATAAGAATGACAGCAAAAATCAGATTTGAAAGAATCCACTTTAAGTGTTGCATAATGTACACGTTGCAATAATGCGTCGGTTTTGTGACATTTCCAAGCGCAAAACACATGAAACTTTATTAAATTCCTGCTCTGTAGTTCCCTTGCAAATTGAAATTATCATTCCTTTTTGGCAAATGAATCAATATCTGAAAATAGACTGCTATGACGCTCGAGTGGCCTAGGATTTGGCAGCATTCCCGAGAAATCTTCAAAAAGGTAATAATGTTGTCAGTCTTCAATTTAATCCAATGATTGACAAATATTACTGGAACGGAATCAGTATTCGGCATTCACTGATCATTGCATGTAGTTGTTAATGTAAAATTCAGGTTGCGTATTGATTCGTTGATGTAGCATAACATTTCAGTTAAAAAAGCATGAAAATTTACAAAGCAATGACATTATACAATTATCAATCATAAAAGCAGTTAAAGACGGTTCAAAATCGCCATAATGATATGCAGTATCTCCAGCCCCAATCTTAGCAGAGACGAGAGGGAAAGCTTTTAATTTGTTTCCAGGGAACTTAATTTAGCATGAATCGGTTTCGCGTTGTCTGCCATGCCAATAGTTTTTTGATTATGATTTGTGCGTGATTCAAACCCACAATCCAATTAAGTCGCTAAAAAACCATCAAGACAATAGCAAAGCAGAGAGCAATAATATTAGTAGCCATGTGTTTCAAGCAGGAAATGAGTGGACAGTGTCCGTGGCCCAGTTACGAATAATGGCAAATTTGGTGTAAAACTAAGGGAACTTTTCAACCTACCCACCATTGGCAGTGTACTACTGCCATAACTAATGGACTATTATAATTATTCGTTGGAAGACATTTCTGTGGACTAATATTCAACCAAAGAACATAATGACGCTACAACAAAAGATTAAATGAGCGATTTCCACAACCCTCGCAGTATGAGTCCGCATGCTAACCATTTCACCACGACACCACTTTAGGTATCTATCCTGTATCGTAAGATATATCTTAAAGCTTTGAGAATCGAGAAGTTTCCTGACCCTTTCTCATGATGAGAGAAAATTTCAAGATTCCTAGGATTCGTGAGTCATAAGGCAGATTTATTACACGGTACTGAGAAGCAATGCTTATCAAGCAGCGTCCTAGTCCTTTCTCATAATGCGGCATTATTTCAAGATTCATATGATTCATGAATCGTAAGGTAGATTTTAGGAGACTGAGAAGCTATGCTTATTCAGCAGTGTCCACATCTTTCCTCTCGATATGACAATACCTCGTACTACCTATGGCTAGAACTACAGAATGCTAACGGCTGTCCTCATTATTCGTATCGATTGAATTTGTCTTCAATTGGAAGGAACTGGCAGCAGCTATACGCAAAGTGTCAATCTCAAAGTAGCAGATATTAGATAGACCCAGAAACTGGACAAATGGATTGGAAGAGAAGATTTGTGGAAAATCCGATTTAAATGAAAAGCTAGCAGCTGTGTTTGGGTTTTTATTGGTAAATCTGGAAAACATCCTTTATAGTCTGAAAGGCGGTGGTTCAGTAGAAGAAGCCAATTACATCTGTAAAGATTAGACAGAAAATGAAATACGTTCGATTCATGCAACTATGAAAATTGTATCGGAACATTGAAATGGGGAGTTCAATACGCAACCATACTACTGAACCACCTTTGTCTGAATCAATTCCAAAAGCATCAATCAATAGATGAAAATTGACTATGTATGTAGATATGTAGATATGGCAGAATATGTAGATTGATGGTGACATCTTACATTGGAACAACTTGCTCTCGCGGATCACTAACCGCTATCAGTTTGAAAGGAACTTGGATGAAAATTGCAAACTGTCATGTGCGGTTTTGCCATAGATACGCAAAAGTGGATTTGAATTTAAAGATAACTTAATTAGAATACCAACTTTTTATCTTGAGTTTGAAAAAGCTTCGAGGAATGAAAATGAGGCTGGACTGTCCAAGTAGGCTATTGTACTATATGCCATTTTCGGACATACCCAATTGCAACCAGCATTCCATTCAAAATTAGATGATTGGATGGTATCATAAGATTTTGTGCAAAATGAGAACTACAAAGAAGCTTCGGGTCATTAACATGAACTTTGGAATCCGCTAGTTTGTGTTCCTGGAGAAGAAAATTTTTCACTTTTAGAAAGACTTCTTAGTTATCTTTCATAACGATGGAAGTCAGTTGGTGAAGTCCAAACGATTGACAAGCAGGGACAGGGCATCTTGGGATTTCGGTTTCAGGGAGGCCAAGTACCAAAACTTCCCACAAAATTTTTCCTCAACTGTGTAAGACGCGCAAGAGATTATTACACTATAGTAGAGACTGAAAATTTTACGATCAATCCGATAAGATTTTTGACAGGAGGCGACGATGCCACGACACCACTGAGCAGGGACCTTGCACAATAATTAGATTTCCTATATTCATCTAGTCTAGCTTTACTTCCTACTTGAAAGACACTGACGGACGATTTTATGCAACTGTAGAATCTTTGTTAGCAGTATGACACTAAATTTTAAGTATTTCACAAAGCATAGCCAAACAATTTCAGAAGATGAACCTTCGGATCTTACGAATTTTTCAGTATAAAAATAATAAAAATTATTAACATGAATTAATGTTGAAACATTGCAAATCTTGTTACAATCTTTTCAAGAAATGCATGGAACCAGGGAACTTGCAATTTGTAGAAAATCAACTTACGCCTTGTTGATTTCGAAATGCTTTCAAATGTTTTAACTAGTATGCTTCCATAGTCGGAGCATGCATTTTTTTTAGTGGGGTATTTTGAGGAAAGGCTATGGTGGCCTATACAAAGCCCCAACATAAGAGGAAAAAAGAAGGCAATCAGCTAAGAGGAGAGAGAGATCCGATCAAATTTATTCATCTTAGATTTGAAAGATGGAAAATTGTAGGACACAGGAAAGCAAGAAGAAGGCAAGAGATTCCACAAATTGCATGTTCTTGGGATGAATGATGATTTGTGAGATATTGTTCGTGAAGTAGGCAGTGAAACTTGGAAAGGGTGTGAATGAGTTGAGCTTCTGGTAGTCCTGACACGCCTCAGAGGAGCTGGAATAATTTCCCTGATTTCCTGAGAATGTCCGTTAAAGTATCTATAAAAGATGGAAAGGTCTCCAACTAAACGACGATGGGAAAGAGGTTGGAGCGATTTGGTGAGGTAAAGATTATTGATGAGACGAATGGCTTTGGACTGGACTTTGTCGAGAAGACAGAGAGTGGATTTTGGAGCACCACCCCAGACGTGGGAACAGTACTCTAAAGAAGGACGGATTTGGGATTTGTATATAGATAGAAGGTGAGAAGATGAGAAATACCCGCGGGCTCTGGCGAGGAAACCGAGCTTTTGAGATGCATGTTTAGCAAGGGAATGGATGTGAGTTTTCCAAGTGAGATTAGATGAAAGAGAAAGACCAAGTTGTGTGAAAGAAGCTGAAGTGTCCAGTTCATCAGCATTCATGAGGACAGGTGGAAAGTTTTGATTACCTTTGCGTGAAATGACAGCCTGTTTGGTCTTGCTTTGGTTGAACGAAACTAGGTTGTCTTTCCCCCACTTCTCAATAACTGTCAGATCATTGGAGAGAAGCGAGGCTGAAATACTTTGGTGGAGTTGGATATCGGTGGAAGCATGGTCATTTGGATTGAATGAAAATGTAGAACTTAGGAAGGTATCATCAGCAAAGGAGTGAATGCTAGAAGACGTTCGGGTCAGTAGGTCGTTAATGAAGAGAATGAAGAGTACAGGGGAGATGACACAGCCCTGGAGTACACCAGCATTGATTGAGTGCAGATTGGAGAGGAAGCCGTCCACTCTGACGGCAATTGACCAATCAGAGAGGAAACTAGCAATCCAATTAATGAGAGTGTGATGGAGACCATTATCAACAGAACTAGTGACCAGCAATTGTCTGGTGATTTAGAAACTAAGCAAATAGCAAAATTTCGTCCCATTCTGCATCCATGCATGAAATATTCTGACAATTATGCAAAAGCCACTTAAGTTAGGAAGATTTGCAGAAAAATTCAAAACATATTTTGTAGCCTACGCAGAAATACTTGCTGATGCCTAAAATTCGAATTCATTCGATCCAATTTTCTAATCTACCACTCTTCTGAATTCACGGGCAAGATAGTGTGTTAAAGAATGACTTTTCTTGTATTGCATAGCACCCAAGGGATCTGATCTATAAAAGCGAAGTGAAGTTGAATCCCAGAATCGAAACAAACACCAAGGAGGACGTTGTCAGAGGTGCGATCCTGAGTCACGGCATGGTGCGGTCGGGTACTCGTTAACTGGTGGGTGGACAGACAGAGAGACTCGAAAAGGGGACCAGTTATCCCTCAAAGTAGCCGCTCTCAGCGTGATTGACATCTGCTCTAACTACAATGCCATCAAAATACATCTGGAAAAGTCTCAAAATTGAAATTAGCAGGAGGAGTGGAAGATTATAATAAGAATCTGACAAAGCATTTAATCCCAGACATGAACAACCAATCAATATCATTTAATGGCTTGCAACATTTCTAACGATCTTATGACTGGGAATTTGTTAAGTTTTGCAAACGTACATTAAAAAAGAATTGAGAGACCTTTCGAATGATTGTTGCTCGAATTTCCCTTCACTTTCAAGATCATACCCAAATTATAATCAATGTTTAGCAACAAAGAATCAATCAAGTTGCTACATTTCTAAGTAATTGTAATTGCTTTTCTGTAAAAATCATTTGAAAAAGAACATGACTTTTGCACGATCCCGGAAAGTATTACAAAGCAATGCATTTTAACTCGATCAGAGAAACCATGCCTTTGATGCATTCTCTTCACCGAAAAGTTCAAATCATTCTATTCAAAATGTCTACCATTGTTTCTAGATTTCCGCGTCTCCAAAGCTTCCTTCGTTTTGTTAGTATGCACCGGCTGTCCTTCTTGCTTCAATATGGCACCAGCTTCTATTACTGTTTTGAATGCGAAAACGTCTTAAAGAGAAAATAACAAGAAAAAACTCCCAACGAGACCAAAAGTAATGATGAATGTTGTTTCATTTGTGATTCTTAATTGAGAAGGATAGCATTTTGAAGAGGAATTGATTAAAGCAGACAATTGCTTCACTTTGAATGAAATGAAGGCGAAAAGATTGCAACTTCCTGGCCATTTGTATGACCCGACGATAATATATTTATTTTAAAGGTTGATCTTTTGGCTGCCAGATTCTTTCTCAGATATCTTTTTCCAGCTGTATTCGTAGCAATGTGACTGCTTTGCCTTTTCCCGCAATGGATGAGGCCGGTAATTTATTGTCTATTTATTCTAGGTTTTGTTTTATCTGCTTAGGTGAAGCAACACATGTGCCATCAGCTCACATGGGCCATCAGCTTATGTGCCTTGCAAAGTTCAGGTGCATTATTCATGCAATTTGTTGGGTGGGCTAGCAACCTCCGGTTTGTCTGAATAATTAGCTTGGCTTCTCGTGTGATGAAAAGATCCTTTTGGCAGTATTTGAAAACGAGCATTCGTTGTTGCAACAAACCTCGTATCTTAGAAAAAGCCATAAGCAAGCCTGTCTTGGACGCCTTCCTTGAGGCAAGGAGAAAAGGGGGTATTTTCGAAGCGAAGCAGTGTACATCGGTTACATTTAGTAGAAACTATCGTTTCAAATGAAGCATTTAAGTAAGCCCCTGATGCATAGGTAGTGTTCAACAGGTTACCAAAACTGGCCACTGCCACACTTTCCTACAATAGTGGAGTGTTTGCTTGGCCACTTGTTCAACTGCCGTTCTGTGTTGACCACAGAGCATTAAATGTGTGCTCACCACTTGAACTCAGAACTAATTGGAAAGATAATTGTATCTATGTACACAGCGCTACGAATGGAATTGCCATAAAGCTGCGATGTTGATTTTCTTGACATGGTTTGTTTCATGCTTGGAATAGACGCACAGAAGAGCAAGTTGGTCGACGCTACTTGCATGTTACCAGTTGTTGTTTAAATTTTACGAGTAAAAATGCTTCGAGCAGATAAAATCACGACAAGTCACGAATGAAACCCATTTTACTCATGAATAATTTATCCGCTTTTGTTTCCAACGTGAAAAGATAACATCTCGAAGTAACATTAATGGAAAACGACACGTTTCATCGCAAATCGATTGCTTTGAAAGGATGGGATTGCTTTAGATCATCTTGAAATCCATTAGCAACTAGTATATATTGTTCATTGAAATGTAATAGCAGTGTTTGCCAGGAAGTGAAAATCTATCTAAGATAGGGTTTATGACAATTATTTTACGTGGAATTGGCTGTCTGTTAACTCAGAGCAGCCAAGACATTGCCAATTGTGTATTGCTGTACGTCCTAAACGGCAATTGATGTCTATAGCAGGTTTCAAAATAATGAGAAACCATGGTAATTGAAAAATCCTTACAAAATGTTCAACTGTGATTCAAGATTGACAAACAAAAACAGAAACAGCGCCTTTGACAGTGTTCCATTTGAATAAACTAAATCATGAAGAGCAATGTTTGGAAGTCGAAACTAAGAAAGGGAATGAACTGTGACAAAGGAATTGGAACTTTGTGAGGACCCAAATTATTACAATGAAAATTAGTGCTAGGTCCTCTGAAATTTTTAGAGGCAACCAAATTTCTTTTATAACTTTTTCACGTATTCTACTCAGCATCTGAAGGTAGATTTTAGGATATTGAAAAGCTAAAAATACGAAATGGCGTCCAACCTCTCGATTTGACTACGAATCACTATGTCTACATAACCAAAGACTGTGCCCAATTAGTTATCTTAACATATCTCTTTTAATCTCAGAATAATTCTAGTTTGCTTGAGTCCTAAGATTAATTATGCATTTTTATTAGCCTTTTTCAAGAGATCCAAACTCTAAGATTTCTACTAAAAATGGCAAAAGCAATTCTTAAATCAATGAAGAAGGAAGTTGAAGTTAATTGTGCAACACAAGCTATGCATCCATAGGAAACTACTGACATTTATGTTAAAATTTGCATTTGCCACTGATTTGAAAACCTTGGAACGAGTCTGGACGCTTGAAGATATGAATTTTGTTTCAAAAGTTACTTATCAGCTTTTTTGATATCAATCCAAAATTTCACAACAAGCAGAACATAGCTACAAGAAGAAACCATGGGAGATGAGAATGCATTTTAGTCTTGCGGTTTTCATAGTTCACATTAAAAGCTACGGCTGAGTACCATTTTAGCCGTCGGTCTTAAAGTAAAATGAAATATTTCAACCAACTTTCTTTGCTCAACCGACTCCTTGATTTCTCATGGCATTTTTCAACCATATAAGGAACTTCCTAGTTACATGTTGCTTACGGCTCTTCGAACGATATAAAAAAGGCATGCAGTGGCTTTTCATAACACCTAGCGATAATTTTTTTTGAATGGAATACATGGATGCGTCATCATGCTATTGTTTGTATTGATTTAATTTAATTTTTTATTATGCTTCAGTGGCCTCAAGCCCTCAAGTCTTCCTTTCATCTCACGTAGAGACGAGAACGTCTATTTAGTTACCCTAGGGAGAGAAACGTGTGTTTCAACAGACGAAATTATACATTTTTACTTATTGATAAGTGAAACGTGTTTTAAGATATCGTTTTGTTTCTTCTTATGGGAAAACTTTTAAAGAGTTTGTTTATTTTTGTCTTATCTATCACTTCTCGCTATCGGCCCTCACCTGCCACCTCAGCGAGCAATGTTGTGTCGAATATGAGCCATTTATTGTCTCACTTATCCGCTTTTATCTTGCTCCACGATAAGAATCAAGTACATCATTGAAAGTAGTCCTCGCTATACGCTTCCAAGATATAAACATCGTTATCGAATCGAGTTTAAAAGCAATTCCCCCATCATTCTACAAGATTCAAGCCTAAATGATTGGAAAAATTGCAAGGCAAAATGTTAAGAATTTGACTAGAATGCAAAGTTGGATGTTTAGCAAAAGTCAAGTGGGGAATTTTCTACTCTTTTGGAAGCACTATCATGCACAAGGTTGCCATATCGTGAAAGGTTCTTTCGATATCTTTTATCAAAAGACCATAATCTCATTTAGCACTAACAAATGTTTCAAATCTGCATCTAATAGCTCCCCGACATGCTCTGTCAAATTGTTAGAATCAAGATCATTCCAGATCAAGTAAGGAAGTAGGAAATTTCATTGCAAACATCAAGCTATGATTAATGTGTGATCGAATTAAGCAGTAGCAAAATTTGAAACGACCTTCGAAGAATTAACCATGCTTGACTTTGTAAACCGAATTTTTTATAAGCGGTTATCAGCGAGTGCAGGATCTCGCTTCCTTTATATTTTTAGCTCATTTTATGCTTACAACAAATATATCGTCTCTAAGTGGCGACGAACGTGTTATGATACCAAATTCTCTGCAAACTTTAGCGAGAATTTCTTGGTTGTGTTCACTTGAAGGTGCTTGGCGTTGAACATGCTTCTTCTATTTGGGAATCTTTCTGATTACACAGACTAGCATCGATTTTCCCACTTGGAAGACTTGTTTTGCTGCCATGAGAGATCATCTCAAATTTGCTGCAGAATTTGTTAGTCGCATTTAGAAAGACATACAATATAGGGAAAATGCATTGCTTGATTCGAACAATTCTTTTGCTCCAGAACCAAAGTGATACCTTCAGCAAAGTTGTTCGCATTTTCCAGAAATGAGCAATGATTTACTGAATCCTTTAATCGGAATTTCAAGAATTATTTCGGTGTTTGGAAAGGAAACTTCTAAAACTATGTATAATGATGAATGATGACTTCTCTGCAGGAGTAGGAGTAAGCTATTTGTCAGTTGAATCAAACATAACCGTCGTAGGATCAAGCAAAAAGTTTGTGTTTATTATGAATTAAGTTTCAATTTAAATGACGCACTAGTTTGACAGCTTTTTATGCTTCAAAACTTTCTGAATCAAAATCAGAAAGAATTTCCTTTAGGACTATAATTCTAATGCAACGTAATGCTAACACTAGCCCTATCCCCCAATGACGATTCTGTCACCAATGGGAAGCTGTGGGTGATGCCTTTGGCCCAAAGACAGCCCCTCTGGAATGGTAACCTTGACGTAATGCTAACCCAAGCGTAGCACTTGCCCGTATTTAAGTATACGTGGACCATAACGCAGTGCCAACCCTTACCTAATACTAATCCTAACATAATTTTTACTCAAACATAGGCTAATCCCAGCTATGGCCAGCTCTTTCACTGTCATGAATTCTTTACAGTTTCTGTTATATGACCAGTTTCAAACAAAGCATTGGCCGAATACTATGCACAACCAAATGCTCCATCGCAGCAAAGGCCATCCCTTGCAGCTGTTTCTAACGATGACGTCAGAGTTATAGGACAAAATGAGTATAGCTCCTCCGTTGCGCTGCGTCTTTCTAGCGACGTTTCACTCACAACGAAATTCGCTGTCTCATGGCAACAAATAAATTCTTCTTTTGTGATCCATGCAGCTCTAATGAAATCGAACGAGTCGGAAATTTTTCGAACTTTTCGTCTGTTCTTTTTCTTCTGTTTTTTGTCTTTATTTGCAGACTTTCTTTTTGTCCATGGCAGGCTGTTGGATGATGTTTCATAATCTATGTTGAAAAACATTTTTGACTCTGATCGTCCACTCTGTGAATAATTTTCACACGAACTGCCTAAAAGTCAAAGAAGAAGCATCCAATCTTACACATGAAGCACTTCGCTGGACGATCCAGTTTGCTAGAGAAGATCTTTTGATATTAGAAATATGCGCAACCGATTAGCAGATTGAATATCACACCTAATAGGCTAATGGAAAACTGAATTCATAGCAAAATGGAAATAGGTCTATTTAAATGAGAAAGAAATGCATATTAGAGAAACGTTGTTTCTTTTCAATTTTACAGAATCCTGATTGCAATGGCTAGCTGCATCAAAAGGAAGTCCTGACCCATCGCTAATAGAAAAGCAAGCAGCAATCAATCTGAGGATTAGCTGTCTGCCAAACTGATGAGAAAGCTTCATGAACCTGTTTTGCAGTTGTGGTGAGGAAGTTAATTGCTAGTGAGAAACGCAATTTCTTTAGCAATTATCTTCTTCTTCTTCTTCTTCTGCGGCTTCATTCTCATTTGTCGGGGTCGCCGGTGCAGATAATCCTTCTCCATTCTTTCCTATCAAGGGCGTCTTCCTCCTTCCTTGCTATCGCTCTCAGGTCATCGTCGATACAGTCTTGCCATCTTCTTTTTGGTCTTCCTCTTCTTCTTCTACCCACTACCAGGTTTCTCATTCTTCTCCCTACGTATGATTCCTCTCTTCTTATGATGTGGCTAAAACCATCTTAATCTCGTTTCTCGCAACTTCTGCCCCAGTTCCACCACGCCTGTTCTACTTCTCACTTCCTCGTTTCTAATTCTGTCTTCTCTAGTTTTCCCTATCGACAATCTTAGCATCTTCACTTCTGCCACTTCCATCTTTTTCTCTTGTGTTTTATTCAATGCCATAGTTTACATACCATATAGCAACGCTGGGTGATTAATTGATTGATTTCTGCTTACGCAACAGTTATGCTTATTAAAAAGGGTAATCGGAGATGCTATGACAATAGTCCTTATGATTGGATAGGCCTAGGTAGCTAGGGATGGGGTCAGGTTGCAGGTACGTCAGGGTTGAAGGTGAGGGTTGAAGGTGAGGGTTGAAGATCAGGGTTGAAGGTCAGGAGGGCAGTGATGGAGACGGTGAGGGTATGATTAAAGGATAGGTATGGGGAGAGCAAAGGTTATGGGTCAAGGAATGGGCGGGACAAGGAGTGAGGCAAAATGTGATTGGACAGAGAATATTCTATCTTCATTGCCTTGCGTCTTCTCTCATCTCTTTTTATCTATCAATCGGGACTCGCTCTCATTTCCTTGCATATAAAAACAGATATGCATAGAATGGTTTAGTTTAATAAGATTAGTGATAAAATTGAGTGTCTCAGGGCAAAGGTGGTCGAGAGTTCTTATAACCTTTGATGGAATTTAAAGAGCAAGCGCTATACTGCTTGAATGGATGGATTTTCACATCGAGTTCATAGTTTATTAGAAAATCCCTTTTTTGAAGTCGAAAGGAACCAGGAACCCCTGAAGTCCAAGCTCAAGCATCAGAAAATGAACAAATCTATGATGAAATCAAAACTTGCCCTGTATGTCATATGCGTTTTTCTCTGTTGGGTCGTCGGCCGCCGGAGATTTGTAGCAAGAATCGGTATCATCATAAATCTCGTACTCTTTGTAAGTGTCTTCGAATGATGTCTTGAAGAACACACTCTGGAGATTTCGGCATTTGACAGGATCAAAACTTCTCACTCTGGCATCGAATCTATTGAACACGCAAGTATTCAACTTGTTTTCACTCCGACTTAGCAAGGACATCTCTTTCAAATTGCATTTCATCTCTGGCGGATTTTCGCAGTAGAAATCGGAGTATGAGCTATGGAATAAAATTGATTTCGAAATCGGTTTTATCACGATTCTCCTATCCTGTCCCTGCTTTCCATTTATCAATGTTCCAGTCTGTGTCTCGCGTTTGTCGTAATACTTCTCTAGACACGGTGTACTTTTGCTGGACTTCATTAAGGCATTAGACTGTTTGATTTTTGCTGGGTAATTATAGAACAGCTGCCGAACTGATGTGTAAGGTCGGTGTCCCAGATTTTCCTCCATATTTGACACATTACTTTAGATAAGGATATCACAACTTTATCATCCAATCCCAGGCTGGTATTCAACGTCATAAACAATCCGCAAAGCCAGCTTCTTATTAGGTGGTTCGAGGCTCTTGGTAATACTTCCTTTTCGAACACATGAAGCAAGCTGTCAGCTACGTATCCCGCAACGTGGAAAGTCAAATTGCGGTGTGATGATATTGAACGCGTCTTTGGTAGACAATGGCGATGAAAATCGAGTTAGTATGACATGGATCTCAGGAAATGTTGTAGACTTCTCTTGCTATCGGCTGCTATGACCATAAAATCCTAATCTAGAGTTTGGCATACTTTGAAAAACATCCACACTCCATCTGATGCCTGTTTCTGTAACACTGGCACTCAACAGATGGCAGGTTCCCTAAACTGCACCCGGGAATGGCGGTGGTATGATTGGAATAGCGCTAAGATATAGCATATTGATTGTGATCTGGAAATGCCACATAATTACAATTCATCAATCAGTGCATTAATGAGCTCATTACCTTTCAGCATCGTTTAGCAATTAAAGCTAATTGTTCGTCTAAGTATGGCAATAAAGGATCGAATATTATGCAAGCTACTCCACAGTGTCTATTGAAATAGCCCACGCAATTCTTTCCGAGAGAGGGAAGGTTGTCCTTACAAAACCGAGGAATTTGGCAAGGCTGTGTATTGGTACCAAGGCATCCAGTGCAATGTATTTTTGTATTTCCATCGCGTGCTCTTAGGCGAAACAAATATCACTGCCTTTGTTGGAAAAGTACTGTTAACACCAGATTTCTTTGAACTGCCAAATTTCTCATAGAGCCGGATTATTCAAATTCTATGGATTCCTTTCAGGAAGTATTATACCGGTTTGCGAAAGAGCAAGCCATTAGCTAAATGATTTAGTGGAGAGCAGCAGCTCAGGATGGGAGTTGCGCAAGAGAGATTTTAGGCCAATATTTTGTGTCGAAATGCATGCCTTCTTATCAAGATATTCCCACAAGTGAAGGAGCACAGTGCATTCAAAACTTTGAATCTTCAGATGCAAATTCGACTGGCAACGATATCGGGGTAGCCGTGATTTGATGGGTAGAGCGCGTCATTTGCAAACAGAGAGAAAATCGATACAATTTAATCCAACTACTGGTGCTACTATTACGCTACTAGAATAACACATAAGTTACTTAAAATTGAATGGAAATACTATATGTAGATAGCGATGCTGTCTTTTTCCTCTACGTTTTCTGCGGGCTTTTTGCCAGTTCAATTGGGGTCGCCGGTGCAAAACCTCTTCCTCCATTTGCTCGATCCAGTGTCTCCTCCTCCGTCACTCCCTCTACCTCCATATCCTCCCTGATACAGTCCTTCCATCTCCATTCGGTCAACAATGCTGCAGTCAATGATATTGGTGATATCTTTTAATCCATTTTGAGCTTGAGGGAATTCAAATGAAGGAAGAGAACGCGGCCAGCGCCCGGGACCTGCAGAGCAATAGACATTGATTTGGAAAAGGCAGTTTGTTCAAAGTTTAGAGAACACTCACCAAGATGTAGCGTCTAACCGGCTTGCAGATACCGTAGAGGGCGGGGGCCTACTTCTAGCCAACCCCTCTCGATTCGTAGGAAAAAGATGGGACTCTATCGATTGTAATGAGTCTTGGTCTCGTTCAGCAGATACCTAGCTGTCAAAATAAGCTTGATTGGGCAAACTCGTGCATGAACCTTAGCTCAGGCAGGGGGCAAGCTACAAGAACAAGGAAAAGTTAGATTATGTGTTTTGTTTGTTTGAAGATGGCGTTGTTCTCTCAAATTGTAACTGTGACAAGTGGGGGCGAGCTGAGTCCATAAAGTATTTCTTCGGGGGTGGGGACAGAACCCCTGATCGTTGCAGCTTCTTGCTTCTCATGAAATCAAAGAATTTTCTAGTTTTTGTCACTAGCAATGTGCGCTATTTTAGGCCTCCTAATTCAGTAGGAAATTAAACAGCTCAACAATTATTTCGCAATATCTTTAGGCCGGTTACTTTTGATGTAGGAAATGATATTAGATAGGTTATAATGAGACAAGGCGACATCAAATTTTCAATTGATTACAAAACTCTTGTTTTATTTACCATTATTGTTGACAGGAAATTTATGGTTGCATATTTTGGATCGTAACCAAACTGTCTGATTTTCATAAAATCGTGTGAATTACTGCAAATGACAGAGTGCTATTGCCGTGGGCGCTTATTTCTAAATCAGACTGTTAGATCGGGCACTTGTTCGAGTACTGGGCGTTCATCAAATATTAAATATATAGCTTTGAAAAACACTGAAAACATTAACCTTATTTGAGATTTCTTGCTAGCACTACAGGGTAGTTTCCCTTGTCTTGGTAAAATATAGGCTTTATACCAACAAACCAAATAACCGATGTTTTCCACAGTTCTTTTGGACCCCACCTTGTTTAGATAGTCGCGCTAATGGGGTACCTGTCACAAATTCTATGGCAGTCCGGAAAGTCGATGATTTAAGCCGTAAGGAACTTGCCTCGATTTCGCAAGAAAAATGAAAGCCATCTATCATTAAGAGGTGGGAGGACTATTATAGGCCTTTAAGTCCGCCCTTCGACGCAGGTTCTGTCACCCATACGAAGGCGTTGGAAAAATCGTCAGAATAACAAACCAGTGTAACTCCCCATAAGCAAATGTTTCTGAAAACCACTTGCGGGCAATCAATTCATTCAACAGCAACGCGATTGCTCATCACTGGAAGATCCAGCATACCATTAGGACAAAAATTACTGTTATGAGAGACTTTGGATACACCTTTACCTCATCGTAGCGTCCATTTTCATTAGGGTACTGCTCGATAAGCAACGCTTCTCATTGCGCAAAATGTAGTACCTAACGATTTATGAATCACAGGAATATCGAAATGAAATCACGTACAAGTAGTGATACGAGAAAGGGCCAAGACATAGCTATATAAGCATGCCTAATCCACGTACTCTATCCCACAAATCATCATTCATCCCTGGGCCGTGCAATTCATGGAACGTCTTGCCTTCTTTTGCCTTCCTGAATCTTACAACTTGCCATCTTTCAAATCTAAGATCAATAAACTTGATCTTATCAACCTCTCCTCTTGGCCTTTCACTTTCTTCTTCCTTTCTTTGTTGGGGGCTTGTGTAGGCTACCATAGCCTTTCATCAACACAAACCACTAAAAAATAGAACCTCATTGTCCTCAAGTGTATTTTTCGGTCCAGGCAGAAATCATAGAAAACGCAATGATTAATGAATGTCTCTGATTTGCTGAACATTTCACTGGAAGCTAACAAAAATTATAAAATGATATTTCTATTTGGTGGAAATAAACTGCACTCTTGTTCAAGACTGGTGAGATATTGGTCAACAAGACCTTAATGTCCTTTGGTTCTATAGAAATCTTACTCAAATGACCATCAAATGATAAATGGGTTGGCAGCTCAATTTCTAGAGTGTTCCCTGTGAATCTTAACTTTCAAAGATTGATCCTAGTTCAAGCAAAATCAGAGCATCAGTAGAACAGTTAGGCTAATCTGAGGAGTATGCAAATTATCTAGAAGCTGATTGTAGGTTTGGATGGCCATCTCAGCAAGAAGAGCCTCACTTTTTGAGCAAAATATAAGGGGATAGGATCCCTTGCTATTTGTCTGACATCTTAGAAATGAAAGGTCATTTGTTGCCACAAATGAAATATTTGGCCATATGGTTAGACTAAAATCATCAAACATCTTTGCTTGACAGGGTAAGAGCTACTAAAATGTTTCACGTAATTACATGATACAAAAATTGCAACAAGGGTGTCCAGCAAACATTCTTAAGGTCTAAGGGAACATGAAAATAATTTCATGGTATAAATTCTATAGACCATTTTATGCATCGATTTCATGGGCAAATTCTGGATTTTAGATGAATAGGATCATAAAATCAATGCATATTGATTCAAAAATTAGATAAACTTCTTATAATCAAAAATCATTTTTTTTGCAGCTCAAGCAATAAGCACCTTTCCATTTTTGATGAATTCCTTTTCAAAAATTTCTTCAGAGAACTTTAGCTGAGCTGATTCCCTTGCAGCTTCTCTCATAAGGTCTCGTTTATTCTCATTCATTGAAAATATAGCCATAATTGCATCTGAATACTCGTCAACGTCCAAAGCTAGATAGCCAGTCTCTTTCCCATTCCATTCGGTCACAATGTCCAGTTTAGGGCCACCAGAATTATGTGCCAGTGCTATGACACCTGCTGCCATGAATTCCACAACACCAATCCCAAAGTGCTCATTCCACATTGTGTGTATTCCTATGGTGGACTGTGACAAGAGATCCTTCAATTGTGAAAAGGGAATGTTTAGGTGAAATTCAACTTCCTTAGAGACACTGAGGTCCTCGCACAGTCTTTTAAGATCTGCAACTCTCTGTTCATCCTCTGAATTTCTACAACTGCCAGCTAGCAATAAACTGTATTTTCCCTCATTGTCTCCCCCTTGTTTGTCTAAAAATGTTCTGAACGATCTGATCTGCAGTGCATGGTTCTTCTCTGGCCTAAACTGACCAATTGACAATATTTTCTTCATAAATGATGTCTCAGATGTATTCTCAAGTTTTGCAAATTCTGAAGTATCACATGGTGGATATACAATGAACGAGCAAGATGGTTTCTTCCATAATTTAATAATGTGGTCCATGGTCCAAGAGGAATTCACCATGATGACAGATGAACATTTGCCAACTAGGCCATACATGAAAGCAAATATTTGATAGTATGCCAATTTTACTTGAGTCAGGACAAGACTTTGCGACACCAAAGCTGAGTTGTTGTATGTTGCTTCTCTTGTTTTTACCCTCTCCAGCATATCAGTACTAATCGTTGGGTAGTGCACATAACAGCCAACTTTGCAGCCACCTATGAACCTGAATATTGGGTATGTGAACGCATAGCCCATGGTATCAATGTAAACATCTGGCACAAATTTACACAATGCCTCAAATCCCAGCAACATCGAACCAATGCTTTGACCAAGAAGAGTGAAATACGGCCAAACATGGGCCTCAACCCATCGCCTTTTAGTCAGGAAAATGAATGAAACTGGCCTCTCTAGTTGAATATTGAAACGTTCTTTCGCGCGGGACATGATTTGTTCTGGACTGTGCTCCTTATCACCAGTGTAGACAACACAATTGACAAAACTGTAACGCCGTTGAAGTGAGCGGATACCACACCAGAGAACTCGCTCCCCACCCCCACCTGCATTGCAATAGGGGTGAAAGAATGCGACAACTATAGCCTTCTTGGATGCTGAAGAAGATGGACTCAGCCATAGCGAACGGTATGCTTGATGCGTTCGATATCGTAAGAAACTTCTTCCAATCAGTACTGCAAAAGAAACAGCGACGAAGAAAAGCAATAAACAGTAAAACCAGCCACCGGCAAAGCTGAAGAAACAGCTGAAACTTATAGGAAGAAACCCCATAACTGTTTCAAACGAATTCCAAATGTCACCTAGAACTTGTATGTTTTGTTTTCATCGTTCCAAGCTTAGGCCTAAAAAACGTATGAACCTCGTTACCAACGGCTGCTTCTTGTAACCGAGGTGCAGAATTTCTGACTATACCACAGAGCTATTAAGTGTGACGTCACGTTGCGTGGCAACCAAATTTTCTGTTCTAAACAAACCGCACAAGTACAACAGAGCATATAGAGCAAATATTAAAAGTCGTCGTTTTTCGAATAAGGTTGGACTATTTAGGTTTGATTTGAAGAATTTGTAGTTGCGAATATTTTCTCACCTGTTAGAATTTGAAGGTAAGTCTAAGAAGTAGTGATTTGTTCAGAATGGTTCAATGCTTTGCTCCCGATTGTAACCACCAGTCAGAGTCGCACTATTGTCGTTTTTTTTGGTTTCCAAACAAGAACAAAAAGCCCCAGGAATACAAGAAATGGGTGAAGTTAATAAGGTAAGAGTCTTTATATGTGTCAGAGAATTAAATTTTTATTTCGGCAATGGCAAAGCTAGATGTATCATTCTTCGCACGATGGCCTAGATGATTTATGAAAACACAACATCTCAACGGATAAGCGATTCACAAACAAAATACGTAACTAATCAATCAACATATCTTTTTGAATGTTCATATGCTATGTGTGAGGTCGGAAACCTATGATAAGCTTTTTTAGAAGGAAATCATCACATTGGTAGATATATAGATAAACAAATGAGCTGTCTAATTTATCTGTACAGGAGAGCTGATAGAGAGCTAAGCGCTCATTCAAGGATCTGTAGCTGTCATTTCCGAGATGGGGAAAAGTGCTTTGGTCCAGAAATATATGCCAGAAATGCTGAAAAAGTTTTCCCATCCACCAGCAGTAAAGGCAAAGCAAAGCGATCAAAGAAATGTGATGAAGCTACTGTTGCAGAAATTGCACAGAAATATAGAAAAAATGCCACAGAGCCAGGTGCAAATGAAGAGACTATTCCAATCAATCAGACCATCCTCCAAGCTGAACTTGATAGCACAAGGGCAGATTTAGAAAAGGAAAGGCAAGAAAATGTGTACAAGAAGACACATTATACTGCTTCTAAGCTCAATGAAGCAGTTATTCGCATGGAAACAGGATTGCCCACAAAAGAGATCTTTGAGATTGTTGTTAAACATGTATCTAGATTTGTAGGGTTTGATAGATTTCTGGATTTCTGGATTTGTATAGCAGGCCAACATGAGACGATACTTTGGCTGTATGCAGACATCGGGTAAAGCAAGTGCCATTATACCTACCGGTGATGGACTGAAAACGGTAGCTGAGACAAGGGCAACTGAAAGCCGATTGGAGTTGGGCGAAATGGAGTAACAGGACTCTCAGCATCAACAACATACCACGATTGCTATTTGAGATTTTTGTTTTTGTTTTATTTCCTTCGTTCAGATCTAATGCGATGGTCCATAGGAAAATGCTGCCCACTGTGGTGTCTAATACTCTTACAGAAGATCTGACCTAAAGAGTGCGCAGTTTTCATTGGAGAATCTTGAGAAACAGAACCATGCATCAAGATATGACGGAATTTAGGAAATCTCAGAACAAGACTAACGTCTAAGAGTACGACCATAAAGCAAAGACGTTTGAACTGACTGAAAGATGATTATGATGATGATAACGATGATGATGACGATGATGATGTTGATGATGACGAGGAGGATGATGGTGATGATGATGATGATGATGTTGGTGATGATGTTGGTGATGATAATGATGACACTGATGGTGATGGTGATGGTGATGGTAATGATCTTGATGATGACAATGAAAATGGTGAGTATGGTGGTGATGATGATGATAATGATTGATGATGGTCATTATAATGTAGAGATGATGATGACGATGACGATGACGATGATGATGATGATGATGATGATGATGATGATGATGATGATGATGATGATGATGATGATGATGATGATGATGATGATGATGATTTAGGCACCCTTGCATCAAAGTCCTTGATTAAGGTGGCAAAGAAAAGCATATAGATAATGATTATAATGATGAATATAACAATTATAATTATGACATACTATAGACACTTTTATAGTGCCATATATTCCCATAGGTGCTAGACAACATACAATTACTAGTTTATATAAAAATAGCGTCCCAATTGTAATTCAAATATTTTTATGGGTTATATTCACTTAAAACTGTGCCAGAGGACAGAAAACGTGATTGGAACTGATGACCAAAAACTAAATGTAATGGTCCTTGTGGAGGCAAGGATCGTGATCAGTGACAGAGGGAATTAGAGGGAATACGTAGGGAGAGCCATGTTGAATCTATGACGAGAATGCTATCAATGATACTCCGAATTAGAACCCAACCATTTGGGAGGAGGGGGCAGATCTGCTGAATGACAGTGATAGTTCCAGCCCCAGGTAAGGTAGAAGGTGGGTGGTAGGTAAGAGACTTGGCTGCATAATAAGACGGCTCCCTATACTATACTATACTATACTATACTATACTATACTATACTATACTATACTATACTATACTATACTATGCTATACTATACTATACTATACTATACTATACTATGCTATAAGCTCATCTGCAAGGACAGCCCAACTTGAATGAGATCAACGCCGAGAGCAGCATGGCATTATAGACGTTTTTTCCAATAGACACATTAGGATACAGCAGGCCATTATGTCATTCCGTGCTATTATGAGCATAATTGAAGTGGGTATAAACTGTTTAATCATGTTTCACTTCTCAAGCTCAATTCTTTAAGGCAAAGAGGTCATCGAGGGATCTAAGAACTTTCTTTCAAGTCTGTAAGTAGTTTTAGGGTCTTTGTCGTGATGGTAGATTGGTATTCACGTATTATTCAGTCGGCTGAAATACAGACAACTGCATAAACTATATTGAACAGTATGAAAGACATTGGGAATATGACTTTGCTGTATTCGTCAAGCATGTTACATCTTCGAAGCTCTGTTTTCACGTACTTTTCTTGCAGTGCGATGCCAACCTTTTGAGGAAGGCTTATTTTCCTCGCTCGTCGATCATTATTCTTCGATCCTTCTTCTTTACTTGCTTGTTTGCTTTCTTCGCGATTAGAATTTCCATGGGATAACGTCTCTGAGTTTGGAAACTCTAGTTGGACTCCGTCTTGGCATGCTGTGCCGTTTTCATCGTTGTTGCTCAATGGTTTGTCACTACCACTGTCTTTTCTTCTCTCGTCATTTTGCGCCTTTTTCAATCTCTAAAAAATATCTCGATATAAATCAAGTGACAAAAATGAATAGAAGGGCAAATGATTTGGTTGCTTCCGTAGTGTTGCGATAAAGCATGCGAACTCATAATGGCTGATCGGTTCGAATTTTGTACGTTTCACAGTAAGGATAGTCGGTGAGGGAGGCGTTGGGAAGCAAACCCGTGAAAATCTACTTCCCCAAGGTAACTAGCAGTCCTACTGACAGCTTCTCCTACGCTCAAAACTAAATATCCCAAGCATTTATTTCGAGTCATCCACTTTCCTACGAAAATCTCAGAGCTTTATATCTGATTTTTGCTACCATCGAAGTCGAAAATGCTGTGCAGTTTCTGAGCAGATTTTCTGCGTTGATTTTGCTCAAAATTCGCCACTTAAATTGAAAGCTGTGTTAATATATTATTACATACCATCCTAAGAATGTGATCTACTGCTCCTATAGCAGTAAACTCGAGGAGAGCTGCGAACACGTAGAAAGTGCAAACATTGATGTAGATTTCAAGCACTGTGGAGTAGGCCAATGAACCAGCATCCTTTGCTCTTAGGCTCTCTGCGATGCTCATTAACGTAAGGAACGCTGTTACGGGTAGGGTGGCTCTGGCAGCTACGCAGCGGTAATCAATCCAAAACGAAATCCAGCTGGTAGCAACGATAAGGATCAACGGGAAGTAGTACTCCATTAGATAATAATAAACATCTCTCCGGAGTGAAAATCGAATCACCACTTGATCGAAGATTCCTATCAAAAAAGGATGCCGTTCAAAGATGCGCGCCATTGCCTGTAAGACAGCGGAAATTAGATACTTGATTCAACGAATCAGAATTTAGGTCTGAGTTGAATATGAGCATCGGCAGCAGGTTGCTAGGGAGGTAGCATTCTGAGCCACAGCATGGAGAGGTGGACTAGCAGTTCATACCCTCACCGAACTTTACCCCCAGCTACCCGTTTATCTTAACAGGTCAGTTAGCCACCAACGGAGGACAAAGGAAAATTGATGTCTTAAAACCAACGAGTATTAATGATACGACATATTCCGCAGTTGGACTGTGTCCGCTCAACGACGGTGAGTTTCTTTGTAGGGTAAAGATGACTTTCTCTATGGTCAACCTCCATTTTTTCTTCCCCTTGGGTTCCCCAGGAAGGATGTACATAGCCTTTTGGGGGGGGGGAAGCAAAGCGCTCCTTTCAAAGTAGAATCACTCGACCGAAGCATATTCTGTTGAGATTAGAAGACTTTCTTAATTACCGCTGTGTACCAAGAAGATTGCTAAGGGACTTCACAGCGCACTGTTCTGTTGCGAATTACGAAGCCTTTTCTACCTTGTGCGCCAGAAGCATGAGATTCTCGTCTAAGATTCGCACTCATTTTGGTCTGTTTAAGTTGTATTTTGGTCTTTGGCAATGCTGTTTTTCGCACGCCTTTTTCTTATGTTGCAAGATTTCCAATGTAAATTATCCCCAGTTCCCTAAGCATTACCTATAAAAGCTTTGTGGGGAAGGCATGCAAAGGGATTCAAGATTATACTATGCCAGTGCAATGCATGCATTGTGTATTTTTGCCGTTACAAGTCACACGCCTTTCCATCTTCGTTTCTGCTGTCAGATTTTTCTGGTAAAGTCTTACGGCTACGAGGACTCATAACTTGCAAGTTTATTTCTTTCTTGTTGTCGCTTTGTTTTGTAGATAAATGCTTTGAATTCGATTATTGATTGCTTATGATAATTTGATTTTATTTAGTTCTATATTTGCAGTTAACGTGTTTACTATTTGCTTAGCCAACCTCCATTTTGCTTTGGGAGAAATTTCGAGCAAATAGTTTTGTTTCTCGCTGTGTTTTCTGGGTTGTCATGAAATATGAGGGATATTCTGAGTTACTTGCGATAGCTGTGATGAAATATAACGTGACAACGATTACACCAATAATGCCAACGAAATTGAACCGTCATTCACTTTGTTCTGAGTCGCACGCTCTCAATCTACCGTGCTTCTTTAATTGCTAGTATCTGTTTTGTAGCTGTGTATAATCCCCTTTCTACATCCGGTCATTAATTTAGCTCAAAATTTGAAACGATTTTATTAAGTGTATTACATGAATGTCTGGGATTTACTGAGACGCATAGCACTGGTCTTGGTGGCTAAAGTATTGAGACAGCGTTATGAAAATCGACTTCTTAGTTAATTGCTTATTAGCTCTTGCTGTAAAACTTGCATTTAGTCCATTATGCAGATCAAATATCAAATCTAATATCTCTGCTAATAATAATATTGATGATGGAGTGATTCTACGAACCAGTTAGGCCATAATCCAATGCTGAAGTTATAACTTCCACGCCCTGCTCCTTATTCAATATAAAATCTTTGATCCTGAAACCTTCTTTGAATTGCACTGTGGGCAGAGTTCTGTGTTTTACCAGTCTCATCAAGTCTGTGTTGTATGCATCTTGAAATTAAAATGAGATGCTTCAAAGGTTTGGTCCATGAGTACCCCTGGCAAATGTGATTATTCCAATGAAGTTGGTACAATTCTGCTCTGTTCAAATTGCTCTTTAAGCTACGTTTTCTGCACGTCAATGAAGCAAATGATTGACTGATTTGGAAACCAATCCAATGATTGATCGACTGATCGATTAATTATTGGTTTATTCACTGGTTGATGGATTGATTGATTGATTGTATGGTTGATTGTATTGATTGATTGATTATATGGTTGATTGTATAGTTGATTGATAGATTATATGATTTTTGATTAATTGATTGATTGTATGATTAATTGATTCATTGCATGATACATTGATTGATTGATGCATTGATTGATTGACTGATCGATAAATCAAATAATTTTTGATCGACTACTTGATTGATCAGTTATGTTAGTAAGCATCCATCAAGAGCAATTTCATTTATTGAACATAAAATTGTATCACCATACATGATTCTAACTGCAAGTCACATGACTGATGATCGAACGGAAAATATGCGTAGTTCATCGGACAGAACACGTCGATACTGCATCTGCAAAAAAGCCCCTTTTTGTTAAACGAAAGTCCCAGTTTATTGAAATAAACAGACGATTGCTAGATTTGGCTTCCTAAAGAAAATTCTGGTTAGGCCAGGGCAGTTCTGGACGATTACATCATCTTAGCGCCAACCGAAATTTTTACAACAATTCAACAAAAAAGCCAGCTGCTACTATTTAATTATGTACTGCAGGGGTGGGCAAACTACGGCTCGTGGGCCACATACGGCCCGCCGAGGGTTTTTTCATGGCCCGCCAATAACTTGTATCAAGCAAAAACAAATCTCCCGTTATTCTCGTTTTCTAATCACTTGATACCGTATTAACGCATTATAAACATTTCCAGCGTTACCATACTGAGGGTGGATTATGTTTTCAAAAGACTTAAGCATATTTTTAATTGTTATTGTGTGACAATCTAATCTTGAAAGCCTTGGCAACATAATGTGTGACCCTTTGAAAACTTGAAATTTATGACTGCGGTCCTTCTGCTGAAAAGTTTGCCCACGCCTGATGCACAGAGTCTGGAGATGGCTGAACCCCGAGTGATTGAGTAAGGAGAGCGGTAGGAAAAGTATCTAACGGTGTACCCCTAGCCATACATAATGAGGCTAAGTGATCGGGGGGGGGGGGGGTTCTGACGATACCCAACGAAGGAAGAAGCCACAGACAGAGCAGAAAGATGTTGAGAAAGCCTATTCACCTTAGATCAGTGTCACACGGTGCAATGGCCACGAAAATACTGTCAATCGTTACAAAAATAGTTTAGGTGAAGGAGGTCAAGCTTGTGATAAGATGCATGTAATTGCAAAGACATGAAAGTTTCTTAGAATGCTGCATAAATGTATCCAAACGAAAATAAAACATAATTGAAGTACAACCAAAACTATGTAGGGTTAAATTACTTTTCTCCACAATCATTAAGAACTACCATTATTGCATTGGAAAATGTTGCAAACCAGGCATCATATGAAAAAACCTTGCAGGTGGAACTTAAACTGCAGTCTACATAGACTAATTTCTTTTAAAGGAGAAATTGGACGAGAGGGGCATTTCTTGAACAAAAGGACACTTGTTTGTTCACTGCAATCTCCTGGGGGGGCACGTGTCTTCAGTGCCCCAGGTTCCTATGTCTCTGCTTGCCACCCTACTCCCCAACATGACTCACTAAAATATGGTAATACCGTGGCTCATGATATCATGTTTGATGATTTTCGAGAATGCAGGGACATACCGCAAAGTGAGCTGCACGCTACCGTCTGTTCTGATTATAGCAGTTGACTCGTGGCTTGGAAACGTGCTCCTTCGCTCTCCCCTTTCGTTCGTTATCCAAATGTCTGGCAACCAAATTGCGCCCACATTCCCTCCTGTTAGTATGATGGTTGCGTTTGGTACGGTGCTGTTGAACCTGAGCCGATCGTCTTTCCACCCTTGATAGATGAGTAATTCAGCAAAAATGTGCTGAAAATAATCGGGTTATCATGTGTTAGCAATATACCACAGTGGAAATTTCCGATGACAAATGGCATAACCAAACGGCTGTAATAAAACTGAATTAAGTCAGTTAATATAACGATGCACTTGTTTATGTGACCTTGCTCACGTCGATTGCTCTTTAAAGTCCTTTTTCAATTCTAGCAATCTCATTGTCTCTCTGTCTAACGGGCTAGAAGTCTCTTCGTGTCTCCTTCAACAAATTCGAAAAAACTCGCTTGTTCCCCTCGTTCTCACATAACCTCTTTTTATTTGCAAGCACTGCAACAAGAGCTAGATGTACAGTACTACTAGATGGCTAGTCCCCAACTGTAGTATTGCACAGCTGAGTGGCCCAAAGGCTAATGAAATGGAGATAGGTGCCACCCTATTCACGAAAATAGTCTAGGGAAGAGAAGTAGTACTTTGTGAATAAGTAGTCCTGAGCTTAGTACACAGTGCTATCAGATGGCTAATTGCAGACTCTGGAATTCGATCTTCTTGAGAATTTGTCTTTTCCGAATGCTAAGATACTAAGTAATAGAGATATGATTCCAATGGCCTTTCCTTAACATAACTCACTTAAAATAGAAGGAGAAAAAAGACGAATATGGAGGAAAGACTTTTTAAATTTTTGAGATATTTATGTAGGGCTAGCTTGTCAGCAACAAATTTGATTTTTTCATTAATGACCCTGTGTTAACACAAAAGACCCAAGGAAAACGAGCAATTGATATCGAATTTACTATCAGCAAGGTTTCACAAAAGGATGACTGTCTATAGGCGCTCTCTGCAATAGCTTTGCATTCTTTCGAATAGAGGAGTAAGGCGAAAATTGATTTTTACGACCCTTGACTGCACGAACAAGAAACATGTTAATCTTTCTAAATTTAAAAAAGAGGTTAACAGAAAGTGAGAATTGATGAATTTAAGACAAATTCAAATCACTTTCCCTTATTCATATTCAGTCTGAGATTATTCGGGTATATCAAATAGCAGGCCCATAAAACACCATCTTACATTGTAAAAGAAGTCTAGAGGCACCATATCGACGAATTTCATCCAAAGCTGCACCAAAACTGGTTTCCCTGTGTAGAAAAAAACGATTTCGACAGAATTTCGAGAGAAACACAATTATTCTTACTCAAGCTGCATAGTTTTGCTATTCTGTGCTTAGAATTTGATTGTTGTAAGATGTCTCTCATCAATATATGTTGTGCATAAAAATGTGCATAAAGAAATTTCCGAAAAAATGTTTTCTTTGCGTTCATTATAGAATTCAAAGGTAGGCTTAAGGACCCCGAGAAGTTATCTCGAACGAGAATTGTCCTAATCCTTCCTCTCGGTGTGACTTCAACTCGTGATTTCTACGTCTGGATCCTAGAACATACCCAGCTGTACACTTTCTAAGAAGGCTCAGAAAATGGGCGCTTATTATTATTAGGGAGGTGTGTTGGTTGCTTCTTTTCCACGCTTTGCTTTGTCCCTCACTTGGCACCATGGCCATGTATAAACCTGGAACTGCGTGTGTCCGAGGCTATAGCTTTCAGCACAGACCAAAAAGACACCACTGCGCAATCTTTCCTCTAGGCCGATAAACAAAATTTAGAAAATTCAGCATACCAGGGTAAGCAGGGATTGCAGAATTAATAAATTGTCCATCCGTGAAAAGATTCTCCATGATTTTTTGTGATTCAGGAACAGTCATGATTTTGCAACTTCCGATGTGCAAAAGAATGCTATGATAAGATTGGAAGTATGTAAATATGTATATATAGAAGACCCCTGAGCAGAAAGAAGATAATAAAAAAGATCTGATTTATATCAAAATGCCATTTATCAATGAAGATCTCAAAAGGCAAACTCAAGCAGTCATCAAACGGACGGGAATCAGCAACATCCGGGTTTACTATGTGAACGGCAGAACATCTGCAAGCGTTTTCAAAGCCCCAAGAGACAAACAGCTCTGTCCAGATAACTGTGATACTTGCTCTGCTGCAAAAGTAGCCAAGAGATGCTTAGTTGCGAATTGTGTTTACAAAATCGATTGCCGGCATTGTCACCTTATATACATTGGAGAATAAAGCAGAAACATTGGATCTAGACTTAAAGAGCACATACGAATGCAGAAACAAACAGTCTATGTGCACTTAGCTACCCATAAGAAAAGTCCTTCTTTAAGTGACATCTCCTGGGAAGTATTGCACAATGACATCCAAGACTTCAGCACACGCAAAATCGTGGAAGCTTTGGAGATCAGAAAGCATGAGAATAACATCATGAACGGCTGTATGGGACGCCTATTGTTTATAGACTGACGTCAATCTCGTGGTTTGCATTATCACTGATGAAGCCCTCACAAGGCGAAACGTCTGAAGAAATACATCAATAAATTTGCCTTAAAAAGTAGCCTATTTTGTATTCATATAGATATATATATATATCTATATAGCAGAAATGCAGAAAAGGAAAAGACCGATTCTCTGTTACTCTGAGTTTCGTGCGAAGGCACTCGTATTTATATATATATATAGATATTCACATTTATACATATACAGTTTATCTACACCAGAGATCCTAAGGCTTCTATACGAGATGGAGCACGTTGTACTGTTGTTGATTACAGCCAGTTTAGTGGGCATTATGAAAACTAAGATCAATCTACTATTATGAATTCTGTATGAAATGAAGACTTGATTTCTTACTGGAAATTCCTTACCGAGATTGTATTCGTTTTCAGCTTCAAAGGATATTCCCGTTGCAAGATTAAGAAACTTTAATAGCATTGGCATTAAACCGAACGTAATTTTTCTCTTCGAGGTTGCGAAAATGGCTCGCATTTCTTCAAAACACTACGCATTTTCTGCCAGGCCAATGTCATGTTTCAAAAAGCTTACTGCATGTATAGTTTACCTCAAAATGAAAAATAAGCTGCAACGAAGATGATTCTTCATGGTGCCACTCGTATCTCTTATTTCGGTCTTTCATTTGCTCGATATAAAGCCCATTTGTCTCTTCTTTTACTGCACCATCCTTCTTGAAATGCAGAAACGCAAAACTTACCCAGCGTGAATACGAAATGTTTCATTAGGATAATACGGTAGACTTAATACGATACCTGCAAAACGAGAAAACATAAGAGCCACAACGTAATAACTTTTATTTATGAATTATTTAGATAGATTCTTTGATTCCTATGTCCTGGCGAACAGATGAAGTAGTTAATAATACCCTCTATGAATTTTTAATGACTCAATCGCATCTTGCAAATTAGAGAGGAATCGTCTTTTATGAGTCGAGTTACGATATAATCGCCTATTTCATTATGCCCGATAAAGGTATGAAAAGTATGGGAGCACCTTGTTGGAGAGGTACGCTTCTGAGACACGGCATTGTGAGGTAGGGTCGCTAGTTCCTATCTTCGCCACACTATGCACCTAGCTACACGCCAGGTACCAGTTTACAGCTGAGTGACACACCGACAAATAGCATACCGAAACAGAAGTGAGCATGTCATGAATCCGGGACTTTAGGCCTAGCGGTCACATGCTCTAGTAAAATGTACTATATCAATACTTCTGCTACTGTCCTACGCAAAAGCAACAGCAACGATTGCAACGATGAAAAGGAAAGAAAGAAAAAGAAATAAAAAGGATTGCTTTTTTGAAACTCATTTTCCTTGAAATACCGGATACGTTAAAAACCGAATTCCCCAATGCGATTGCCATTAAAGCTTTGCCCATTAACTCCGTGATTCTCTCGTCCTTTCTTCTCTTCCAAAGTAGTGGTGCCGTGGTGAAGAGGTTTAGCGTGCAGACTCATAACACATGGGTTGTGTCTTCGAACCCTGCATGCGTCACAATAACAACGCCATATAAAATCCATTTCCCTAGAAAACTCAGAGCCCTATCTATGGTCTCTGCTGAGCTCAAAATCGAGTATGTGAACCAGTTTTCTTCCGTTCACTTCCAAGACTTTGAAAATTTCCAAGACGTCGACGGAAGACTTTCAACCACACTGAACGTGCTAACAACGCCGCTGTTTATGAGCTCATCCTTTTCGTCATACTTTCTCCATAGCTTAGTGCTCTTCCTAACTTCAGCCTCTTAACCTCATCGAACTTCAGCCTCTTAACCTCATCGAACTTCAGGTGAATAGCACCAAAAATTTCCAACTAAAATTTGAAATTAAAGGGTCGTAATATTATTGAGCTTTAGGTAGAATCTCAATGGATGACTCTTGGCCGATTCTTAATAAATATATCTCCAAAGCTCTGAATCAAATTGTTCATGAAATGCTAACGAAGTTTGCTATCACTCTCAGTGCCAATGCCAATGCCAATGCCAATGCCAATGCCAATGCCAATGCCAATGCCAATGCCAATGCAATACTTTCAATGCCAGAAGCCGCAAAGAGCATAAATCAGATACAACAGAGGAAAGAAGGGAATTTTTGTTGCAAAAATAGATGAGTATAATTAAACATAAATTGTTGGCCACAGCTGATCTTCATTGTCTCTGAATTATCTGAGCATGCAGAGAAAAGCACGACCAATATTTTCCATCATATCTGCGGTTGTCATAGATCTCCCAATGTCACCTGGTTCCTCGATGCAGAGTCCGTCGAATGTCAATCTATTGAGTCTTTTCACCAATAGACAACCAGCATATGACGCAAGGATGCACGCTGGAGTTGATGTGAAGCTGGAAGGATAGAGATATGCTTTATGAGAATATTAGCTGCATACGATGCTATCAGATACGGAGGTCTGTGGAAGGGGACTTTGGTTCCTAGTTACTTCTAGGGAACGGCCTTTAGCCCACTCCCTCCCCAGACCCTACTCTGGCCTTGCGTTTCTTTAGCTCTGTAAAAGCCCGTACTTATGGGGAAAGAAATTTTTGAACTTCTACTTGCTATACAAAGAACGATAGATACCGCGAAGGAGAGAAACCTGTTGTCAACATCCTTATGAAGGTCAGGTCCGATTATGCGATTGGTTGAGAGTTGATACGAAATTGCGAGATCGAACTAGTCTACTAAAACGCATACATGCTTGCGTCGAAGATGTTCAATCACAGTAAATCATCCTTTTGGCGCGGAATAATTAATCGAAATTTATCAAACCCTATAGAATTCGGACTTGAAAAAAATTTGAAATTTTTAGCGAATCATAATAAATTTCAGAATAAAAAGACATGGGTATAAGAATGGCATTCGAATGGGAAAAATCGAACGGGTACAGCACAAGATTTATGAATACTGGTCTCTTATAATAACCAGACATGTATCCTAACACTGTTCAGTGTACTATGAAAAGCTGTACATCCAACCCAAATTCGGTATCACAAACAAGAAGCTGACATTTACGTAAAACAAACACCATATATAATCAGGTGGAAGAAACGGAATTTAGATTAGTCTTCAATTTTTTCTGCGGGCTCTGTGTCGAGAATAATTTTTTTTTCAAACTTCATTCTTTTATTAAATACTTAAAATGTTACAAAAACAATTCTTGCGAAAAAGGTAACTTGCACTTTGCTGGCTTACAACGACTAACAACGATAAAATCAAAGAGAGGAAAAAAGAGAAAAAGTTGTATTATTTAGTAAATATTTGTTAATATGAAAGAAGTTCCGGGTTAGACCTGTTTCTCGAGCAAAAGATGTAATACGTGGTACGAATAATGATGGATGAGATTTTTTTAAAGATATAATTGAGATGGCTTTGGTCGATTCCAATGCATTTACACATCTCCAGAAAAGAGTCAGATGACTGGCCGAATATGCCTAAGCAGCTCATGGATAGGTTAACGAATTGGACTTGTCGATAGTAGCAGTTGAGATCTTTGAAGAGAGGACGATATTTTCCTTCTTTGCGGTGGGAGTTGATATCTAGATTTGTTTCGAAGCCCACGGTTAATTCAAGGATGTAGAGACAGTTGTTAGGTGAAAATTAGAAGCAGGTCAGGGCAGAGGCTGTTACCAGTAACGATGCAAGGCGAGAGATAGGCAGGAAGGTCGACGTAAAGTTTGGAAGATAATAACAGTAATAATAATAAGAGTAGTAAGAATAATTATTACGAACATTCTAACATAATAAAAACACTAAAAATTATTAAAGTGATGTTATCGACGTTTATTCTATCTTCGGTTTTTAGCTAACACCTGATAAATTAATGAAAATTTTTTGATCTAGTTTACCTCAGTTTTCATTAATTTTACTTATCGTTGATTAAAATTCCTTATAATTCCTCTTTTGGTTAAAAACGAAACTTCTTATGTCTTATGCCTTCTAAACCAAGCCTAGCAGTAAGCAAACATTTTGATGTCACTACAGTTGCGAATACAAAACACCTTACCTCTGATTCATGTATGCCCAAGTACCAAAAGTCCCGATGGCACCAGCCAATATGTCACCCTGTCCTCCGCACCTTCTTGGGCTACCTTTGTCTGTCACTTTTGCCACTAAATTTGATAAACAGTTTCAAATAAGACTTCAAGTGAAACCTGCGATTACGGTTACTACATTTATGGCAGCAGTTGGCATGATGGTCAGACAACATGGCTATACTTACTTAAGTTGCCAGGTCGTGCACGTTTTTCGATAAAATCCGTCTAAGAAGCGCTTATGAGATGAATTTTGAATTAATGATCTTAAAGCACAATGAAGTTGATACCTCGCCACAGTACATAATCTGCTTTCAGAGGCACCTTTGAAAACATGAGATAATTATTCAAACATTTTCTCTCTGCACTAGGAAAATTTCACGTCCATCATATGGAAACCCCCTTTCATTCATAATGCATTTCATATTTCATTTCATTTTATATTTCATATTTGGCTCTTTCATTTCAAACTGATCAAAATTTTGTTACCTGCTATAAAGTGAAAATTCTCTAAACAGAAAATGCACTGACTCCAGACGAATTTTCATCACTCGTGTTTTGATAACGAATTTCAATCGTTTTGTCAAGCAAAAATAGATCGAACACACATTTATACAACATAAAATTATACTGGTCCCAGATCTCTGTGCTGCATAAAGATTCTGCCATGAAAATTGCAACCCTTGCTACTTTTATGTGGATTAGAAATCTTATTCATTAAAAAATAAATCCTCACAGGGGATCTTTCATAAAAAACAAAACAAGAATATTACCCAATTCTCCATTTGTGATGATATCCACCTCTCCTTTTGCTACGATGGTTATACCTCCCAGCTTTTTGCTAAGAGAAGCAGCGGCTTCAACAATGTCATCTTTATTTGTTTCTGCTTCCAACTGAAAATTTTGAGAACACTTTATAACGTCAATCCCAGTTGGAAAGCATTTTGAAGACACAAATGTGGATGAACTGCGCTGCATACTCGATTTCGAACGTAGCAGAAACCAGAGACCGGGCTCTGAGTATTTTCTAGGGAAATGGAATTCATGAAGTCGTTTCCCGTTGCCGTCCTCATCAATGGCGTTTTAAAATTGGCACATGGAGGAATCGCACTGACAATCCCTGTGTTGTGAGTCCGCATGATTAATCACTACGCCACAGCACCACATATGTGGATAAACTAAGAAATTCAAGAATGCCTTTCCACAACGAAGAAAAAATTATATTGCACTTAAGAGAGTAATTATGATTTCTTATGCTGCCGATCAACCGAAAATCTTCTGAATAGGAAATGTTCGATGTTGGTCGAATCAAAAACTACGAAAATAATACCCAGATGGGGACCAAAACGCGTGAAGCGAGCGACTCCTGGAAACGATGGGCGCCTATATGAACTATTCAGTTCCTCTCATCCTCCACGCATGTACTTGTAGAGCCAGATGGAAAAGATAAATCTGTCAGTTTACACAAGACGGGATGGAATAACCAATAAAAAGAGGAAGCACATGCAAAAATTTAACTTGATTTCATGATTCCAAATTGATATGATTTTTCTTAACTCTTGGTAGTGGGCATTACAATACTTAAAATCTTCTTGTCAATGGTTTCTGTTAGTTTCGATTAGTCCCTGGGATTTCTTTGCTATAGAACATACCACAGCATGGCACAATCTTTCAAACTCAACCACGTTTGGTGTAAGAATCGCGTGGCTGTAATTCGCAACCAAATCTGGCTCTTGTGCTATCAGAAATAAACCATCCTAAATAAAGCAAAGAAAAATGAAAAAGATGCATACAAGAGAGCATAATAGAGGTATAAATGATAGTTTCATTCTGCCGTATATTCTATGCCTGCAACTGCTACTGGTTTAACTAGGATAAGTTCATTCGCTATTAACAGCGCGAACAAAATGAATATAGCTTTTTCTTTAGTGGGTTATGTTGAGGAAAGATCATGGTGGCCTATGCAAATCCCCAACAAAGAAGAAAGAAGAAAGCGAGAGGTTAAGAGGAGAGGGGGATTGGATCAAGTTTATTGATCTTAGATTTGAAAGATGGCAAGTTGTAGGACTCAGGAAAGCAAGAAGAAGGCAAGACGTTCCATAAATTGCATGCTCTTGGAATAAATGATTGTTTGTGAGATAGAATTCGTGAAGTAGGCAGCAAAACATGGAAAGGTTATGAATGAGTTGAGCTTCTGGTGGTCCTGACATGCCTCAGAAGAACTGGAATAATCTCCTTGATCTCCTGAGAACAATGCCGCTTTTGATGAGAATTTACCGCTGGGTGGACAGCCGCTATGATCTTAAGCCTGGCAGACATACGCACTAACCAATATGCATGCAGGCTGTCCCAAAAATAATGAACACTGCGAAAATAGCTCATTTGTAGGATTCTTGCCCATCAATCCTATCAAAAATGACTCGAATCAATCTTCAGGTACACTTTCACATGAGTGAAAAGAATCGCTAGCTGCTTATAGCTCCCAGTTTAGGAAGTACGAGGCGTGGTCACATCAAGATAAAGGATATGGACATTACTTGATAAGCAAGAAGCTTCTCGGTGTCCAAATGTCTTCCTTCGAATGTTGGGCAGAAGTCTTGAGGTAAAATGAAATTGTGGACAGATGCCGAAACCTCCAACACAGTAGACATTTGGTCTGACCACTGCGCCAGCTGATGATTGATGTATACTGCATTATATTCATCAATGGTATTTCGATTCATGAGAGAGGTATAATATATAAGAATTAACTTACCCCATCTATTACAAGTGGTTTTTCATGGTCTTTGATAACTTTGATCATTTCCTACAATAAAACAGAAGCTCAATGACCCATCGTGTGTTTCTCATCCTATCACTGGCAAGCCATAAAATGCTCTGCATTGAGGTTTAAGCCAATTCCCGCAACTGGTTTAGCACGAATCACTAACGAGCTTGCTCCTGAGCAAGTCCTTGCAACGATCTTAACTGAATCTGTGGTACTAAAATTTATGAGAATCGCCCTCTTTAAATCTTTGCCAGCTTGAGGGAGCTTTTTTTATTTCAAATCTGGTTAAATTCACTTGCTTGGCGCTGGAACATGGTTTGTCTCTCAGTTCGTGATCGTGCTTCGAAGTTGGCCTTTGTTACATCCATGCTCAGGATTGAATGGCTAACAGCTTTGCGACTTCATCGTTGTATTACATATGAAATGCTATATATAACATACTCTCATGATGAAGAACGATATTTTTGACTGTCTTCACATTCACTTGAACTGTGAAATCTCATTTCCTCATATCCTATAATGAACCCACATCTTATGTATGAATCATGCTTTTATAAGCACGAAAGAAATGGCCAACATGCATAAATTTCAGTTCACTTTGTATTGTTCGAAGAAGTACTTCTCAGAATTTCATCAAGGCAAGCATAAAAGAATGGAAAATTCTACTAACTGAGCAAAAGCATCAGTAACTCTGAACTTAGGACGATTTAGCCATTTGAACGAGTATTAAATGCTTCCGAATTTCTTTGGGTTCATTGCGCTTACTACAATAAATCTAAGTGTCCATCCAGTTTAGCAATTCATCAAATGAAGTAAAAGAGCTTGGAGCAAACTTGACTGTCAGTTTACGCTATTTTCAGGTGAATTCGTATTACAACGCAATACTTAGTCCTTCTAAAACACGAAGTGAAAACGCAAAGATACGCAAGGAAGCATTACAGACTAAATTTTGGCGAGCAGCGAAGCAGTAACTGATAGATATTTGATTTGGTTATTTCATTCGTTGAAAACTTATTTCAAAAGGGTATTTGTAAGAAGGGAACGAAAGCAAAGGCTACCAACTCACGTACTTTGACATTGTTGAGAATCTTTCTATCTCTACCCAAACCAGGTCCAATAACGATGGAATGAAGCCGTGGCAGCCAATACTTCAGCTGACCAACTGCATCTTCGCTATCCCTGTGGACAAGCAGCAAAATGACAGAATCTTCCAATGTAGAGATAAAGTATATAAAATCCTTTGTAGATACATTTGAATGTACTCATTGTGGAACAGAAATAGAAAGATGGCTCTCATGTTCAATGCAAATTTTCATGGGCAGTTTGTTCGAAAAGCAGCATGGCAAGGTGGGGTTATTAGGTTATCTCCTTGCCATACATTACCCTGAACTTATGTCAGGTAAATATTTAGCGGTGGTGTGGTCATATAGGTTCGATATATAAATTTGACTGGTGGTGTGGCCATATAAATGTTATATATAAATTTGAGTGGTGGTGTGGCCATGTGAATTTGATATATAAATTTGAGTGGTGGTGTGGCCATCCAAATTTGATATATAAATTTGAGTGGTGGTGTGGCCATATAAATTTGTCAGAAGGCACAAGCACTGGAGCAGCTGATCTAAAGTTGAAGTTTTTAATCTAGTATAATAATTCATCTCTATTTACTGCTTGGTGGAGATATAGAAGACTTCCAGAAAAGGGAAAAAGGATGCCGTGTACATGGGACATTCACAGCAGCTAAATTGTGCTGTGATTACTCTGCCAACATCCTCTTCTGAGGAACAGTAAAATAAATGGAAAAATCTGCTCAGCAAAATAAACCAAATGTAAATTTAATCTGATTTTTAACATAACAGAAACGACTTAGAATTTATGACAAAAGCAATTTCTAAACATTAGATTTGCTATGCAGGAATAAGCTGAATCACAATTGAAGAGGGAGATATCAGCTCATGCTTACAGCATAGGATGAACAATCAGATCTGGGCTATAGGTTTTGATTGGTATTCCAGCTGCTTCTGTGCAGAAAACATGAGAAAGATCTGCTCCCTAAACAGAAAAAAGAAAATTTTGTGAAAGTGCTATTCATTTGAATAATTCTCTGGTACATCTTTATTCTTAGTCTTTTAGTTCCTACCTTAGACTGGCAACTAAATAGTAAAATGTAACATTTTGGTGAGTCTAGTGATTCAGCATGGGAATCATAACTGGGACCTTCAAGAGGGGGGCAGGCGGGGCTGGAGGTCCGGGGACTGCAAAGATTGTATGAAAACAGTCTTACAGCGTTTCAGAAACCTACTGGGGCCTGGTACTATTAAACACCCTGGGGGCTGTGCTCAACAGCTCTGCTCATAAGGCAGTGGTTACGAGTTTGAATCTTGCAACTGTCACAATACAAAAAATGCAAGGAAGACCGTGGATGAGGAAGGCCATAGAAACCACCTCATAAAGTCCACTTTCCTAGAAAAAATCTTCACAGGGTAATTATAGTTGATTGTGCATCTACCAGCTGAGAAGCAGATTTATTGACGGTAATTTCTCCATAGTTCACAGCTTACCATCCTTAGGGCCGTGTATGAAGCAAAATACGAAGCACCAGTATATCTGAAAAACAATGACAACTCTATAGATCAATGCATCCTACAAAGTTGCAACTCTATAGAGCAATGCATCATGCATAGTTGCAACTCTATAGATCAATGCATCATACATAGTTGCAACTCTATAGATCAATACAACATACATAGTTGCAACTCTGTAGATCAATGCACCATACATAGTTGCAACTTCATAGATGAATGCATCCTACATAGCTGCAACTTCATAAATGAATGCATCCTTAATAGTTACAGGGCTAGCGTTCTAGGCTCCAGCCTATCCTTGGTGTATCCTGAAGGTGACTAAAGAGACCTGGTGTACGAGGGACATCTAACCGTAAAGCCTAAATCAAACAACAAAATCAACACAGTTCAATGACCCAGTACAAGCATCTTCAGATTAAATAATACCCCATTTTAGAGCAATTGCTCTAAGGATACTTTTTGAAATTGGTAAATTTGAACCTGTGACAAAATGCTTCAAAGTAGGCATGGTTGTTCGTGTACCTTTTTTTAGTAAATAATGCTGGGGAAAGGGCATTGTGGCATATACAAAGCCCCGGCAATGGAAGGAAGAAGAAAGTGAAAGGCTAAGATGGGAGGGAGATAAGATCAAGTTCATTGATCTTAGATTAGAGAGAAGGCAAGTTGAAGGATATTGTGGGCAATACATGGGATAACTACTTACAGTTTAAAACAAGAGCTACCTTGGTTATCATGCACTATATCTGCGCAAACAGATAATTTTGTTTAAAAAACATACTCTTTACTTCCACCTATGACCCCGATTCTGCCACACTGCCCTTTGTGCAGGTCAAATGTCATTTTTGGCACAATGTCCTGGATATCTTTTACAGAACATTCCATAATCTTTGCCATTTCCGATGCCATGGTTGTTGAAAATTTCATAGAATGATAGAAGGACTTTCTAGCTGATCGTAAAACTACAGGAACAACCCATAACATTTCAGTCTTTTTGTCCTTCACTTATCGGACACCAATCTGTTTTTCTCTGATATTACTTCTGGCCACCATTATTATTTAAGCCTCTTCTTCAAGATGAGTATTCTCAAGTCGTTCTCGTGATAATAAGTAAAATGGCGTATCCATATTACTTTAAAGTTTCGATAATTTCCTTCTAAAATGGCATCGAATTCTTCTGTTGACAAACTTAAGCGAATCTTGATTCTTGGTGATGGAAATTTTTCATTTTCGTTATCGTTTGCAAAATACAACCTCGGTTTTAAGAGGGAAGATCAGGATGTGAGTGACACCTCAAAACTGGGCACCGAAAAGGCATCGTCATGCGAGAATCCTGGCAGTCACTGCGATAGCCATTGCAATAAATGTTCCTTCAAACTCTATGCAACGTCATTTGATGGTAAAGAAGTCGTAAATAAAGACGAAACGACGCAATCTAACATCGACTCGCTGAACGGCCTACGCCATGTCACTGTCCTTCACAGCGTTGATGCAACAGATCTACGTAGCAGCTTCGATGAGTCGTTCAGATTAGTGAAAGTTATCTTCAACTTTCCGCATGTTGGTGGAAAATCAAATATAAAAGCCTGCAGGCTGCTATTAGAAAAGTCATTTAGCAGCATTGCGGATTTCATTGATGAGAATTCCCAAGTACTCATTACGCTTTGTCAAGGGCAAGGAGGAACTCCGGTGGATGCCGGCAGAAATGGTTATGGAAATTCATGGCAAATTGTAAGTCAAGCAGCGAAAGCTGGTGAGTTCTTCTACTTTACTAGTATACGAATTTTATAAAAGTATGAAGATGCTTGAGATGTTTTTGGTTGTTATGCTGGGGAAGACCCTGTGGGCTATAACAAAGCCCCAGTAAAAGAAGAAAGAGAAAGTCAGAAAGTCTAAAAGAAGAGGGACATCAGGTCAAGTTTATTGATTTTATACTTGGAAGATAAAAAGTTGCAGAATTCGGGAAAGGAAGAGAAAGGTTCAATTGGGAAAGAAGAATTACGAGGTAGAGTCCATAGAATGGGTAGGACGATTTAAAATTACCACAGACCAATGATAATATTCAAAGTCAGGGTGAACCATGAATCAGATAAATTGTACCACAAACTACCAAGTATGCTATTGATGCTATGGAAAAGAATGTTTCATATAATGATTCATTGGAAACTGTGCTAATTTAATTTTGATACTGTCTACCAGTGTGTCTATAACATGTACAAGTGGATTATCATGAAATTGTGATTAGAGTTGTGGTAGATGCACAACAGAATGTATGTGATTCATTCACCCATAGCCAGTCGCTCATGAAAAGATCCTAAAATCCTGAGAAGACTAAACTGTGCTTGCATAACTAAATTCTTGACTTTCATTTGACTCATAAATGTCTCAGCCGCTGAGACATCAAAGGCCTACCCCAGGTTTGGAGGAATTGGAAAGGTCTCAAAGTAGGATAATACCAGAGACAGGATTAGGTGGAGGGATGTTAGAATTGATGAGTGGTTACATTGCTTGATTACAAAGCCAAATGGGTGTTAGTTTCAGGGGAATCACAGGCTTAACTTATGCTTAGAGTGAGGAGATTTGCCAGATTTCTGAATTTCCCTATTTCTAAGAATCACAAGATTTGATCACGTCAAGAGGAAGGATAGGGACTGCTTGGTAATCATAGCTTAGCTCCTTGCAGTCTAAAGATCTATCTTAGGATGCTACGAAGAACTCACAAAAAGGGCCGTCTACACATGTGATCCCCCTAGGATTTTACAGCAGCTCATCAAGGTGTTAGTTGGTAATTGATAGATATATGGTCATCAAATCATAAACACTGATATCTTTCCATGAAACAGACCCATCATTTCATGAAACAGATCCGTCACCACGTATTGTCATTTCAGGCTTGTTTCTTACAAAGATTGTAAATTTTGAGTCATTGGCACCACCCGAGTATGAAACAGCAGGGTATAGAGGTAGACTTTCAAATGGTTTTATGAAGAAGAAATCGTTAACTCATATCTTCATGAAAGGGCCCAAAATCTTGTTTCCTGTATTAGGAAATCAGTGAGTATTATTTCAGTCAAATTAAACACAGTTGTGACACTTGCCTTTTCCACGAGAATATTAATGCAATATAAAGATACAATTTATTTTATGCATTCTTCATATAAAGTGTATAAATATCTAGTTATGAAGCCAAAATTGATTTTGAAAATATGGCATCCATTTCATGATCTGTTTGCAATGAGAATGGCTAATCTTTACTCCTTATGCAACAATGAAAATTCCCTGCTTTCTGGCATTGCCGCACCCGAAATTCATAGACAAATTATTGCTGCTAAAGAAAAGCAGGAACCAGAAGATGATTATTGCCACATGCTGTTCGGTCATACTCCAGCCAATAAGTATCTCAAGATCCGCCGCCCATTTCTTGATAACGCAAAACCTTAGCAACGGATTCGTCGAAAGCCCAACTGCTGCCCTGGAAAGAACATTGGAGCCAACAAAAACAACGCCGTAAAGTGTGGCCGAGCTGTTAAGGCGCAGTGTTGCAAACCTTGTGAGGTCTTCTGCCCTTCGTTTGAGCACCATTTTACCACAAGCCAACAATCAACTCAGCTGTCCATCCTTCTGAGGTCGGTAAATGAGTACTCAGAAGTAACTTTGAGGATGAACACAGAACACACATTGATAGCAGCTAGTCAAAAAGCTGAAGTGTTTCATCCAGTATAAATATTTGTCGTTTGTTCGAATCCGGCATTGCCCCCAGCAAAAAAGGTCACAAAAGTATCAAAAGAGCCTTGGCCTTTTTGGCAATGTCTCAACCGTATCCGATGCGGAGTGTCTCATTGTCTGCAACAAATAAAGAGATGGCAATACGCGGATTCAGATATCTGTCAACACTGCCTCGACGTCCAGACCGAGTCCTACCTTGACCAGTGTGCCGCAGTCAACGCAACAAAAGAGAATGTTGCCATGCTCAACCCAATTGGTCGAAGGATGGTTTACCACTGGATGGACACTATCTGACAGCAGTGCATGACCCAAAAGAAAGAAAGAAAATGAAAAGTTAAAGTCCTTTCATGTAGAAAGTCATTATTTATTGTGTCTTGAATTTAAAAGGTTTTGCACTATCCAGCATCTTTCTTTTTTTGTGTCTTGAAATCATTATTGCTACAAGAAGTAGTTTTTGTTGTTCAACTCTTTATCAGATTCCTTATTATTTTAAGGAAATTTTCAATTTGCATTATATATTTTCAATTCTCAGGTCAATGCAGTGCAGCAAATCTTTGATTGAAGCAGCTAATGATTTGTATGCAGACAAACTGGAATCATTCAACCCGTTTGATTTAGCTTGGCATCCATTTTCAAAGTGCTCTTTGCTATTGAAGCAAATGTTTCATATAGAATGTAAATCAGACAGAAATGAATCCGGATTTCAAAAGGAAAAGGGTAATGGATGTTTCTATGCAAAAAAGGAAGGCAAGCGCCTTGTAAAAACAAATGATGATTGGAATCCACTCAATATTCTACTTCAAGACAAATGGGAGAAAAGTACTTCATACTGCAGTCAAATTTTTGTTGATACAACATCAGGAATTTCACCTTACTTGTATCCTGTCTATGAGGAAATCACTTTCATCAGTGGAACCAACAATTTCTCATCAATACATGACTTCATCTCTAGTCTAAGACTCAACTTCCAAGAATTTTTTAACCAATCATTTGATGTATCATGGCATAATGCTGACGCAATCAAAACATCTCATGCCAAATACTTTGGGCGCGTCTTTAATGAACCAATTGCAAAATATCACCCTGAATTAGTTCCAAACTTCCTAGAAGATGTAAAAATGGATTCTTGGATAAATTTGAGGCCAGAAGTGACAATATCACAAGAAAAGGATAATATTGATTTTAACTCAAAGACCGAAAATGGGAAACAGTCAAATTCCTTGCATTACGAGCAACTTGATTTTGATGATTACATCATGAGTGATAAGGAGTTGAGTTATTTTGATGAGAAGAAACAGATGAAGTCATTTTGCTGTTGTTTTAAGGATGGATCCTCTGTAGCCCATCTAATTATCAATGGTGTGTGTATTGGGCAATGTAGTACCCTGGATTTTGCAAGGGATGGCCAAGTAGACCAACTTCATCCGCTTGAGACCTCTTCATCCTTTATTGCTGTTTTTCGCCCTGACTTGGTTTCATTGGCCATCCTTCAGTTAGAAAACATTAAGCTCCTTTGGTCTGGAAAGGAAAAATATTTGTCTCAACTTAAAGAATATTTGGTAAGTTTGCCTGTATTTGTTATTCTTTCAGGTTTTATGTGACATTTATGTCGGCTTTCAACATTGTGTTTGAGCCCATGCCTTCTAGTGAAAGTCCATCTTTAGCCCTTTAATTCCAGGTGTAGGAATCATGAGTTGTGGTCACATCAAGAGGAAGGACCTTGACATTGCTTGATAAGCAAAAAGTCTTCTAAATTTCCAAATGTCTACCCTAGACGTCTGGGTAAAAGCATGTGTATTTATGTATATATAAATTTCCAGAGCAACAGCATTGAAAAGTAGACTATTATTCTTTCTTCAGGTGTTTAAAGAGAACTTTCTTCATCCACCAACTCCAACAGTATTGTATCCCTTATGCTACAGACATGACTTATGTTTCTGGGTGAGTGAAGTCCAATCAGAAGATGTCCTTTTTGCTGCTATAAGGTATTGTTGCAATGATGCAGTCCACAGTGTGAAATTGCTTCGGATCCTTCGCCATGAAGAGACTAATTTGTTGAGTTTCTGCTACAGAATCATTTACAGTAGGTGTTCTGGGCCTCTTTCTCATAAAGAGACTGTTGAGTTGCAGAATAGGCTTAGACTGCTGTTGATCGATATGAAATTTGACTTAAGGTAGCAGGCCCTTATCATTGATATTATTGTTATTATTATCGTTAATTTGCAAAGTATCTTCCCCTAATACAAACGGTAAGAGCTACTTGCACGCTAGTAAAATTCATTAATGTTTTGATGAATGCTCTTTGAGCCTTGGGAAAGTCTTGTGATTCTTTACTTGCTATGCTGAACGACCTCGACACTCGAAAGTCATGGAGCATTTCAACCGTGTTCGTAATGCATAAGTCATGTTCATTCTTCGTTGTTGCTGTTATTACTGTTGATACGTCCCATGCACAATGCAAATGAAAACGTTAGCGTTAAATTTCACTAAGATAATGCATTGACGCTAATAAAAGTTTGCAGCACAATGTTTACTAAGATTTTGCACAAGTATCCAACTATTTGCAGTAACTGCACTGAACTTAGAGAATTACTGCAATGTTATAGAGAAAGTTAACTTTAAAAGTTTTACTGTTAACAGTTACAGTGCTAACAACTTTGTTTAAGTACAGTTTACAGTTGTTATTTAGAATTGCAAGAGTAGTCTATAAACCAATGCTTGTAAGCGTGTTCTTAATGCATAAGTCATGTTCATTCATCGTATTTGCTGTTATTACTGTTGATGCGGCCCAAGAACAGTGTGAATAGACACATTGGCAATGAATTCAACTTAGATAATGCATTTACGCTAATAACTGCTTGCAACAATGATCTTATTTCTCTATCCACTTAGCTGCTCGCTTTCTTCTTTCTTCCTTTGTTAGGGCTTTGTATAGGTCACCATGGCCTTTCCTCAACATAACCCACTAAAATAAAAAAATCAGGAAAAGAAAAAAGGAAAATATTAACCAAGATTTTGCACAAATGTCTATTACTGTTGATGCGGCCCAAGCTCAGTGTAAATAAACCCATTTAGGCTTAATTTATTTTAGTTAATGCAATGAAGCTATAATAACAAAGTTGAATAACACATTGCAGCGCTATGTTCTACTAAGACTTTGTACAAGCTTCTAACTATTTGCAGTAACTGCACTTAACTTAGAGAATTACTGCAATTTTATAGAGCAAGTTAACTTAAATAATTTTACTGTTGGTAGTTACAGTAGTAACGACTCTGAAACGGCCCGGGCACAGTGTAATTAAACACAATGGCAATGAATTTCACTTAGATAATGCATTTACGCTAATAACCGTTTGCAACAAAAAGTTTAACAAGATTTTGCACAAATGTCTAGGTATTTGCAGTAATAGCACTGAACTTAGAGAATTACTGCAATGTTATAGAGCAAGTTAACTTTAAAGATTGTACTGTTTGAAGTACAAATACTAATTACTGTGATTAAATACAGTTTGAAGTTGTTATTTGGAATTCCAGGAGTTGTCTATGAACCAATGCTTGTAACCGTGTTCTTAATGCATAAGTCATGCTCCATCATCGTATTCGCTGTTATTACTGTTGAAACAGCCCAAGCACAATGTAAATAGACACATTGCCAATGAATTTAACATAAATAATACATTGACTCTCTAATAACAGTGTTGGATAACAGGTTGCAACACAATGTTTTACTTAGATTTTGCACAAATGTCTGCAGTAATGCTATTCTCAAAACTATTTGCAGTAACTATACTGAACTCAAAGAATTACTGCAATCTTATTAAGCAAGTTAACTTTTAAAGTATTACTGCTTGCAGTTACGATACTAACAAATGTAAATTAGGTACAGTTTGCAGTTGATATTTAGAATTGCAAGAGTAGTCTATAAATAAATGCTTGTAACCGTGTTCTTAATGCATAAGTGATGTTCATTCATTGTAATTGCTTTTATTACTTTTGATACGGCCAAAGCTCAATGTAAATAGACACATTTGCAATGAATTTAACTTACATAATGCATTTATTTTCTAATAACAGTGTTTAGTAACAGTTTGCTACAAAATGTTCTACTTTGGTTTTGCGTAAATGTGTAATTATTTGCAGTAACTACACTAAACTCAGGGAATCACTGCAATGTTACAGAGCAAGTAAACTTTAAAAATTTTTCTGTTTGCAGTAACAGTGCTAACAACTTCGTTTATATACAGTTTACAGTTGTTATTTAGAATTGAAAGAATAATCTATCAACCAAAGCTTGTAAGCCTGTTCTTAATGCTAAAGACATGTTCATTCATGGTATTTTCTACTATTACTGTTGATGCAGCACAAGCACAGTATAAATAAACACATTGGCAATGAATTTAACTTAGATAATGCATTTACGCTAATAACCGTTTGCAACAAAAATTTTACCAAGATTTTGCACAATTGTCTAGGTATTTGCACTAATAGCACTGAACATAGAGAATTACTGCAATGTTATAGAGCAAGTTGACTTTAAAATTTTTACTGTTTACAGTAACAGTACTAACAACTTTGTTGAAGTACAGTTTACTGTTTTCATTTAGAATTACAAGAGAAGTGCATGAACAAATGCCTGTAACCGTGTCCTCAATGCATAAGTGATGCTCATTCATCGTAATGCTTTTATTACTTTCGATACGGGCCAAACTAAATGAAATTAAGCCCATTTAGGCTTAAATCATTTCAATTAATGCATTGACGCTATAAAAACATTGTCGAATAACACTTTGCAACGCGTTGTTTCACTTAGACATAGTACAAGTCCCTAACTATTTGCAGTAATTGCACTGAATAAAAAGCATTGCTGCAATTTTAAAGGGCAAGGTAACTTTACAAATTTTACTGTTTAAAGTACCATACTAATTACTGTGATTAAATACAGTTTGCAGCTCTTACTGGCAATTCTAAAGGTTGTCTATGAACTAATGCTTGTTACCGTGTTCTTAATGCATTAATAATGTTCCATTATCATGATTGCTTTTATTACTTCTAAAATGGCCCAAGCTCAATGTAAATGAACACATTGGCAATGAATTTAACTTAGATAATGCATTGACCCTCTAATAACAGTGTTGAATAACAGGTTGCAACATAATGTTTAACTTAGATTTTGCACAAATGTCTGCAGTAATACTATTCTCAAAACTATTTACAGTAACTATACTGAACTTAGAGAATTACTGCAATGTTATTGAGCAAGTTAACTTTAAAAGTATTTCTGCTTGCAGTTACGATGCTAACAACTGTAGATTAGGTACAGTTTGCAGTTGATATTAAAAATTGCAATAGAAGGCTATAAACAAATGCTTGTAACCGTGTTCTAAATGCACAACTCATGCTCATTCATTGTATTTACTGCTATTACTGTTAATACAGCCTAAGTTTAATGTAAATGAAAACATTGGCTTAAACTATAACTTAGACAATGCGTTGCTGCTCTAATTACAATGTGAATAACATTTTGCAACACAATGTTATACTTAGATTTTTGTGCAACTTTCTAACTATTTGCAGCAACTACACTAAACTCAGGGAATCACTGCAATGTTATAGAATAACTTAACTTTGAAAATTTTACTGTTAACAGTAATAGTGCTCGCAACTTTGTTTAAGTATTGTTTGCGTTTGTTACTTAGAAGTGCAGGAGTAATCTATCAACAATTGCTTGTAAGCCTGTTCTTAATGCATGAAACATGTTCATTAATCGTATTTGCTGCTATTACTGTTGATGCGGCACAAATACAGTGTAAATGAACACATTGGCAATGAATTTAACTTAGATAATGCATTGACGCTAATTACCGTTTGCAATACAATGTTTACTAAGATTTCGCGCAAGTATCCAACTATTTGCAGTAACTGCACAGAACTTAGTGAAGTTCTGCAATGTTATAGAGAAAGTTAACTTGAAAATTTTTACTGTTTACAGTAACGGTGCTAACATTTTTGTTGAAGTACAGTTTACTGTTGTTATTTAGAATTGCAAGAGTAGTGTATGAACAAATGCTTGTAAGCCTATTCTTAATGCATAAGTAATGTTCATTCTTTGTATTTGCTGATATCGCCTTTGAAACGGCTCAAGCACAGTTTATATAAACACATTAACAATAAATAAAACTTAAATAATGCATTGGCGCTCTAATAACAGTGTTGAATAACAGTTTGCAACACAATGTTTTACCTAGATTTTGCGCACCTGTCTAACTATTTGCAGTAACAGTGCTCAAAGCTATGTTTAAATACAGTTTTCAGTTGTTATTCAAAGTTGCAAGAGAAGTTTATGAATCAAACCCCTTCAGCCTGTTTTTAATGCATAAGACATGTTAATTCATTGCATTTTTTACTTTTACTGTTGATGCGGCCCAAGGTCAGTGTAAATGAACACATTGGCAATGAATTTAACTTAAATAATGCATTGACGCTAATAATCGTTTGCAACAAAAAGTGTACTAAGATTTTGTAATAATGTCTAACCATTTGCAGTAGTAACTACACTAAACTCAGAGCATTACAGCAATGTTATAGAGCAAGTTAACTTTAATAGCTGTACGTTTTGCAAATTCGGTGCTAGCAACTGTGATTACGCTTGGTTGTCATTTAGAATTGGTGAAAACATTTGCGTAAAATTTAACGTAGATAATGCATTTACGCTATTAACTGTTTGCAACACAATATTTTATATAGATTTTACACAAGTATCTAACTATTTGCAGTAACTGTACTGAACTCAGAGATTTATTGCAATGTTAATGAGCAATTTAATTTAATAAGCATTACAATTTGCAGTTGCGATGCTAAATTAGGTACATTATTAACAAATTAACAACTGTAAACTAGGTACAGTTTTCAGTTGATATTTAGAATTGCAAGAGAAGGCTGTATACAAATGCTGGTAGCCGTATTCTTAATGCACAACTCATGCTCATTCATTGTATTTGCTGTTCTTTCTGTTAATACGGCCTAAGGTTAATGTAAAAGAAAACATGGGTGTGAAGTTTATCTTTGATAATGCGTTGCTGCTCTAATAACAGTGTTGAATATCAGTTTGCAAATCAATGTTTTACCTAGATTTTGCGCACATGTCTAAGTATTTGCAGTAACAGTGCTCAAAGCTATGTTAAAATACAGTTTTCAGTTGTTATTCAAAGTTGCAAGAGAAGTTTATGAATCAAACCCCTTCAGCCTGTTTTTAATGCATAAGACATGTTAATTCATTGCATTTTTTACTTTTACTGTTGATGCGGCCCAAGGTCAGTGTAAATGAACACATTGGCAATGAATTTAACTTAAATAATGCATTGACGCTAATAATCGTTTGCAACAAAAAGTGTACTAAGATTTTGTAATAATGTCTAACAATTAGCAGTAACTGCACTGATTAAAAAGGATTACTGCAATTTTATATGGCAAGTAAACTTTGGAAACAGTACTGTTTGTAGTATCAAAGCAAACAACCTTGTTTGAATACAGTTCTCAGTAGTTATCTAAAATTGCAAGAGTAGTCTATGAATCAAACCCCTTCAGCCTGTTTTTAATGCAAATGACATATTAGTTCATTGCATTTTGTACTTTTACTGTTGATGCGGCCCAAGCACAGTGTAAATAGACATATTGGAAATCAATTTAACTTAAATAGTGCATTGACGCTCTAAAAACAGTGTTGAATAACAGTTTGCAACACAATGTTTTATATAGATTTTACACACGTATCCAACTATTTGCAGTAACTGCACTGATTAAAGAGGATTACTGCAATGTTATAGAGCAAGTAAACTTTAGAAACTTTACTGTTTGAAGTAATAGTAATAACGACTTTGTTCCAATGCAGTTTATAGTTGTTATCTAGAATTGCATAAGTAGTCAATGAATCAAACCTTATAAGTCTGTTTTTAATGCCATAGAGATATTAATTCATTGCAATTTCTACTTTTACTGTTGATGCGGCCCAAGCACAGTGTAAATAGACATATTGGCAATGAATTTAACTTAGATAATGCATTGACGCTAATAACCGTTTGCAACACAATGTTTACAAGGATTTTGCACAAGTTTCCAACTATTTGCAGTAACTGCATAGAACTTAGTGAATTTCTGCAATGTTATAGAGCAAGTTAACTTTAAAGGTATTTCTGCTTGCAGTTACGATGCTAACAACTGTAGATTAGGTACAGTTTGCAGTTGATATTAAAAATTGCAATAGAAGGCTATAAACAAATGCTTGTAACCGTGTTCTAAATGCACAACTCATGCTCATTCATTGTATTTACTGCTATTACTGTTAATACAGCCTAAGTTTAATGTAAATGAAAACATTGGCTTAAACTATAACTTAGACAATGCGTTGCTGCTCTAATTACAATGTGAATAACATTTTGCAACACAATGTTATACTTAGATTTTTGTGCAACTGTCTAACTATTTGCAGTAACTACACTAAACTCAGGGAATCACTGCAATGTTATAGAATAACTTAACTTTGAAAATTTTACTGTTAACAGTAATAGTGCTCGCAACTTTGTTTAAGTATTGTTTGCGTTTGTTACTTAGAAGTGCAGGAGTAATCTATCAACAATTGCTTGTAAGCCTGTTCTTAATGCATGAAACATGTTCATTAATCGTATTTGCTGCTATTACTGTTGATGCGGCACAAATACAGTGTAAATGAACACATTGGCAATGAATTTAACTTAGATAATGCATTGACGCTAATTACCGTTTGCAATACAATGTTTACTAAGATTTCGCGCAAGTATCCAACTATTTGCAGTAACTGCACAGAACTTAGTGAAGTTCTGCAATGTTATAGAGAAAGTTAACTTGAAAATTTTTACTGTTTACAGTAACGGTGCTAACATTTTTGTTGAAGTACAGTTTACTGTTGTTATTTAGAATTGCAAGAGTAGTGTATGAACAAATGCTTGTAAGCCTATTCTTAATGCATAAGTAATGTTCATTCTTTGTATTTGCTGATATCGCCTTTGAAACGGCTCAAGCACAGTTTATATAAACACATTAACAATAAATAAAACTTAAATAATGCATTGGCGCTCTAATAACAGTGTTGAATAACAGTTTGCAACACAATGTTTTACCTAGATTTTGCGCACCTGTCTAACTATTTGCAGTAACAGTGCTCAAAGCTATGTTTAAATACAGTTTTCAGTTGTTATTCAAAGTTGCAAGAGTAGTCTATGAATCAAACCCTTTCAGCCTGTTTTTCATGCAAAAGGCAGGATAATTCATTGCATTTTTTACTTTTTCTGTTAATGCGGCCCAAGGTCAGTGTAAATAAACACATTGGCAATGAATTTAACTTAGGTTATTCATTGACGCTAATAATCGTTTGCAACAAAAAGTGTACTAAGATTTTGTAATAATGTCTAACCATTTGCAGTAGTAACTACACTAAACTCAGAGCATTACAGCAATGTTATAGAGCAAGTTAACTTTAATAGCTGTACGTTTTGCAAATTCGGTGCTAGCAACTGTGATTACGCTTGGTTGTCATTTAGAATTGGTGAAAACATTTGCGTAAAATTTAACGTAGATAATGCATTTACGCTATTAACTGTTTGCAACACAATATTTTATATAGATTTTACACAAGTATCTAACTATTTGCAGTAACTGTACTGAACTCAGAGATTTATTGCAATGTTAATGAGCAATTTAACTTAATAAGCATTACAATTTGCAGTTGCGATGCTAAATTAGGTACATTATTAACAAATTAACAACTGTAAACTAGGTACAGTTTTCAGTTGATATTTAGAATTGCAAGAGAAGGCTGTATACAAATGCTGGTAGCCGTATTCTTAATGCACAACTCATGCTCATTCATTGTATTTGCTGTTCTTTCTGTTAATACGGCCTAAGGTTAATGTAAAAGAAAACATGGGTGTGAAGTTTATCTTTGATAATGCGTTGCTGCTCTAATAACAGTGTTGAATATCAGTTTGCAAATCAATGTTTTACCTAGATTTTGCGCACATGTCTAAGTATTTGCAGTAACAGTGCTCAAAGCTATGTTAAAATACAGTTTTCAGTTGTTATTCAAAGTTGCAAGAGAAGTTTATGAATCAAACCCCTTCAGCCTGTTTTTAATGCATAAGACATGTTAATTCATTGCATTTTTTACTTTTACTGTTGATGCGGCCCAAGGTCAGTGTAAATGAACACATTGGCAATGAATTTAACTTAAATAATGCATTGACGCTAATAATCGTTTGCAACAAAAAGTGTACTAAGATTTTGTAATAATGTCTAACAATTAGCAGTAACTGCACTGATTAAAAAGGATTACTGCAATTTTATATGGCAAGTAAACTTTGGAAACAGTACTGTTTGTAGTATCAAAGCAAACAACCTTGTTTGAATACAGTTCTCAGTAGTTATCTAAAATTGCAAGAGTAGTCTATGAATCAAACCCCTTCAGCCTGTTTTTAATGCAAATGACATATTAGTTCATTGCATTTTGTACTTTTACTGTTGATGCGGCCCAAGCACAGTGTAAATAGACATATTGGAAATCAATTTAACTTAAATAGTGCATTGACGCTCTAAAAACAGTGTTGAATAACAGTTTGCAACACAATGTTTTATATAGATTTTACACACGTATCCAACTATTTGCAGTAACTGCACTGATTAAAGAGGATTACTGCAATGTTATAGAGCAAGTAAACTTTAGAAACTTTACTGTTTGAAGTAATAGTAATAACGACTTTGTTCCAATGCAGTTTATAGTTGTTATCTAGAATTGCATAAGTAGTCAATGAATCAAACCTTTTAAGTCTGTTTTTAATGCCATAGAGATATTAATTCATTGCAATTTCTACTTTTACTGTTGATGCGGCCCAAGCACAGTGTAAATAGACATATTGGCAATGAATTTAACTTAGATAATGCATTGACGCTAATAACCGTTTGCAACACAATGTTTACAAAGATTTTGCACAAGTTTCCAACTATTTGCAGTAACTGCACTGATTAAAGAGGATTACTGCAATGTTATAGAGCAAGTAAAATTTAGAAACTTTACTGTTTGAAGTAATAGTAATAACGACTTTGTTCCAATGCAGTTTATAGTTGTTATCTAGAATTGCATAAGTAGTCAATGAATCAAACCTTATAAGTCTGTTTTTAATGCCATAGAGATATTAATGCATTGCATTTTCTACTTTTACTGTTGATGCGGCCCAAGCACAGTGTAAATAGACATATTGGCAATGAATTTAACTTAGATAATGCATTGACGCTAATAACCGTTTGCAACACAATGTTTACAAGGATTTTGCACAAGTTTCCAACTATTTGCAGTAACTGCATAGAACTTAGTGAATTTCTGCAATGTAATAGAGCAAGTTAACTTTAAAGGTATTTCTGCTTGCAGTTACGATGCTAATAACTGTAGATTAGGTACAGTTTGCAGTTGATATTAAAAATTGCAATAGAAGGCTATAAACAAATGCTTGTAACCGTGTTCTAAATGCACAACTCATGCTCATTCATTGTATTTACTGCTATTACTGTTAATACAGCCTAAGTTTAATGTAAATGAAAACATTGGCTTAAACTATAACTTAGACAATGCGTTCCTGCTCTAATTACAATGTGAATAACATTTTGCAACACAATGTTATACTTAGATTTTTGTGCAACTGTCTAACTATTTGCAGTAACTACACTAAACTCAGGGAATCACTGCAATGTTATAGAATAACTTAACTTTGAAAATTTTACTGTTAACAGTAATAGTGCTCGCAACTTTGTTTAAGTATAGTTTGCGTTTGTTACTTAGAAGTGCAGGAGTAATCTATCAACAATTGCTTGTAAGCCTGTTCTTAATGCATGAAACATGTTCATTAATCGTATTTGCTGCTATTACTGTTGATGCGGCACAAATACAGTGTAAATGAACACATTGGCGATGAATTTAACTTAGATAATGCATTGACGCTAATTACCGTTTGCAATACAATGTTTACTAAGATTTCGCGCAAGTATCCAACTATTTGCAGTAACTGCACAGAACTTAGTGAAGTTCTGCAATGTTATAGAGAAAGTTAACTTGAAAATTTTTACTGTTTACAGTAACGGTGCTAACATTTTTGTTGAAGTACAGTTTACTGTTGTCATTTAGAATTGCAAGAGTAGTGTATGAACAAATGCTTGTAAGCCTATTCTTAATGCATAAGTAATGTTCATTCTTTGTATTTGCTGATATCGCCTTTGAAACGGCTCAAGCACAGTTTATATAAACACATTAACAATAAATAAAACTTAAATAATGCATTGGCGCTCTAATAACAGTGTTGAATAACAGTTTGCAACACAATGTTTTACCTAGATTTTGCGCACCTGTCTAACTATTTGCAGTAACAGTGCTCAAAGCTATGTTTAAATACAGTTTTCAGTTGTTATTCAAAGTTGCAAGAGTAGTCTATGAATCAAACCCTTTCAGCCTGTTTTTCATGCAAAAGGCAGGATAATTCATTGCATTTTTTACTTTTTCTGTTAATGCGGCCCAAGGTCAGTGTAAATAAACACATTGGCAATGAATTTAACTTAGGTTATTCATTGACGCTAATAATCGTTTGCAACAAAAAGTGTACTAAGATTTTGTAATAATGTCTAACCATTTGCAGTAGTAACTACACTAAACTCAGAGCATTACAGCAATGTTATAGAGCAAGTTAACTTTAATAGCTGTACGTTTTGCAAATTCGGTGCTAGCAACTGTGATTACGCTTGGTTGTCATTTAGAATTGGTGAAAACATTTGCGTAAAATTTAACGTAGATAATGCATTTACGCTATTCACTGTTTGCAACACAATATTTTATATAGATTTTACACAAGTATCTAACTATTTGCAGTAACTGTACTGAACTCAGAGATTTATTGCAATGTTAATGAGCAATTTAACTTAATAAGCATTACAATTTGCAGTTGCGATGCTAAATTAGGTACATTATTAACAAATTAACAACTGTTAACTAGGTACAGTTTTCAGTTGATATTTAGAATTGCAAGAGAAGGCTGTATACAAATGCTGGTAGCCGTATTCTTAATGCACAACTCATGCTCATTCATTGTATTTGCTGTTCTTTCTGTTAATACGGCCTAAGGTTAATGTAAAAGAAAACATGGGTGTGAAGTTTATCTTTGATAATGCGTTGCTGCTCTAATAACAGTGTTGAATATCAGTTTGCAAATCAATGTTTTACCTAGATTTTGCGCACATGTCTAAGTATTTGCAGTAACAGTGCTCAAAGCTATGTTAAAATACAGTTTTCAGTTGTTATTCAAAGTTGCAAGAGAAGTTTATGAATCAAACCCCTTCAGCCTGTTTTTAATGCATAAGACATGTTAATTCATTGCATTTTTTACTTTTACTGTTGATGCGGCCCAAGGTCAGTGTAAATGAACACATTGGCAATGAATTTAACTTAAATAATGCATTGACGCTAATAATCGTTTGCAACAAAAAGTGTACTAAGATTTTGTAATAATGTCTAACAATTAGCAGTAACTGCACTGATTAAAAAGGATTACTGCAATTTTATATGGCAAGTAAACTTTGGAAACAGTACTGTTTGTAGTATCAAAGCAAACAACCTTGTTTGAATACAGTTCTCAGTAGTTATCTAAAATTGCAAGAGTAGTCTATGAATCAAACCCCTTCAGCCTGTTTTTAATGCAAATGACATATTAGTTCATTGCATTTTGTACTTTTACTGTTGATGCGGCCCAAGCACAGTGTAAATAGACATATTGGAAATCAATTTAACTTAAATAGTGCATTGACGCTCTAATAACAGTGTTGAATAACAGTTTGCAACACAATGTTTACAAAGATTTTGCACAAGTTTCCAACTATTTGCAGTAACTGCACTGATTAAAGAGGATTACTGCAATGTTATAGAGCAAGTAAACTTTAGAAACTTTACTGTTTGAAGTAATAGTAATAACGACTTTGTTTCAATGCAGTTTATAGTTGTTATCTAGAATTGCATAAGTAGTCAATGAATCAAACCTTTTAAGTCTGTTTTTAATGCCATAGAGATATTAATTCATTGCAATTTCTACTTTTACTGTTGATGCGGCCCAAGCACAGTGTAAATAGACATATTGGCAATGAATTTAACTTAGATAATGCATTGACGCTAATAACCGTTTGCAACACAATGTTTACAAGGATTTTGCACAAGTTTCCAACTATTTGCAGTAACTGCATAGAACTTAGTGAATTTCTGCAATGTAATAGAGCAAGTTAACTTTAAAGGTATTTCTGCTTGCAGTTACGATGCTAACAACTGTAGATTAGGTACAGTTTGCAGTTGATATTAAAAATTGCAATAGAAGGCTATAAACAAATGCTTGTAACCGTGTTCTAAATGCACAACTCATGCTCATTCATTGTATTTACTGCTATTACTGTTAATACAGCCTAAGTTAAATGTAAATGAAAACATTGGCTTAAACTATAACTTAGACAATGCGTTGCTGCTCTAATTACAATGTGAATAACATTTTGCAACACAATGTTATACTTAGATTTTTGTGCAACTGTCTAACTATTTGCAGTAACTACACTAAACTCAGGGAATCACTGCAATGTTATAGAATAACTTAACTTTGAAAATTTTACTGTTAACAGTAATAGTGCTCGCAACTTTGTTTAAGTATAGTTTGCGTTTGTTACTTAGAAGTGCAGGAGTAATCTATCAACAATTGCTTGTAAGCCTGTTCTTAATGCATGAAACATGTTCATTAATCGTATTTGCTGCGATTACTGTTGATGCGGCACAAATACAGTGTAAATGAACACATTGGAAATCAATTTAACTTAAATAGTGCATTGACGCTCTAATAACAGTGTTGAATAACAGTTTGCAACACAATGTTTTATGTAGATTTTACACACGTATCCAACTATTTGCAGTAACTGCACTGATTAAAGAGGATTACTGCAATGTTATAGAGCAAGTAAACTTTAGAAACTTTACTGTTTGAAGTAATAGTAATAACGACTTTGTTCCAATGCAGTTTATAGTTGTTATCTAGAATTGCATAAGTAGTCAATGAATCAAACCTTTTAAGTCTGTTTTTAATGCCATAGAGATATTAATGCATTGCATTTTCTACTTTTACTGTTGATGCGGCCCAAGCACAGTGTAAATAGACATATTGGCAATGAATTTAACTTTGATAAAGAATTGACGCTAATAACCGTTTGCAACACAATGTTTACAAAGATTTTGCACAAGTTTCCAACTATTTGCAGTAACTGCACTGATTAAAGAGGATTACTGCAATGTTATAGAGCAAGTAAACTTTAGAAACTTTACTGTTTGAAGTAATAGTAATAACGACTTTGTTTCAATGCAGTTTATAGTTGTTATCTAGAATTGCATAAGTAGTCAATGAATCAAACCTTTTAAGTCTGTTTTTAATGCCATAGAGATATTAATTCATTGCAATTTCTACTTTTACTGTTGATGCGGCCCAAGCACAGTGTAAATAGACATATTGGCAATGAATTTAACTTAGATAATGCATTGACGCTAATAACCGTTTGCAACACAATGTTTACAAAGATTTTGCACAAGTTTCCAACTATTTGCAGTAACTGCATAGAACTTAGTGAACTTCTGCAATGTTATAGAGCAAGTAAAATTTAGAAACTTTACTGTTTGAAGTAATAGTAATAACGACTTTGTTCCAATGCAGTTTATAGTTGTTATCTAGAATTGCATAAGTAGTCAATGAATCAAACCTTATAAGTCTGTTTTTAATGCCATAGAGATATTAATGCATTGCATTTTCTACTTTTACTGTTGATGCGGCCCAAGCACAGTGTAAATAGACATATTGGCAATGAATTTAACTTAGATAATGCATTGACGCTAATAACCGTTTGCAACACAATGTTTACAAGGATTTTGCACAAGTTTCCAACTATTTGCAGTAACTGCATAGAACTTAGTGAATTTCTGCAATGTAATAGAGCAAGTTAACTTTAAAGGTATTTCTGCTTGCAGTTACGATGCTAATAACTGTAGATTAGGTACAGTTTGCAGTTGATATTAAAAATTGCAATAGAAGGCTATAAACAAATGCTTGTAACCGTGTTCTAAATGCACAACTCATGCTCATTCATTGTATTTACTGCTATTACTGTTAATACAGCCTAAGTTTAATGTAAATGAAAACATTGGCTTAAACTATAACTTAGACAATGCGTTCCTGCTCTAATTACAATGTGAATAACATTTTGCAACACAATGTTATACTTAGATTTTTGTGCAACTGTCTAACTATTTGCAGTAACTACACTAAACTCAGGGAATCACTGCAATGTTATAGAATAACTTAACTTTGAAAATTTTACTGTTAACAGTAATAGTGCTCGCAACTTTGTTTAAGTATAGTTTGCGTTTGTTACTTAGAAGTGCAGGAGTAATCTATCAACAATTGCTTGTAAGCCTGTTCTTAATGCATGAAACATGTTCATTAATCGTATTTGCTGCGATTACTGTTGATGCGGCACAAATACAGTGTAAATGAACACATTGGCGATGAATTTAACTTAGATAATGCATTGACGCTAATTACCGTTTGCAATACAATGTTTACTAAGATTTCGCGCAAGTATCCAACTATTTGCAGTAACTGCACAGAACTTAGTGAAGTTCTGCAATGTTATAGAGAAAGTTAACTTGAAAATTTTTACTGTTTACAGTAACGGTGCTAACATTTTTGTTGAAGTACAGTTTACTGTTGTCATTTAGAATTGCAAGAGTAGTGTATGAACAAATGCTTGTAAGCCTATTCTTAATGCATAAGGAATGTTCATTCTTTGTATTTGCTGATATCGCCTTTGAAACGGCTCAAGCACAGTTTATATAAACACATTAACAATAAATAAAACTTAAATAATGCATTGGCGCTCTAATAACAGTGTTGAATAACAGTTTGCAACACAATGTTTTACCTAGATTTTGCGCACCTGTCTAACTATTTGCAGTAACAGTGCTCAAAGCTATGTTTAAATACAGTTTTCAGTTGTTATTCAAAGTTGCAAGAGTAGTCTATGAATCAAACCCTTTCAGCCTGTTTTTCATGCAAAAGGCAGGATAATTCATTGCATTTTTTACTTTTTCTGTTAATGCGGCCCAAGGTCAGTGTAAATAAACACATTGGCAATGAATTTAACTTAGGTTATTCATTGACGCTAATAATCGTTTGCAACAAAAAGTGTACTAAGATTTTGTAATAATGTCTAACCATTTGCAGTAGTAACTACACTAAACTCAGAGCATTACAGCAATGTTATAGAGCAAGTTAACTTTAATAGCTGTACGTTTTGCAAATTCGGTGCTAGCAACTGTGATTACGCTTGGTTGTCATTTAGAATTGGTGAAAACATTTGCGTAAAATTTAACGTAGATAATGCATTTACGCTATTCACTGTTTGCAACACAATATTTTATATAGATTTTACACAAGTATCTAACTATTTGCAGTAACTGTACTGAACTCAGAGATTTATTGCAATGTTAATGAGCAATTTAACTTAATAAGCATTACAATTTGCAGTTGCGATGCTAAATTAGGTACATTATTAACAAATTAACAACTGTTAACTAGGTACAGTTTTCAGTTGATATTTAGAATTGCAAGAGAAGGCTGTATACAAATGCTGGTAGCCGTATTCTTAATGCACAACTCATGCTCATTCATTGTATTTGCTGTTCTTTCTGTTAATACGGCCTAAGGTTAATGTAAAAGAAAACATGGGTGTGAAGTTTATCTTTGATAATGCATTGGCGCTCTAATAACAGTGTTGAATAACAGTTTGCAACACAATGTTTTACCTAGATTTTGCGCACCTGTCTAACTATTTGCAGTAACAGTGCTCAAAGCTATGTTTAAATACAGTTTTCAGTTGTTATTCAAAGTTGCAAGAGTAGTCTATGAATCAAACCCTTTCAGCCTGTTTTTCATGCAAAAGGCAGGATAATTCATTGCATTTTTTACTTTTTCTGTTAATGCGGCCCAAGGTCAGTGTAAATAAACACATTGGCAATGAATTTAACTTAGGTTATTCATTGACGCTAATAATCGTTTGCAACAAAAAGTGTACTAAGATTTTGTAATAATGTCTAACCATTTGCAGTAGTAACTACACTAAACTCAGAGCATTACAGCAATGTTATAGAGCAAGTTAACTTTAATAGCTGTACGTTTTGCAAATTCGGTGCTAGCAACTGTGATTACGCTTGGTTGTCATTTAGAATTGGTGAAAACATTTGCGTAAAATTTAACGTAGATAATGCATTTACGCTATTCACTGTTTGCAACACAATATTTTATATAGATTTTACACAAGTATCTAACTATTTGCAGTAACTGTACTGAACTCAGAGATTTATTGCAATGTTAATGAGCAATTTAACTTAATAAGCATTACAATTTGCAGTTGCGATGCTAAATTAGGTACATTATTAACAAATTAACAACTGTTAACTAGGTACAGTTTTCAGTTGATATTTAGAATTGCAAGAGAAGGCTGTATACAAATGCTGGTAGCCGTATTCTTAATGCACAACTCATGCTCATTCATTGTATTTGCTGTTCTTTCTGTTAATACGGCCTAAGGTTAATGTAAAAGAAAACATGGGTGTGAAGTTTATCTTTGATAATGCGTTGCTGCTCTAATAACAGTGTTGAATATCAGTTTGCAAATCAATGTTTTACCTAGATTTTGCGCACATGTCTAAGTATTTGCAGTAACAGTGCTCAAAGCTATGTTAAAATACAGTTTTCAGTTGTTATTCAAAGTTGCAAGAGAAGTTTATGAATCAAACCCCTTCAGCCTGTTTTTAATGCATAAGACATGTTAATTCATTGCATTTTTTACTTTTACTGTTGATGCGGCCCAAGGTCAGTGTAAATGAACACATTGGCAATGAATTTAACTTAAATAATGCATTGACGCTAATAATCGTTTGCAACAAAAAGTGTACTAAGATTTTGTAATAATGTCTAACAATTAGCAGTAACTGCACTGATTAAAAAGGATTACTGCAATTTTATATGGCAAGTAAACTTTGGAAACAGTACTGTTTGTAGTATCAAAGCAAACAACCTTGTTTGAATACAGTTCTCAGTAGTTATCTAAAATTGCAAGAGTAGTCTATGAATCAAACCCCTTCAGCCTGTTTTTAATGCAAATGACATATTAGTTCATTGCATTTTGTACTTTTACTGTTGATGCGGCCCAAGCACAGTGTAAATAGACATATTGGAAATCAATTTAACTTAAATAGTGCATTGACGCTCTAATAACAGTGTTGAATAACCGTTTGCAACACAATGTTTACAAAGATTTTGCACAAGTTTCGAACTATTTGCAGTAACTGCACTGATTAAAGAGGATTACTGCAATGTTATAGAGCAAGTAAACTTTAGAAACTTTACTGTTTGAAGTAATAGTAATAACGACTTTGTTTCAATGCAGTTTATAGTTGTTATCTAGAATTGCATAAGTAGTCAATGAATCAAACCTTTTAAGTCTGTTTTTAATGCCATAGAGATATTTATTCATTGCATTTTCTACTTTTACTGTTGATGCGGCCCAAGCACAGTGTAAATAGACATATTGGCAATGAATTTAACTTAGATAATGCATTGACGCTAATAACCGTTTGCAACACAATGTTTACAAGGATTTTGCACAAGTTTCCAACTATTTGCAGTAACTGCATAGAACTTAGTGAATTTCTGCAATGTTATAGAGCAAGTTAACTTTAAAGGTATTTCTGCTTGCAGTTACGATGCTAACAACTGTAGATTAGGTACAGTTTGCAGTTGATATTAAAAATTGCAATAGAAGGCTATAAACAAATGCTTGTAACCGTGTTCTAAATGCACAACTCATGCTCATTCATTGTATTTACTGCTATTACTGTTAATACAGCCTAAGTTTAATGTAAATGAAAACATTGGCTTAAACTATAACTTAGACAATGCGTTCCTGCTCTAATTACAATGTGAATAACATTTTGCAACACAATGTTATACTTAGATTTTTGTGCAACTGTCTAACTATTTGCAGTAACTACACTAAACTCAGGGAATCACTGCAATGTTATAGAATAACTTAACTTTGAAAATTTTACTGTTAACAGTAATAGTGCTTGCAACTTTGTTTAAGTATAGTTTGCGTTTGTTACTTAGAAGTGCAGGAGTAATCTATCAACAATTGCTTGTAAGCCTGTTCTTAATGCATGAAACATGTTCATTAATCGTATTTGCTGCTATTACTGTTGATGCGGCACAAATACAGTGTAAATGAACACATTGGAAATCAATTTAACTTAAATAGTGCATTGACGCTCTAATAACAGTGTTGAATAACAGTTTGCAACACAATGTTTTATGTAGATTTTACACACGTATCCAACTATTTGCAGTAACTGCACTGATTAAAGAGGATTACTGCAATGTTATAGAGCAAGTAAACTTTAGAAACTTTACTGTTTGAAGTAATAGTAATAACGACTTTGTTTCAATGCAGTTTATAGTTGTTATCTAGAATTGCATAAGTAGTCAATGAATCAAACCTTTTAAGTCTGTTTTTAATGCCATAGAGATATTAATTCATTGCATTTTCTACTTTTACTGTTGATGCGGCCCAAGCACAGTGTAAATAGACATATTGGCAATGAATTTAACTTTAATAAAGAATTGACGCTAATAACCGTTTGCAACACAATGTTTACAAAGATTTTGCACAAGTTTCCAACTATTTGCAGTAACTGCACTGATTAAAGAGGATTACTGCAATGTTATAGAGCAAGTAAAATTTAGAAACTTTACTGTTTGAAGTAATAGTAATAACGACTTTGTTCCAATGCAGTTTATAGTTGTTATCTAGAATTGCATAAGTAGTCAATGAATCAAACCTTATAAGTCTGTTTTTAATGCCATAGAGATATTAATGCATTGCATTTTCTACTTTTACTGTTGATGCGGCCCAAGCACAGTGTAAATAGACATATTGGCAATGAATTTAACTTAGATAATGCATTGACGCTAATAACCGTTTGCAACACAATGTTTACAAGGATTTTGCACAAGTTTCCAACTATTTGCAGTAACTGCATAGAACTTAGTGAATTTCTGCAATGTTATAGAGCAAGTTAACTTTAAAGGTATTTCTGCTTGCAGTTACGATGCTAACAACTGTAGATTAGGTACAGTTTGCAAATGATATTGAAAATTGCAATAGAAGGCTATAAACAAATGCTTGTAACCGTGTTCTAAATGCACAACTCATGCTCATTCATTGTATTTACTGCTATTACTGTTAATACAGCCTAAGTTTAATGTAAATGAAAACATTGGCTTAAACTATAACTTAGACAATGCGTTGCTGCTCTAATTACAATGTGAATAACATTTTGCAACACAATGTTATACTTAGATTTTTGTGCAACTGTCTAACTATTTGCAGTAACTACACTAAACTCAGGGAATCACTGCAATGTTATAGAATAACTTAACTTTGAAAATTTTACTGTTAACAGTAATAGTGCTCGCAACTTTGTTTAAGTATTGTTTGCGTTTGTTACTTAGAAGTGCAGGAGTAATCTATCAACAATTGCTTGTAAGCCTGTTCTTAATGCATGAAACATGTTCATTAATCGTATTTGCTGCTATTACTGTTGATGCGGCACAAATACAGTGTAAATGAACACATTGGCAATGAATTTAACTTAGATAATGCATTGACGCTAATTACCGTTTGCAATACAATGTTTACTAAGATTTCGCGCAAGTATCCAACTATTTGCAGTAACTGCACAGAACTTAGTGAAGTTCTGCAATGTTATAGAGAAAGTTAACTTGAAAATTTTTACTGTTTACAGTAACGGTGCTAACATTTTTGTTGAAGTACAGTTTACTGTTGTTATTTAGAATTGCAAGAGTAGTGTATGAACAAATGCTTGTAAGCCTATTCTTAATGCATAAGTAATGTTCATTCTTTGTATTTGCTGATATCGCCTTTGAAACGGCTCAAGCACAGTTTATATAAACACATTAACAATAAATAAAACTTAAATAATGCATTGGCGCTCTAATAACAGTGTTGAATAACAGTTTGCAACACAATGTTTTACCTAGATTTTGCGCACCTGTCTAACTATTTGCAGTAACAGTGCTCAAAGCTATGTTTAAATACAGTTTTCAGTTGTTATTCAAAGTTGCAAGAGTAGTCTATGAATCAAACCCTTTCAGCCTGTTTTTCATGCAAAAGGCAGGATAATTCATTGCAATTTTTACTTTTTCTGTTAATGCGGCCCAAGGTCAGTGTAAATAAACACATTGGCAATGAATTTAACTTAGGTTATTCATTGACGCTAATAATCGTTTGCAACAAAAAGTGTACTAAGATTTTGTAATAGTGTCTAACCATTTGCAGTAGTAACTACACTAAACTCAGAGCATTACAGCAATGTTATAGAGCAAGTTAACTTTAATAGCTGTACGTTTTGCAAATTCGGTGCTAGCAACTGTGATTACGCTTGGTTGTCATTTAGAATTGGTGAAAACATTTGCGTAAAATTTAACGTAGATAATGCATTTACGCTATTAACTGTTTGCAACACAATATTTTATATAGATTTTACACAAGTATCTAACTATTTGCAGTAACTGTACTGAACTCAGAGATTTATTGCAATGTTAATGAGCAATTTAACTTAATAAGCATTACAATTTGCAGTTGCGATGCTAAATTAGGTACATTATTAACAAGTTAACAACTGTAAACTAGGTACAGTTTTCAGTTGATATTTAGAATTGCAAGAGAAGGCTGTATACAAATGCTGGTAGCCGTATTCTTAATGCACAACTCATGCTCATTCATTGTATTTGCTGTTCTTTCTGTTAATACGGCCTAAGGTTAATGTAAAAGAAAACATGGGTGTGAAGTTTATCTTTGATAATGCGTTGCTGCTCTAATAACAGTGTTGAATATCAGTTTGCAAATCAATGTTTTACCTAGATTTTGCGCACATGTCTAAGTATTTGCAGTAACAGTGCTCAAAGCTATGTTAAAATACAGTTTTCAGTTGTTATTCAAAGTTGCAAGAGAAGTTTATAAATCAAACCCCTTCAGCCTGTTTTTAATGCATAAGACATGTTAATTCATTGCATTTTTTACTTTTACTGTTGATGCGGCCCAAGGTCAGTGTAAATGAACACATTGGCAATGAATTTAACTTAAATAATGCATTGACGCTAATAATCGTTTGCAACAAAAAGTGTACTAAGATTTTGTAATAATGTCTAACAATTAGCAGTAACTGCACTGATTAAAAAGGATTACTGCAATGTTATATGGCAAGTAAACTTTGGAAACAGTACTGTTTGTAGTATCAAAGCAAACAACCTTGTTTGAATACAGTTCTCAGTAGTTATCTAAAATTGCAAGAGTAGTCTATGAATCAAACCCCTTCAGCCTGTTTTTAATGCAAATGACATATTAGTTCATTGCATTTTGTACTTTTACTGTTGATGCGGCCCAAGCACAGTGTAAATAGACATATTGGAAATCAATTTAACTTAAATAGTGCATTGACGCTTTAAAAACAGTGTTGAATAACAGTTTGCAACACAATGTTTTACATAGATTTTACACACGTATCCAACTATTTGCAGTAACTGCACTGATTAAAGAGGATTACTGCAATGTTATAGAGCAAGTAAACTTTAGAAACTTTACTGTTTGAAGTAATAGTAATAACGACTTTGTTCCAATGCAGTTTATAGTTGTTATCTAGAATTGCATAAGTAGTCAATGAATCAAACCTTTTAAGTCTGTTTTTAATGCCATAGAGATATTAATTCATTGCAATTTCTACTTTTACTGTTGATGCGGCCCAAGCACAGTGTAAATAGACATATTGGCAATGAATTTAACTTAGATAATGCATTGACGCTAATAACCGTTTGCAACACAATGTTTACAAAGATTTTGCACAAGTTTCCAACTATTTGCAGTAACTGCATAGAACTTAGTGAACTTCTGCAATGTTATAGAGCAAGTTAACTTTAAAGGTATTTCTGCTTGCAGTTACGATGCTAACAACTGTAGATTAGGTACAGTTTGCAAATGATATTAAAAATTGCAATAGAAGGCTATAAACAAATGCTTGTAACCGTGTTCTAAATGCACAACTCATGCTCATTCATTGTATTTACTGCTAGTACTGTTAATACAGCCTAAGTTTAATGTAAATGAAAACATTGGCTTAAACTATAACTTAGACAATGCGTTGCTGCTCTAATTACAATGTGAATAACATTTTGCAACACAATGTTATACTTAGATTTTTGTGCAACTGTCTAACTATTTGCAGTAACTACACTAAACTCAGGGAATCACTGCAATGTTATAGAATAACTTAACTTTGAAAATTTTACTGTTAACAGTAATAGTGCTCGCAACTTTGTTTAAGTATAGTTTGCGTTTGTTACTTAGAAGTGCAGGAGTAATCTATCAACAATTGCTTGTAAGCCTGTTCTTAATGCATGAAACATGTTCATTAATCGTATTTGCTGCTATTACTGTTGATGCGGCACAAATACAGTGTAAATGAACACATTGGCAATGAATTTAACTTAGATAATGCATTGACGCTAATTACCGTTTGCAATACAATGTTTACTAAGATTTCGCGCAAGTATCCAACTATTTGCAGTAACTGCACAGAACTTATTGAAGTTCTGCAATGTTATAGAGAAAGTTAACTTGAAAATTTTTACTGTTTACAGTAACGGTGCTAACATTTTTGTTGAAGTACAGTTTACTGTTGTTATTTTGAATTGCAAGAGTAGTGTATGAACAAATGCTTGTAAGCCTATTCTTAATGCATAAGTAATGTTCATTCTTTGTATTTGCTGATATCGCCTTTGAAACGGCTCAAGCACAGTTTATATAAACACATTAACAATAAATAAAACTTAAATAATGCATTGGCGCTCTAATAACAGTGTTGAATAACAGTTTGCAACACAATGTTTTACCTAGATTTTGCGCACCTGTCTAACTATTTGCAGTAACAGTGCTCAAAGCTATGTTTAAATACAGTTTTCAGTTGTTATTCAAAGTTGCAAGAGTAGTCTATGAATCAAACCCTTTCAGCCTGTTTTTCATGCAAAATGCAGGATAATTCATTGCAATTTTTACTTTTTCTGTTAATGCGGCCCAAGGTCAGTGTAAATAAACACATTGGCAATGAATTTAACTTAGGTTATTCATTGACGCTAATAATCGTTTGCAACAAAAAGTGTACTAAGATTTTGTAATAGTGTCTAACCATTTGCAGTAGTAACTACACTAAACTCAGAGCATTACAGCAATGTTATAGAGCAAGTTAACTTTAATAGCTGTACGTTTTGCAAATTCGGTGCTAGCAACTGTGATTACGCTTGGTTGTCATTTAGAATTGGTGAAAACATTTGCGTAAAATTTAACGTAGATAATGCATTTACGCTATTAACTGTTTGCAACACAATATTTTATATAGATTTTACACAAGTATCTAACTATTTGCAGTAACTGTACTGAACTCAGAGATTTATTGCAATGTTAATGAGCAATTTAACTTAATAAGCATTACAATTTGCAGTTGCGATGCTAAATTAGGTACATTATTAACAAGTTAACAACTGTAAACTAGGTACAGTTTTCAGTTGATATTTAGAATTGCAAGAGAAGGCTGTATACAAATGCTGGTAGCCGTATTCTTAATGCACAACTCATGCTCATTCATTGTATTTGCTGTTCTTTCTGTTAATACGGCCTAAGGTTAATGTAAAAGAAAACATGGGTGTGAAGTTTATCTTTGATAATGCGTTGCTGCTCTAATAACAGTGTTGAATATCAGTTTGCAAATCAATGTTTTACCTAGATTTTGCGCACATGTCTAAGTATTTGCAGTAACAGTGCTCAAAGCTATGTTAAAATACAGTTTTCAGTTGTTATTCAAAGTTGCAAGAGAAGTTTATGAATCAAACCCCTTCAGCCTGTTTTTAATGCATAAGACATGTTAATTCATTGCATTTTTTACTTTTACTGTTGATGCGGCCCAAGGTCAGTGTAAATGAACACATTGGCAATGAATTTAACTTAAATAATGCATTGACGCTAATAATCGTTTGCAACAAAAAGTGTACTAAGATTTTGTAATAATGTCTAACAATTAGCAGTAACTGCACTGATTAAAAAGGATTACTGCAATTTTATATGGCAAGTAAACTTTGGAAACAGTACTGTTTGTAGTATCAAAGCAAACAACCTTGTTTGAATACAGTTCTCAGTAGTTATCTAAAATTGCAAGAGTAGTCTATGAATCAAACCCCTTCAGCCTGTTTTTAATGCAAATGACATATTAGTTCATTGCATTTTGTACTTTTACTGTTGATGCGGCCCAAGCACAGTGTAAATAGACATATTGGAAATCAATTTAACTTAAATAGTGCATTGACGCTCTAATAACAGTGTTGAATAACAGTTTGCAACACAATGTTTTATATAGATTATACACACGTATCCAACTATTTGCAGTAACTGCACTGATTAAAGAGGATTACTGCAATGTTATAGAGCAAGTAAAATTTAGAAACTTTACTGTTTGAAGTAATAGTAATAACGACTTTGTTCCAATGCAGTTTATAGTTGTTATCTAGAATTGCATAAGTAGTCAATGAATCAAACCTTATAAGTCTGTTTTTAATGCCATAGAGATATTAATGCATTGCATTTTCTACTTTTACTGTTGATGCGGCCCAAGCACAGTGTAAATAGACATATTGGCAATGAATTTAACTTAGATAATGCATTGACGCTAATAACCGTTTGCAACACAATGTTTACAAGGATTTTGCACAAGTTTCCAACTATTTGCAGTAACTGCATAGAACTTAGTGAATTTCTGCAATGTTATAGAGCAAGTTAACTTTAAAGGTATTTCTGCTTGCAGTTACGATGCTAACAACTGTAGATTAGGTACAGTTTGCAAATGATATTAAAAATTGCAATAGAAGGCTATAAACAAATGCTTGTAACCGTGTTCTAAATGCACAACTCATGCTCATTCATTGTATTTACTGCTATTACTGTTAATACAGCCTAAGTTTAATGTAAATGAAAACATTGGCTTAAACTATAACTTAGACAATGCGTTGCTGCTCTAATTACAATGTGAATAACATTTTGCAACACAATGTTATACTTAGATTTTTGTGCAACTGTCTAACTATTTGCAGTAACTACACTAAACTCAGGGAATCACTGCAATGTTATAGAATAACTTAACTTTGAAAATTTTACTGTTAACAGTAATAGTGCTCGCAACTTTGTTTAAGTATTGTTTGCGTTTGTTACTTAGAAGTGCAGGAGTAATCTATCAACAATTGCTTGTAAGCCTGTTCTTAATGCATGAAACATGTTCATTAATCGTATTTGCTGCTATTACTGTTGATGCGGCACAAATACAGTGTAAATGAACACATTGGCAATGAATTTAACTTAGATAATGCATTGACGCTAATTACCGTTTGCAATACAATGTTTACTAAGATTTCGCGCAAGTATCCAACTATTTGCAGTAACTGCACAGAACTTAGTGAAGTTCTGCAATGTTATAGAGAAAGTTAACTTGAAAATTTTTACTGTTTACAGTAACGGTGCTAACATTTTTGTTGAAGTACAGTTTACTGTTGTTATTTAGAATTGCAAGAGTAGTGTATGAACAAATGCTTGTAAGCCTATTCTTAATGCATAAGTAATGTTCATTCTTTGTATTTGCTGATATCGCCTTTGAAACGGCTCAAGCACAGTTTATATAAACACATTAACAATAAATAAAACTTAAATAATGCATTGGCGCTCTAATAACAGTGTTGAATAACAGTTTGCAACACAATGTTTTACCTAGATTTTGCGCACCTGTCTAATTATTTGCAGTAACAGTGCTCAAAGCTTCGTTTAAATACAGTTTTCAGTTTTTATTCAAAGTTGCAAGAGAAGTCTATGAATCAAACCCTTTCAGCCTGTTTTTAATGCAAAAGACATGTTAATTCATTGCATTTTTTACTTTTTCTGTTGATGCGGCCCAAGGTCAGTGTAAATAAACACATTGGCAATGAATTTAACTTAGGTTATTCATTGACGCTAATAATCGTTTGCAACAAAAAGTGTACTAAGATTTTGTAATAATAACAAACAATTAGCAGTAACTGCACTGATTAAAGAGGACTGCTGCAATGTTACAGAGCATGTAAACTTTCAAAATTATACTGTCTGCAGTAACAGTGCTAACAACTTTGTTGAAGTACAGTTTACTGTTGTCATTTAGAATTGGTGAAAACATTGGCTTAAAATTTAACATAGACAATGCATTGACGATCTAATAACAGTGATAACAGTTTGCAACACAATGTTTTATATAGATTTTACACAAGTATCCAACCATTTGCAGTAACTGCACTGATTAAAGAGGATTTCTGCAATGTTATAGAGCAAGTAAACCTTAGAAACTCTACTGTTCGTAGTATCAGTGCAAACAACTTTGTTTGAATACAGTTCACAGTTGTTATTTTGAATTGCAAGAGTAGTCTATGAATCAAACCCTATCAGCCTGTTTTTAATGCAAATGACATGTTAATTCATTGCATTTTCTACTTTTACTGTTGATGCGGCCCAAGCACAGTGTAAATAGACATATTAGAAATCAATTTAACTTAAATAGTGCATTGACGCTCTAATAACAGTGTTGAATAACAGTTTGCAACACAATGGTTTATATAGATTTTACACACGTATCCAACTATTTGCAGTAACTGCACAGAACTCAGTGAATTTCTGCAATGTTATAGAGCAAGTTAACTTGAAAATTTTTACTGTTTACAGTAACAGTGCTAACAACTTTGTTGAAGTACAGTTTACTGCTGTTATTTAGAAATGCAAGATTAGTGAATGAACAAATGCTTGTAACCGTGTTCTTAATCCATAAGTAATGTTCATCCTTTGTATTTGCTGATATTGCCTTTGAAACGGCTCAAGCAAAGTGTATATAAACATATTAACAATAAATAAAACTTAAATAATGCATTGGCGCTCTAATAACAGTGTTGAATAATAGTTTGCAACACAATGTTTTACTAGGATTTTGCACATGTTTCCAATTATTTGCAGCAACATTACTGAACTCAGTGATTTATTGCAATGTTAATGAGCAATTTAATTTAATAAGCATTACAATTTGCAGTTACGATGCTAAATTAGGTACAGTATTAAAAAATTAACAACTGTAAATTAGGTACAGTTTTCAGCCTGTTTTTAATGCAAATAACATGTTCATTCATTGCATTTTCTACTTTTACTGTTGATGCGGCCCAAGCACAGTGTAAATAGACATATTGGCAGTGAATTTAACTTAGATAATGCATTTACGCTAATAACAGTTTGCAACACAATGTTTTACTAGGATTTTGTACAAAAGTCTAACAATTTGCAGTAACTGCACTGATTAAAGAGGACTGCTGCAATGTTATAACGCGACTGAACTTTGAAAATTTTACTGTTTGCAGTAACAGTGCTAGCAACATTTTTTAACTACAATACACAGTTGTTATTTAGAATTGAAAGGGTAATCTATCAATCAATGCTTGTAACCCTGTTCTTAATGCAAGTAACATGTAAGTTCATTGTATTTTCTACTTTTACTGTTGATGCTGCACAAGCACCGTATAGATAAACACATTTGCAATGAATTCAACTTAGATAATGCATTTACACTAATAACCATTAACAACAAAAATTTTATCAAGATTTTGCACAGTTATCTAGGTATTTGCACTAAGAGCATTGAATTTGGAGAATTTCTGCAATGTTATAGAGCAAGTTAACTTTAAAATTTTAATTTTTACAGTAACAGTACTAACAACTTTGTTGAAGTACAGTTTACTGTTGTCATTTAGAATTGGTGAAAACATTGGCTTAAAATTTAACGTAGATAATCCATTGACGCTCTAATAACAGTGTTGAATAACAGTTTGCAAAACAATGTTTTATATAAATTTTAAACAAGTATCCAACTATTTGCAGTAACTGCACTGATTAAAGAGGATTACTGCAATGTTATAGAGCAAGTAAACTTTAGAAACTCTACTGTTCGCAGTAACAGTGCTAACAACTTTGTTTAAATACAGTTCACAGTTGTTATTTAGAATTGCAAGAAGAGTCTGTGAATCAAACCCTATCAGCCTGTTTTTAATGCAAAAGACATATTAGTTCATTGCATTTTCTACTTTTACTGTTGATGCGGCCCAAGCACAGTGTAAATAGACATATTGGAAATCAATTTAACTTAAATAGTGCATTGACGCTCTAATAACAGTGTTGAATAGCAGTTTGCCACACAATGGTTTATATAGATTTTACGCAAGTATCCAACTATTTACAGTAACCGCACTGATTTAAGAGGACTACTGCAATGTTATAGAGCAAGTAAGCTTTAAAAACTTTACTGTTCGCAGTAACAGTGCTAACAACTTTGCTTAAGTACAGTTCACAGTTGTTATTTAGAATTGAAACAGTAATCTATCCACCAATGCTTGTAAGCCTGTTCCTAATTCATTAAACAAGTTCATTCATCATTTTTGCTGCGATTACTGTTGATGCTGCCATAGCACAGTTTAAATAGACACATTGGCAATAAATTAATTTTAGATAATGCATTGACGCTCTAATAACAGTGTTGAATAATAGTTTGCAACACAATGTTTTACTAGGATTTTGCACACGTTTCCAATTATTTGCAGCAACTGTACTGAACTCAGAGATTTATTGCAATGTTAATAAGCAAGTTAACTTAATAAGCATTACAATTTGCAGTTACGATGCTAAATTAGGTACATTATTAACAAATTAACAACTGTAAATTAGGTACAGTTTTCAGTTGATATTTAGAATTGCAAGAGAAGGCTGTATACAAATGCTGGTAGCCGTATGCTTAATGCACAACTCATGCTCATTCATTGTATTTGCTGTTCTTTCTGTTAATACGGCCTAGGTTTAATGTAAAAGAAAACATGGGCGTGAAGTTTATCTTTGAGAATGCGTTGCTGCTCTAATAACAGTGTTGAATAACAGTTTGCAACACAATGTTTTACCTAGATTTTGCGCACCTGTCTAAGTATTTGCAGTAACAGTGCTCAAAGCTTTGTTTGAATACGGTTTTCAGTTGTTATTTAAAATTGCAAGAGTAGTCTATGAATCAAACCATTTCAGCCTGTTTTTAATGCATAAGACATGTGAATTCATTGCATTTTTTACTTTTTCTGTTGATGCGGCCCTAGCACAGTGTAAATAAACACATTGGCAATGAATTTAACTTAGATTATGCATTGACGTTAATAATCGTTTGCAACAAAATGTGTACTAAGATTTTGTAATAATGTCTAACCATTTGCAGCAGTAACTACACTAAACTCAGAGCATTACAGCAATGTTATAGAGCAAGTTAACTTTAATAGCTGTACGTTTTGCAAATTCGGTGCTAGCAACTGTGATTACGCTTGGTTGTCATTTAGAATTGTTGAAAACATTGGCGTTAAATTTAACGTAGATATTGCATTTACGCTATTAACTGTTTGCAACACAATGTTTTACTAGGATTTTGTACAAGTGTCTAACAATTTGCAGTAACTGCATTGATTAAAGAGGACTGCTGCAATGTTTGTAACCCTATTCTTAATGCAAGTAACATGTAAGTTCATTGTATTTTCTACTTTTACTGTTGATGCTGCACAAGCACCGTATAGATAAACAAATTTGCAATGAATTCAACTTAGATAATGCATTTACACTAATAACCATTAACAACAAAAATTTTACCAAGATTTTGCACAGTTATCTAGGTATTTGCACTAAGAGCATTGAATTTGGAGAATTTCTGCAATTTTATAGAGCAAGTTAACTTTAAAATTTTTACTGTTTACAGTAACAGTACTAACAACTTTGTTGAAGTACAGTTTACTGTTGTCATTTAGAATTGGTGAAAACATTGGCCTTAAATTTAATGTAGATAATGCATTGACGCTCTAATAACAGTGTTGAATAACAGTTTGCAAAACAATGTTTTATATAGATTTTAAACAAGTATCCAACTATTTGCAGTAACTGCACTGATTAAAGAGGATTACTGCAATGTTATAGAGCAAGTAAACTTTAGAAACTCTACTGTTTGCAGTAACAGTAATAACAACTTTGTTTAAATACAGTTTACAGTTGTTATGTAGAATTGCATAAGTAGTCTATGAATCAAACCTTTTTAGCCTGTTTTTAATGCAAAAGACATATTAGTTCATTGCATTTTCTACTTTTACTGTTGATGCGGCCCAAGCACAGTGTAAATAGACAAATTGGCAATGAATTTAAATTAGATAATGCATTGAAGCTAATAATAGCTTGCAACACAATGTTTTCTAAGATTTTGCACAAGTATCCAACTATTTGCAGTAACTGCACTGAACCTAGTGAATTACTGCAATGTTATAGAGCAAGTTAACTTTAAAAGTTTGACTGTTTACAGTTACAGTGCTAACAGCATTGTTTAAGTACAGTTTACAGTTGTTATTTAGGATAGCAAGAGTTGTCTATAAACAAATGCTTGTAAGAGTGTTCTTAATGCATAAGACATGTTCATTCTTTGTATTTACTGTTATTACTGATGAAACAGCCCAAGCATAGTGTAAATAGACACATTGGTAATGAATTTAACTTAGATAATGCATTTTTTTTTTCTGTTTTTTTTTTTCGTGGGCTATGTTGAGGAAAGGCAATGGTGACCTATACAAAGCCCTAACAAAGGAAGAAAGAAGAAAGCGAGCAGCTAAGAGGACAGGGAGATAAGATCAAGTTTTTTTACATTAGAGTTGAAAGATAGCAAGTTGTAGGACTCAGGAAAGCAAGAAGAAGGCAAGAGATTTGACAAATTGCATGTTCTTGGGATGAATGATGATTTGTGAGATAGAGTTCGTGGATTAGGCAGTGAAACTTGGAAAAGGTGTGAATGAGTTGAGCTTCTGGTGGTCCTGACACGCCTCAGAGGAACTGGAATAATATCCCTGATCTCCTGAGAACAATGTCCGTGAAAGTATCTGTAATAAATGGAAAGATCTCCAACTAAACGACGATGGGAAAGAGGTTGGAGCGATTTGGTGAGGTTAGGATTATTGATGAGAAGAATGGTTTTGGACTGGAATTTGTAGAGAAGACAGAGAGTAGATTTTGGAGCACCACCCCAGACGTGGGAGCAGTACTCTAAAGTAGGACGGATTTGGGACTTGTATATAGATAGAAAGTGAGAAGATGAGAAAAACCCGCGGGCTCTGGCGAGGAAACCAAGCTTTTGAGATGCATGTTTAGCAAGGGAATGGATGTGAGTTTTCCAAGTGAGACTAGATGAAATAGAAAGACCAAGCTGTGTGACAGAAGCTGAAGTGTCCAGTTCATCACCATTCATGAAGACAGTTGGAAAGTTTTGATTACGTTTGCGTGAAATGACAGCCTGTTTCGTCTTGCCTTAGTTGAACGAAACTAGGTTGTCTTTACCCCACTTCTCAATAACTGTCAGATCATTGGAGAGAAGCGAGGCTGAAATGTTTCTGTGGAGTTGGGTATCGGTGGAAGCATGGTCATTTTGATTGAATGAAAATGAAGAACTTAGGAAGGTATCATCAGCAAAGGAGTGAATGCTAGAAGACGTGGAGGTGAGCAGGTCATTGATGAAGAGGATGAAGAGTACAGGGGAGATGACAGAACCCTGGGGTACACCAGCATTGATGGAGTGCAGATTGGAGAGGAAGCCGTCCACTCTGACGGCAATTGACCTATCAGAGAGGAACCTACCAATCCAATTAATGAGCGTCTGATTGAGACCAAACATTGGCAGTTTAGCGAGAAGACCCTTGTGCCAAACGCGATCAAAGGCCTTGGAGATATCGAGAGAGATCACTCTGCTCTCACCACTGGATTCTAGAGCAGAGGACCAGACATGGACAGCATAAGCAAGAAGATCACCAGTAGACCTGGCTTTTCGAAAGCCACACTGGTGATCAGAGAGAAGATTGTTTGTTTCAAGGAAGGTAAGAAGTTGCTTAGTGATGATGGTCTCCATAGTTTTAGAGATGAGTGAAGTGATTGCAATGGGACGATAATTGAGTGGATTAGACTTGTCGCCTTTTTTTGGGATAGGAAAGACGTGGGCTTGTTTCCACGAGGTGGGAAATGTGCCAAGAGTGTAGGAAAGCTGGAATAGTTTGTTAAGAATAGGGGCAAGTTCAGGAGCACAGGTATTGAGAACTATTGCTGGAATACCACCAGGGCCTTTGGATTTGGAGGTGTCAAGCTGGAGAAGGGCTTGGCGAACTTTACGTGTGGAGAACTTAATTGGTGACATAGTGAATTTTGAAGGGAGGAAGTGATGAGGTTGGACCCCTTGGTCGTCCAGGTTGGAGTTGGAGGCAAAGACTGACGCAAAAAGATTAGCCTTGGGTGAAGGATTGGTAGAAGAAGAGTCAGAGTTTTTTTTTAGTGGAGGGAAAGATGATTGGCAATATTTTTGGGAGACAACTTTGGCCATAGACCAAAAGGAGCGAGAGCCAGCCTGGCAGGAAGCGATTTTGTTGTTGATGCGTTGAACAAAAGATGATTTGGCATTTTTTATGGTTTTGGAGCAAGTATTGCGTGACTGGATGAAAGAAGTTCTTGAGTGTTGGGTTTGAAGTCGCTTCCATTCCTTGAAGTAGTGGTTTTTGTTATTCACAGCTTTGGCGCACTGTGAATTGAACCACTTAGGGGAATTTTTTTACCAGGCTTGTAAGAAGAAGGAATAAAAAGATCCATGCCAAGAAGTATTGCGTCGGTGATGAAAGAAGCAAGAGAGGAAGGATCATTTGAAAAGCCTGAAGACCAAGGGTAAGAAGAGTAAAAAGTGCGAAGGAAGTCCCAGTCAGCCTTGCTGTAGTGGAAGACTCTTTGCGGAGCATAGGGTCTATCCAGGTGAGGGAGGAAGTCATGCCGTAAGGTTATGAGACAATGATCAGAGTTACCAAGAGGAGAGCTAACGGTGGGAGGAGAGTAAATGCTAGGATTGGATGTGAGGAAAAGATCGAGAGTATTTGCTTTGTCTCCCACACGATCAGGAACGCGTGTCGGCTCTGATTTACGCTAATAACCGTTTACAACAAAAAGTTTACCAAGATTTTACACAAATGTCTAACTATTTGCAGTAATAGCACTGAACTTAGAGAATTACTGCAATTTTATGGAGCAAGTTAACTTAAGAAATTGTACTGTTTAAAGTAACAATACTAATCACTGTGATTAAATACAGTTTGCAGTTGTTATTTAGAATTGCAGGAGTTGTCTATGAACCAATGCTTGTAAGCGTGTTCCAAATGCATAAGTCATGTTCATTCTTCGTATTTGCTGTTATTACTGTTGAAACGGCCCAAGCACAGTGTAAATAAACACATTGGCAATGAATTTAACTTAGATAATCCATTGCGCTCTAAAAACAAGGTTGAATAACAGTTTGCAACACAATGTTTTACAAAGATTTTGCACAAATGTCTAACTATTTGCAGTAACTGCAGTGAATAAAGAGAATTACTGTAATGTTATAGAGCAAGTTAACTTTAAAAATTTTACTGTTTACAGTTATAGTTGTAACAGCTTTGTTTAAGTACAGTTTACATTTGTTACTTAGAATTGCAAGAGTAGTCTATAAACCAATGCTTGTAAGCCTTTTCTTAATGCATAAGTAATGCTCATTCATCGTATTTGCTGTTATTTCTGTTAATACGGCCTAAGTTCAATGTAAACAAACACATTGTTAAGGAATATAACTTAGATTATGCATTGCGCTCTAAAAACAAGGTTGAATAACAGTTTGCAACACAATGTTTTACAAAGATTTTGCACAAATGTCTAACTATTTCCAGTAACTGCACTGATTAAAGAGACTTACTGCAATGTTTTAAAGCAAGTCAACTTAAAAGTTGAACAGATCAGGGTAACCAGAAATGGGAACAAGTATTCGGAATAACTATGTCCACTCAATTCGAAGTCAAAGTTCCTTCTCTCACCACTTTTGGTGAATAGGGCGGCACCCATCTCCGTTTCATTAGCCTTTGGGCCACATAGCTGTGCCAACACAGTGAATGCTACAGTAGGGGCCTAGCCACCTGGTAGCACTGCGTGTTTCACTCCCATGCCCTTTCCCGAAGTGCTGAATGCTAAGCAGGAAATAAATAGCATGAACCATATTTTTTTTCAAATCTTTGGTATGACTCAACCGGGTATCGACCCCCGGTTTACCGCGTACAAAGCGAGCATTTTACCCCACTGAGCCACGGAAGCGGTTACATTGCCGACTAACCAGACACATGTGGGGGTGAGTGTGGCCCCCTGAATACAACAAGCGTCTTGGTTTTTGTTCCATCCCTCTAGTCCGACCTGATTTGAGGATAACTCAGCAATAAGGTCCACACCGACAGATCATATAAGTACAATTTTAACCAGATTCTCTCTTAATAATACTGGGAAGAGACTCGTAACCTCTCTGCAACGCACATCACGATGAGGCATTGCCGAATTTAGAGGAAGGAAACTGGTGTATGAGAATAGCTTCTCAATGTGGTAAAATTTACTTAGGAAGTCAAGATAAAAAATCTAAAAAAATCCAACCAGGCGAATAATTCAAGTATGCAGCGTTGAAAATCACGTGGAAATGGATTTCTAAAATCAATATTTGACAAAAACTCTCGAGTCCAAAAGTTGCAGCATAAAATGAATTTCAAATAATTATCTCATGAGCAGTTGTGTAGAACTAGAAAAGTAATTAGGGCGCTGTGCGAACGGAGTGAAGTTGCCATGTACCAAATGAAATCACATAATATCGAAGAGAAGTTATGCAATAAACACGTCTTCCTTTAACGGCCATAAAAGGTTGGCAAAATATGAAGATCAAGCCAGTAAATGAAGAAGAACACCGATGACTTTTCAGAAAATAGAACCAAATAGGTTGGCTTAACCCCCAAAATCTTTGAAAAATTACTACGGGGGTCGAGCCCCCTAGATCCCCCCTGCTCTACAGCACTGCCAATGAATGAACATTTTCTCAACAAAATGGAAATGAATGATGTATTTAATGCATTTATCTAATATTTCAAAAGCAGCTTTCGAGCGGGAAAAGAATGCAAATCAAGAGACTATCATCTTAGACAGCTTTCTCTCAGGCGAGGATTTGTGAACGGTGAGTTCGAAACTTGGGCTGGAAATCGACCAGTGTTTCTAAAGGTGTAGATATAATTCTTCCAAGCAGTAAAGATTCAGCTCAAGTATATTTCTCTTGACGTGAGACAATGGTAATTGTTCCAGCAGAGAAATATTATTGACGTTATTAGGAAGACACGAGAGGAAGAATTTGTGAGGAAACTCCTACGACTTATGAGTGTGAATGGCGAACTGTCTTTGGTGAAAGACGAAGTGGAAACCGAGTGAATATCGAGCAGCCTCCGATGACAATATCGACAGTAAAAGAAAAAGGGAGCTATTGATGAAGCAGGCATAGTAACCATATAACAACATTAGTGGCCGTTGATTATGTATAGTAACCATATAGCAACATCTCCAAAAGGTGCGAAATCTGTACATCGGAAAAACTATACATAATCAACGGCCACAACAATAACCCCCTGAACAAACGCTGCGAACTAATCTCTAAATGCAGACACGAAAACAAGTATCATTTAATGAATAATAGCATCACCTAGACAACAGACAGTAACTTACCAACGACTTCTTTTATTCTAATCTTATTTTTATTCTATTTTTATCCCATTTACTTATTTTATAATCAATGTAATTCGGAATGTGATTAGTCTGTCTGACGAGTGCCTTCGCAAGAAACTCAGAGTAACAGAGAATCGGTCTTTTTCTCTTCTTATATATATATATATATATATATATATATATATATATATATATATATATGATTTTTATCTAAATAGATATATATATATATAGATAAAAATCAAATTTCCCACTGCAAATAATGGAGCTTAAAATAAATCCATATGTCCATCAGCGAAAATGCTTCCTAGGACTTAAGGATTTTCGAGATGTTGGGTAAAGTTCTGTTTCGTCATCTTTACTTTCGGAAACACCCTCCTTTGACTTCCTACCAATGAAAAAAGCAAAATAAGAGTTGTTAAGTGAAAAACTACAGTGTATTGAAAGGCGTAGAAAGCATAGTAGTTGAAGGAATAAAAATCCGTCCTCATTGTATTTTGGAAATTTCTGTCTTCCTCTTGCACCACTTTCAACATTTCGAAATCAATCGGTACGAACTGATTCTCGATAGACTTCCTGAATTTGGCTTAAGCTCACGTAGACATTTTACTAAGAATAACAGGCGATTCTTGTTGCAGTATCCTATGATTCATCACAAGACTAACAAGTACCCAACACGATGCAGAGTCTCTCTTTATTACTGAAGAAAATACGAAAAACATGCAGAGTTCTAGTACGCAAGAAGTGTACTTACTTTTTGGCGGTTTTTGGTCGTGCCGATTTTCCTTTAGCTGTTCTTGGTCTTGAAGGCCTTTTATCACTAGCAGAAGGCATTATGCCGGGAGTGTAGGTGAGATAAACACTCGATAGGTCAAGATCAAGGGCCTAAAATGGAAATTAATCGTGTCATTTTTTATGGCTATGTACTTATGACTATGTATGATGTATGGCTATGTATGGCTATTCATGACTTTGAATGCCCATGCCTGCATGGCTATGAATGTATGGCTATGAATGTGTGGCTATGTATGTAAGGCTATGTACTGGTATGTGTGGCTATGCATGGCTATGAATGGAAATGTATGGCTATGGATAACTCTGCACGTATGCATGGGTATGTATGCATGGCTAGGTATGTTTGACTATGTAGGCATGGCTATGTTTGTCAAGTACTGAGATCTGGATGATAAAGGAAACTGGACACTATTAATATTTTACTATAAATAATGCGAAGTTAATTTATTTTCGTCACTTCTCTTCACATCCGTTTGTGAAGCACAAAAAATAAAACAACTGTTTTGCATATGAAAACGGGGATATATAACGACCTTAATACAAACGTAGTGCGAATAGTGAATGTAAACGTTAAAAAGCGAAGAGGAGAGCAATGGCGAGAAGTAATCAACTTGTCAATATTTTTAGCAAAATATTAATAGCATCTAGTCTCCTTTAAGATCCAGACCTCAGTACTCGACAATGTATGGCTAAGTATGTATGTGTATGTATGTATGTATGTATGTATGTATGTATGTATGTATGTATGTATGCATGTATGTGTGTATGTATGTATGTATGTATGTGTGTATGTATGTATGTATGTATGTATGTATGTATGTATGTATGTATGTATGTATGTATGTATGAAAGTATGTATGTATGTATGTATGTATGTATGTATGTATGTATGTATGTATGTATGTATGTATGTATGTATGTATGTATGCATGTATGTATGTATGTATGTATGTATGTATGTGTAATGACTCAGCTTTCTACCCTCATAAATCTCCATCTATGCCGCCATTTCCACCTTGCTTAACAATACAATTCTATTCATCCAATCAATTGTTATTTCCTGTCATAATTCCCATCAGCTCATCATCTATTCATCTAATTGCGTCATTCACAATCAATCTTCCACTCCTATTCTTATTCGATGAGTTTATCTCTTTTGTGATTCGCCTATATAAACATGTATTTCATTTCAAGAAGTTAGTCAGTTAGTCAGTCATTCAAGCACAACAGCACTAATCGTCGTCTCTGTGACTCCGTGTTCTCTGCGCGTTAAACAAGACAGCAAAGCAAGAATCGTCCATGTGGGTTGAATCGAACAGCAGCTTTTTAGGACCAGTTTCATACGCACACCTTGAAACTGGTGATTCCTAAATATGTATGTATGTATGCTTAGAGTGCATGTAATATGTATGTATGTATGTATGTATGTATGTATGTATGTATGTATGTATGTATGTATGTATGTATGTATGTATGTATGTATGTATGTATGTATGTATGTATGTATGTATGTATGTATGTATGTATGTATGTATGTATGTATGTATGTATGTATGTATGTATGTATGTATGTATGTATGTATGTGGTGTACTCATACATGCTGAGCGACGTATTTCGGCATCTTGAATCTATATAATATACTGTAGATCAGCAGTTAAAATTACAATTCATAGAGAACATACCTGTGCCCGATTCTTTTCTGGCGAAGGTGATTGCTTCCTCATATTATTACCAGTATATGCGACCAATTTCTATCAAAAACAGTAAAAAATTAACAGTCAGTTGCAAAAACCAAAAGAGAAGAAGATAGCACTCAGTTATCGCCAAAATCGTTAAGAATGCGCAACATAAGTAGACTTTCATAGCTCTAACTGATTGAAGGCATCGTCCAATCTCTATTTCTGTTAAAGCTGAATATGAACACTCTCACTGCCACTTCGTCAATAGCCTTCCAAGGATAGTAAAAATTGCACGAGAATGCAAGACTGCTTTTTCAGAAATCGAGAAATCTCTGCGTAAATACGGTCAAAAAACATCCTGTATGCATAAAGTTGGTATACTTGTAGGAGTCAGACATTCCATTTCGAATTAGATTAAATAAATCTCAAAAAGGAGTTGAAATCTTTCATTGGAAAGGCATGTCACACATGAGCAAGCATAAACTGCATTCCACTTTGGCTTATTGTAGATAGCTTTGGCTTAAAATCTGCACATACAGAGCCGAAAGAGACTGTGCATCAAAATAAGCTAAAAATGGCAAATCTAAAAACCTCACATATAGGCCAATGTTATTTATCTTTCTTTAAATTTCTCAGAAATCTTCATCGTTGCAAAGAGATATGGTCATGGAAAACAGGTCGGATGAAGTGGCCTAATGTCGCCATCAGATATAAAGCGAAGGAACAAATCCTTACTTTTCTTGCGGTGGATCAGGGGAGCTCTTTGATGAAGTGGATTCCCACACCTGCCACCAGCTCCCAGAATATATTCACCCCATAGCTTATATTACTTCATATGCTGCGTTCATTATATGTTGGGTCAGAGAGGACCGGTAACGAACTCTGCACCATGAGATCCCTTAGCAAACACTCGGTCCACCGAGCTGCCGGATTACGTGATATATGATGTGCGTATGATTGATAGATAAAGTCGTTATCAATAACACGTCTCGTGCAATACTGGCTTTGTATGTATACTTATACTTGGGCTGCATACAGGACATTAAGCCTAGCAGAAACCGGAGAGAAGGCTTTTAGTTCGTCCTGGAGAAGGGACCTTCATGAGGTGCTTTCCCCTTTCTTCCCTAACCAATGGTGATTTCATTGTAACAGGTGCAGTATTCGAACTCACAGCTCTTGTGCTTTGAGTCCACAAAATTCAACGGCGCTCATAAATCTTGCTATATAATACGACACTACCAGTGTTAAACAGGATTTGTACATACCAACTGCCATTCACCTATATCTTCATTCCAGTGGACGTTCCTTTGAATCAATTCCTGCGTCATAAGAAAGGATCAGTCATAGAAAAGAGAATCTGTAGAATGGGAGGAGTTTAATACCGGAGGGTTTGAGTTACAGGGTATGGGGCACAAAATCAATGCAACAAGATATAGCACAAGCTGCCATGTTTCAAATCTAAGATCAATAAACTTGATCTGATCTCTCTCCTCTTAGTCTTGCGCTTTCTTCTTTCTTTCATTGCTGAGGCTTTGTATAGGCCACCATGGCCTTACTCAAACAAAACTCAATAAAAAAGTAAAGGCATCGAGTTCATGTGGGCCAGCATAGGGAGATGAATTTGCAAATAAGTGACTATGTGCTGGTTAGATTATGAAAACAATCATATTTTCATTCCATTTGCATAAAAATGGTTTCAAACTAGAAGCAGATGGTACCAGTCGATTGACTATTTAGGAGATTTGTGGCCAGTGATCGATTTCATGCGAAAATGTATCAAAAAAGGAATCACCTCCAACTCACTAATCATTGCATCTTTCATGTAAAATAGAGCATTTGAGGAAAATCATTGCATAAATAATCTGAAGGCTCACAAGATGAATCGATACCGTCCGTAGCTAACCAGCTGGCACAGTTTGGGTAATATGCCATTCAACACCAGAAGCTCGACTCATTCACACCTTTTCCACGTTTTACTACCTCATCCACAGGCTTTATCCCATAAATCACCATTCATCCCCAGAACGTGCAATTTATGGAACGCGTTACATTCTTCTTCCTGTCCAAAATCCTACAACTTGCCCTATTTCGAATCTAAGATCAATAAACTTGATCTTATGCCTCTCTCCTCTTAGCCTTTCACTTTCCTCTTTCTTTCATCATTGGGCTTTGTATAGGCCACCATGGCCTTTCCCCAACACAACTCACTAAAGCAAAAAATAGCATGTGTGATATAGCTCTATGGAATCTCCATTTTAGCATGTATTAAGAGACGCAATTGGCCTAGCGCGAGCGAAAATGGGATAAGACTCTGGCTATTCGGTCGAGATGGACAACAATATACTCGGTAAGATAAACTTAACTTTATCTCTCATGTACCATAGGGTATCATAGGACAGAACATGGTATCATGAGGTATTTAGAGGCATTATAAGGTATAATAGGATACCATGAGGTATCATAACGCATCTTAGGGCAAAATAAGGTGTCATACAGCATTAAGAGCTATAATATGATATTATGAGGTATCATAACGCATCGCAGGGCAAAATAGGGTATCATAAGATGTCATGAGGCATTCTAAGGTATTATAGGGTATTATGAGGTATCATAACGACTGTTAGGGCAAGAAAAGGTATCATAAGGTATCATTTGGCACCAGGAGGTATTTTAAGGTATCATAAGGCATCATGAGGCACCATAGAGTATCATGAGGTATCATGACGAATCATAGGGTAAAATCAGGTATCATAAGGTATCATAAGGTATCATGAGGCATCATAAGGTATCATAGGATATCATGAAGTATCATAACACATCATAGGGCAAAATAGGGTATCATAAGGTATCATTAGGTATCAGAAGACATTGTAAGACATCATTGGGTATCATGAGTTGTCATAATTCGTGAAACAGAATGAAACGGCATCAGGCGTTATAAAAAGCATCATTAAGCATCCAAAGGTCTAACAAGTATCACAAGGTAATACAAGGCATTAGAAGAGAGATAAGGTAGGTCGTACCTGGAATTCATACGGAATATAGGAATCCATTGTAAGCTGCAGCAATTTGAGCTCTTTACTCGTCTCACGAATACTATCCAGCAAGCCTTCAGTCTCTCTCTGGTGCTCCTCTCTCATATCAGCCACCTTAAAAGGAAATGAAAAGGCAGTTAGGTTTAGATGCAGCCAACAAGTTGTCCCAAAGGCTTTTCTCAAAGCTGCATCAAAGCTTTGAAGAAATTCGATGATAACAAGGTTCCTTCCCTCCGGTAATCTGAATCAAGATCAAGATTGTACAGCTATAATGTGCTTTAACTTGTGTCTTAAATCAATTATGTCAAAAGTCGATTGCAATACATAGTTATCGTGACGTTTGTTATTTAGTAAAACAGTGGAATGGCAATTCATATTCTTGAAGATTGTGAAGAGTTTTTATAAAGGATATTGAATTTTAGATAAATTCATGTCTTTGTAATTTATAGTTTCTTTTAGCCTTGTTTAACTTCATTAGCTTCTATTTTAGCTGCTTAGATTAGAAAGCCAGCTTTAAACAAAGAAATAATAACATGAGATGGAAAGCGCAGCTTAATGGTGAACTTTTTAACCAATCCCACGACAACTACAAGGGCTATAATCAGAGCAAGACGCCTTATCCGTTGTAATATTTATTGACAAACCCGATGACATACCACTATAGAATATACGAACGAATCATCACTTTGCGTGCAGTAAAAGTTTAAAGTAAGTTGAACAAAATCTAACGTTTGAAGCAATTCCAGGCATGGTGAAAAGCAGTAAAAGAACAGCCGTGTACTGTGACGTCTGCACGCTACGCTCAATGTTATGTATAAGTACAGTATATGAGAATATATAATAATATGTAAGAATGTATAAGAATATATGGGAATATATGAGAATATATAAGAATATACAATAATATATCAAAATGTGTAAGAAATAAAGCATCAAAATTACAAGCGCAAGAAAATGATCGAAAATCTCCCAAGCTTAGGATGCATTTGGCCGTTAAAAATCGTCAAAGAAAGCTAAAAGTGGAACAGTTATGGACAAACGAAAAGACTTCTGACTTTCGACATGATCCCCTGCCAGACGACAACAAACCACAGAAACGGCAGCGGCAACAACAACAATAGAAACAGCGCGAACGGGAAAAAAGAATAGCAACAACTGCAACAACAGCGAACAAATCAGAAAACCAGCAGCAAAAGCAAAAGAAAATTGTGTGAATTACAAAAAGCGGTAGGAAGAACAATAAAATATAAAAAAGAAACAGGAAGAATAAGCAGAAGAAGAAGCAATGCCTGCTTTATTGGATAGAAGTGGATAGTCAGTTGTGAATCGAAATCGATCGATAATGAGAGACTTCTGCTTGTTCCCTTATCTGTCTTGCTTTCTCCTATTCACTCAGACTGAATCATTAGATGGAAATTAGTTACCTCTGATTTTGCTGCCATCAGCATATTCCATACTTTCTTCAGCTTCTTTGATTTGCCAACCGCTTCCTCTTTCAAATTAGCATACTTTTCTTCAATGTCTATCTTTTCAGCCTAGATAAGCATGAAAACATTTGAGTCCATTATCTCAACCTGAACATTTGCTCTTCCAGCAATAATTAGAGCATTAAACATCAAAAACTGGTTAAAATATTCAATTGCTTGAAAAGGAAATTCAATCTTTTGTCTGCCCATGATAGGTTCAATGACACATGCATATTTCATACAGATATATTTCATACCCAGAGCCATACCTAGCCATACATAGCCGCTATACATAGCCATACATAGCCATACATAGCCATACATAGCCATACATAACGATACATAGCCATACATAGCCATACATACATACATAGCCATACATAGCCATACATAGCCATACATACATACATAGCCATACATAGCCATACATAGCCATACATAGCCATACATAGCCATGCATAGCCATACATAGCCACACATACATACATAGCCATACATAGCAATACATAGCCATAAATGGGAAAAGTGTCAATTACCTCTCGCTCTTCTATCTTCTTCTTCAATTCTTCTTCTCTTACCCGTCGATCATGCATTTCCATTGCTGATTCTTCTAACAATCGCTCCTGTTCTGCTGCTTTCTCGAGCTGCGAAAAGTGAATGAAACGCATACACCTATCAATTTATCTCCTAATATTCACTTCATTTGATAAGTCATTTTCTCTTCAAAACAAAATCTAATATACATTATGATGATAAAAACAGTCATAATAATCTAAATCAAAAAATCTCAAACTTCTCTAACTCAATCAGCGGTTTTTTTTCCTTTTTGAATTTTTCAGTTAATACCATGTTCTCATAAACCACAGACACTAGCAACATACCAAATTTACACCGCCCACTATCATCTTTGATTCAATTGCCTTCAGCTTCTCTTGCAACTTCTTCTGCTCTTCCCTGAAATAAAAGGCCAAACAAAGTGCAAGGCTGTAAATGAATTAAAAAAAAAACACAAAGCATTATGCAGTTCAAAGTCACTGTGTAAAATGCTTTTAAGACATGTGTATTGCACCAATGAAGATTGATTTAAAAGGCTGGACGCGTGTGAGTGACTTTGAATTGCCAGAGTAAGTGATGATATTTCAGTGGTAAGATGCTTGCTTCCAAGCCCTATGGCCAGAGGTTCGAGCCAAGCTTTGCGCTAAACTTTCATTTAGAGTAAGAAGGGATGCTAGCTCTATAATACCAGGTGCAGGAATGGCGAAAACGGTAAAATTGAGAGGAAGGACCAGGAAACCGCTCGATGACAGTAGCTTCCTGATTTCCTTAAGTCAACCTTCCAATGATATACTGAAAGCAAATAATATGGTTGCGCAAATCAACTGAGCGTTACAATGTGAATTCATGTAAACACAACAAGCGCTGATGCACTTGAAAAGAATCCCATGCAACCATATCTGCTTCTTCTCCTCTTTCTTCCTCTTCTTTCGGCACATCCCATCGCGTAATTCGCACATTTCATACATTGGCAAATTTTTACGCCGGAAGCCCTTCCCGTCGCAACCGCATTATTCCTCTCCTACGACATGCAGGGGATACACTGTTGCACGTATTCTAACCCCGGTACCACCATGCAACCAAAACTGCCAGCTAACACAATATCCGGTACTCACTGTGCCTTCAGAATTTCACTCTCTCGTTTTCCTAGTTCATTAGCAGCTTTGTCGCGTTCTTCTTGAGCCAAACCGGTTTTCTCTTGGAGAGCTTTCTTTTCTTTCTCAATCTGATGCTGAAGTCGGGCAACTTCATCCGGAGACATACACCTCGATTCTGTGTTACGCAAACAGGAATAAACAGGATTAAAAATTTGGCAAAGAAAAACAGTGACAGTTGGGGAGCAAAGCAGTCTCACTTGCTAATAATAATCACGCTGTGTTTTTAAATAACTGGATTTCACTATAACTCTATGAAATAACCAACAGTAAACAATAATTATATGATGATACTGTTGAGCATCAGAGAGCAGATTTAGGACTACAATGAATCATCTTTATCGAGAATTTCAGTTCGTTTCTCGTAAGATGAAAGTATCTCATCTTTCCCCCCCAATGGACTCCAAGAAGCTAACGACATTTTTCGAGCCATCAAGAAGTCAAGCAGTAACGAGGATTTGAACCATGGAGCATAATGGTACTGCATGAGAACGCTATATCCCTGCACCTTTCCCCTCTACTACAGGGGTGCGGATACGTAGCAATAGCCATGTAGAGCTGGATTGTATACTCAATTCTAAGCATAGTAGCAGTCCAGGGCAAGGCTTCTAGTCGTTCCTAGGGAGGTGGCTTTTGTGTGTCGCCTCTCTTCCCGATAGTGTTCTCACTGTGAACAAGGCAGGGCTGGAACTCATAGTACATGAGCCCGGATGCCACTAGGGCATCACTAACAGCTACTTACGGGATCGAATAATCATTCAAAAGGCGAGATCACAAAAACGTGTAGAAAGATAAACAGACTTATTCTACCTTCTGTAAAGTCAGTCGCTCAGGCCATTCTTCGTTCCCCTATCGAGTAGACCAGGTCTGGATAGAAGTGCGGAATGCTTCTGCTTTCAGTTCAATCGGCAGACAAGACGAAACTGAACAAGATTGAGGCAGATAATGTCCCCAGAATGTGTGACTTCTGCTTCGATTGCGTTTGCAAAACAGGCCTGAATCGTGCTAGGCTGCTCAATTTAACCTACTTAAATCTCTATTGATTATCCTACACAAAGACCATCTGCTACTTTTGAAGACTCAGTTGATATTCCTTTGGCTTATCCAGTTTAGACAAATAGGATATAGGACCAATCTGCCGCTGCGATCATACGCTCGCACATCATATCAGTTAGAAGAAAATCGCCTTATTAAAAGAACAAGAAGAAGCTAGATTCTTAGAATAAGTTACAACAATTGGCATCGTTTGGCCTTCCAGCCTAGCCTACTTCCTTCCTCTACACTGTGAAACAACCCAAATATTGTTACTAAAGTTTCCTAAAAACAATGCAACTCTCAAGTCAGCAAAAAGCTTACTTTTGCCACGTCTCCTATTCTTTGGTGTTCCATTTTCTCCAGGTTCTTCATCAGTTTCCTCACCACTCTCATTCATCTCGCCTCCTGAAATTGAAATAATAAATCAGTAACAGATAGATAGACAGATAGATAGATAGATGGATAGATAGATATATAGATAGATAGATAGATAGATAGATGGATAGATAGATAGATAGATAGATAGATAGATAGATAGATAGATAGATAGATAGATAGATAGATAGATAGATAGATAGATAGATAGATAGATAGATAGATAGATAGATAGATAGATAGATATTTCTATATATCTATATTATACGGATAGAAATATCGTTGTAATATAGATAGGCAGACAGATAGACATTTGGACGGATAGATGGATAGATGGATAGAAAGACAGCTAGGAACATGGATAAATTGATACATATATGAAAAAATCCGTCATCTTATCAACGGGAGATGAAGTAGATATCTTATCAGTCATCGAAAATTTCAACTTGCTTCATACAAAGCTAGACAAATAAACCCTAAAAATGGAAATACGGGTGCATGCGTAATATAATTAAAGAAGCAACTTACCTTCTGCTAATTGAGCTTTTAGTTTCTCTAATTCTTGTTGGAATTCTCTCAGTAAGGCATCCTTTGGATCCTCGTTAATCTTTGCCTTGTTCTTTATATTTTTGGCTCGGTTGGCGTATCTATAGTGGATGAAACGTTCGCGATGAAAATAAACCACTTAAGTTTTATAGCTGTAGTCAGAAACGAACATAAATCAGAAGGTCACTTTCAAAGATCAGCTAGTGACTGTATTTGCCGTCAAAATTGGTGACCTAGGCTTGATGAGATCTAGAGGCAACGCAGATGCATACAGCTCAACTTCATATATAGAAAAATACAGGACACTTACCGCAAGGTGCTGACTGTCTCATCAATATTATAATGAGCCGGTCCGACATTAGCTATCTACAAATAATCATTGAAAAATAGGTTACGAAGATAACAGCTAATTAGTTTGTGAAATTATATAAAACAAATAATGAAGTAGCACAATCAAGTTTTGCAGCGCCTGACTAATTATGCGCATCTCGAGCACCTCCGTCTGGCATGGTTGCAGGATGTGAGGGCTTGTGCGAGGGGATTCTTGGCAACGAAGGTGCCTTTTCAAGAGAGTCATTATCTAGCTAAAGAGGTACATGGAACGTTAATCCAAATTTGATATGGAGATCCTTTCATCCATAACTGTCCGCAAGTTGCTGCTGGAGCTTTCACGTCATCAATTGACGATGTGGATAGGCCTTTCATATATGCCTCAAAATTTTCTTCCCCTAAAATCAAGGTCTGACGTGAGTGCCATAGCTGACGGATGTTTGGAAGAACCTTGCTAGAAGTACGATCCTGAACCTTACCCTTGTGACTAATGGGTCACCCTTTCCTTATATTTCAGCCTTAAATTAACACTAAGTACCCACCTATTCACTGCTAAGTGGATATGCAGGGGATACCCAGATGTAATATAACATTTCCTTTGTATGTTGGATGTAAACAGGCTGAATGCAGCTCACCATAACGGTTTTCGAATTTCCACCCAAGGAGTCCTGCAGCAGTCTGGTCAACTTGGAATTCCTGTATGGAATATGCGTGCTTTTGCCGTCGACCAACGCCGAGATGACATTCCCCAAAGTTGACAGAGAGAGATTAATGTTATTTGCTTCCTTCAGTCGGTCGCCAGAAGCACCAGTTTTTGCTTGCCTCTCAGAACCCTGTTGCATTCAATCATAACTGTTAATATTTTCCCAAATGATGTGAAATCATTGTCAATCATACATATATAAAGATTCATATATTAAAAAATATAAATACATATATTTAAATATATATTTATACAATATGTATAATTATTTTGAACCAGTTAGGAGGCGCTACAGTTTACAGTGAAAAAGCTTAGGCATATACATATGAATATACATACATTTATATATATATATATATATATATATATATATATATATATATATATATATATATATATATATATATATATATATATATATATATATATATATATATATATATATATATACAAATATATATATATATCACATAGAGGGTGCTGTCTTCAGCACCATATGGTGCTCTATGTACAAAGTACAGAGCGTTGATAGCAGAAATGCAGAAAAGGAAAAGACCGATTCTCTGTTACTCTGGGTTTCGTGCGAAGGCACTCATCAGATAGACTATAACTGAAACACATTCCGGATGACATTGATTTTAAAATAAGTGAATGGGTTACAAATAGAATAAAATAAAATAAAATTGGAATAAAAGAAGCCGTTGGCAAGTTACTGTCTATTGTCTAGGTGATGCTATTGTTCATTAAATAATATTTGTTCTCGTGTCCTCATTTAGAGATTAGTTCAGAGTGTTTGTTCAGGGGGTTATTGTTGTGGCCGTTGATTATGTATAGTTTTTCCGATGTACAGAGGTCGCACGTTTTGGAGATGTTGTTATATGGTTGAGCTGCAGCGATGACAGTCCATTGTACTCGGTAGTCTGTTTTGTTGTCCTTAAGTTGCCAGATGTATTTGGAAAGTTCGGTGCTGTTGGAGTACTTGTTGTTCTTAAATGACAGTTTGTGTTGAGTAAATCGTTGTTTGAATGTTCCTTCAGTCACGCCTATGTAATTTTTCCCGGTTGTGTCTTCATTTGTTGTCACTTTAGCGTTGTCGACAATGTTAGTAGTGAGGCAGTTGTTGTTCAGGGGGCAGTCTTCTTTTATGCGGCATTATCATCATCTAGTCCGTGGCCGTAACGGCCGTGGGCACCCATTCATTCACTTTTCTCCTCCATTGCTCCCGGTCTTTGCCATCTGAGTGATTTTCGCTCCTCTCTCCCCCGTCCATTCCTTCACGTCAGTGAACCAACTTCTCTGTGGTCTTCCTCTTCCTCTTCTTCCCTCCATACTTCCCTCTATCACCGTCTTCAGCAGTCCACCTCTTCTCATCTCATGTCCATACAGCTTCAGCTTCCGTTTCTTCACAATTTCCACAAAACCTTCCAGTTCCTGCCCACAGATTCGCCTCACTTCTTGAAGTACCCATTCGTTTGTCTTCTTCTCCTTCCAATAAATTCCCAACAGTCTTCTATAGGTCTTCATCTCGAATGCTCTTAGTCTTCTTTCTCACCGTCCAGCTTTCACTGGCATACAAGAGCGTCGCGAGTACTATCGCTCTCATCAACAAAAGTTTGTTGTCCATTCTTATGTGTCCCGCCCTCCAGATGTTGTCCATTCTCGCCAATGCACTGGTCGCCCTTCCAATCCTCATTCTGACTTCCATTTCTGACTTTCCGTTGTCCTCAATGCGTGCTCCAAGGTACGTGAAGTTCTTTACCTGCTCCAGCTGAACTCCGTTCACCAGCACAGTCACTACTTGGTTTTCCGTGTTCTCCTGCTTACCAGCAACCATCACTTTGCTCTTCTCAGTGCTGATTTCCATCCCGAACTTCTTCGAGTTTTCTTCCAACCTCCTTGTTACCTCTTGCAGGTCCTCCTCGTCCTTCCCCACCATGTCAATGTCATCTGCAAACCTTAGATCAGTTACCGTCGTTCCACCGCATTTTACTCCTCCGTTATGTCCGTCTAAAGTCTCCTCCATAATTCTCTCCAGGAACAAGTTGAACAGCGTTGGTGACAATAAGCAACCTTGTCTCACTCCTACAGTGGTCTTGAAGCAATCACTTAGATGGTCCTCAATCCGAACTTTGGAGTTTGCATCGTCATAAAGACTTTGGATTAGCGTTGTATGCCTTCACCAATGTTATACTTTCCCATAGTGTGCCACAGGGCCTTGCGCCAGACTATATAAAACGCCTTTTTGAAGTCGATGAAGTTATGGAATATCATGTTCCCAATCTCCCTAGCCTTCTCATTGAGTATTCTCAGAGTTGTTATCTGTTGTACTGTGCTTCTTCCTTTTCTGAAACCAGCTTGAATTTCATTGAGTACCTCTTCTATTCTCAGCGTTATTCTCTTCTGAATAATCTTCAACATAACGTTAGATGCATGACTGATTAAGCTGATGGTTCAGTAGTCGGAACACTTCCTGCTATTGGTCTTCTTTGGTATGGCAATGAGCACGCTTTCTGTCCATTGGCTTGGCCATTTCTTTGCTCTGAGGATCTCGTTGCACAACTTGTGCAGAATCTTTGTGCTTGCTTCACCTCCTTCTTGGATGAGCTCCGCGCTCACATTGTCGGAACCACTTCATATGCCTTCCTGGTTTTGTTCCGACTCAAGTTGTTCTGAATCTCTCGAGACTGTTCTTCTATCCACTTGTTCTTTGCGTCATTCAGTGCCTTTCTGCAGTCCCTGTTTGCAGCCCTGTACTCTTCCATTTCTGCAGAACCTAGATTCCTCGTCCTTTTCTTCCCCTTCCTTTATCACAGCATTCTAAGATTTCCATTGTCATCCACGCTTTCTTGATCTTCCTCGCTTTGCCCAGTTTCTCTTCTGCAGTCTTCTCCATAATGTCAGTGAACTCATTGCTGAGTACTTGTGAGTCATGCTCCAACAGTAGAAGCGGTGCGAATTTCCCAGCCAGTTCTCCTCTGAAAGCTTCTGCAACCTCAGGATCCTTCAACTTCTCGAGATCGAAGCGTGTTCCTGAGGTTCTGGCTTTCTTGCTCGCTCTCAGTTTCACTTTGAATGTCATCATCACTAGATTGTGGTCACTTCTTATGTCTGGCTTGTTGAAGGTTCTCGTCTTTGTCTGTTGACTCCTGTTGCATATCTTTTGTGTACAAAGATATAGTCGATTTGGTTGTGAGTTTTCCCGTCTGGTGAATGCCATGTTGTTCTTCTACTCTGTTTGTGGTCAGCGAGTGTCGTAACTGCTACCAATTGATGTCGCTTTGCAAATTCTAGTAATTTAGATCCTCTCTCGTTTGTCTCACTGTTGGCGCAAAACTTTCCTGCGGTACCTTTCCATCCGACAGAATGTGCATCTGCGCCAATTTTAGCATTGAAGTCGCCTTGTACTACAAGAATGTCTTTTCTTGATGTTGACCTTATTAGTTTTTCTAGTTCTTCGTAGAACTCTTCTATCGTCTCGTCACTACTTTCGCTTGTGGGTGCATAGACTTGCACTATCGTCATATTGAACGGCTTTCCAGTAACTCGTATTGCCATAATTCTGTCGCTCACTGGTATGCATTCCATAATTGTGTTTTTGCTGTCTTTGTTTACAAGAAATCCTACTCCATTCATGCTCTTGTCACTTCCACAGAACCAAAACTTGTGTCCATCTTCTGTTGAGCCCTCTCTTATGCCTTTCCAGCGCATTTCAGCTATTTCCAGCATGTTCCATTTCACATGATCCATTTCTTCCACGAGCACTTCCATTTTCCCCGTCTGCCGCAATGTCCTCATATTTCAAGTTCCAATTACAGTGTCGTCCTTTACCAGTCTCCTCCTCTCATTCTCCAATCCATACCCAGTCGCTCACTTGTCACTACCTCCCCTGGGCGGCCCAAAAGGCAGCGCGGCCGTTGTTTTCCCGGGCCTCGTCCGATCCGGCATCAGATTCGAATGCTGTGTCATATCATGGGTGTTGCAGTAGGCGAATAACCTGGCGGCGCCTATCTCCTCTCCAGGTGTGGATGGCCGTTGGCTCGCTGGGAGCTCATCCGCCCTTTGACAGGTCTTGTTTTTAGTCCTTCGGGGTGTCCACACATCCTCCTCACAAGGTCACCGAGGTGACCAAATGGGGGAGCCGGTTTAGTCGCCGACCACCCGACCATGGAACAGGTGGTACTCGTTTACATGTTACCAGTAGCAGGTTCGTTGACCTGACCTGACACGCTATATGTTATGCGGCAGTTGCATGATTTTGGTGCTGGGGTGGATGTTTTAGTGTTGAGAATTTTCTTGTTGTGTTTGTTGATGATGGAGGCCATGTTTTCTGTGCAGCTGTAACTAATTTTTAGGTTGTTCTTATTGAAGATGCTGTGAAATCCGTGGGTTTTTGGAAAATGCTTGCTTATTAGCTTGCGGAACGTGAAGCCGATGTTAGTGCGGATGTTCTGGTTATATGGAGGGTTGTACCATATGATGTTTCGTTGTCTGTTTTTCCTCGTACGTGTGGGTGGGCCGTGGTTGTTATAGGTGAGGGGGTGCGAGAGTCCGCCAGATTTTAGGGCGCTTTCGTAGACGGGTTTCGTTTTGTTGAATTCTGTTTCGTTGCAGGATAGGTTGGAGATTCGGCGACTAATGTTGTCTGGGAGCTGTTTAATGATTCTAGGAGGATGGTTGGACTTAGTGTTGATGCATAGTGGCTGGTCGTTGGGTTTTCTGTAAGGGTAGTATGTTCCGCTGTTTAGGTTGAATGTCACGTCCAGGTAGTTGACTGTCTTCATATTTGTCTGTATTGTAATATTTAGTCCGTGGTTTTTGAAGTGTCTTGTTATGTCTTTTTTCATTCGTTCTGCTGTTGGTCCTGAAATGTTCTTAAATACAGCTAATTCGTCATCTCTGTATAGTCCGATACTGTTTTTTCCGTACTTCGCGCATAAACCGTGGAGGATGTAGAGGCCAACTAGTCCGCAGGTTTCTGCTCCGTCAAAGCTTCCCATGGTGACAGCAAATGTGTTGTGGCCTTTCTTGATCCATGGTTCGCTGTTGCTGAAAAGGAGAGATTTTCTCGCGTGCATAATTATGTTGATGTCTCTTTCGGTAATGTTGCAGTGGCTTTTTGCGAAGGCGATGGCATTTTTCAGGAGACTCTCGTTTATAGATGGGTAAAAATTGTCAATGTCGAATATGATGAATTTGTGGTTTTGTTTATCTGGGATGTTGGAAAACCAGTCTATGACGGAGAGGGAGTTTTTCCATTGGTTGAGTGAAGTTTTGGTTCGAATAGTGGTGTTAATGTTGGTAAGGATCTTGTTGCTAATGCGGCCTATCTCACTTTTTGCTGGGTTGATGAGTCTGCAGGTGGGTTTGTTCTCGAAGTTGTCTTTATGGTCTTTTAGGGTTATGAAGGCCTGTTGTTCTGCCATGCGTTCTACTCTGTCCTTTATGTTAATGTCGGTTGCAATGTTACGGGCTTCGTTGTTAATGATGCTGATGGTGTTGCCGTCGGCTTTCTCGTAGGTGGATGTTATGCTGTTCATCAGGAGCCTGTCGTGCGTCTTTTTATCAAGCTCGTAGTAGTTGGTGGTTTTATCAGCTGGTATGAATGCTTTGGTGGAGTTCTTGATTTTAATTGTGTCGTTCCGGAGTTCGTTTTGGAAGGTGTTATATTTTTTCTTGAATTCGATCTTTTTTATCATTTTTAGTAGGTCCGTTTCGAAGCATTCTAGGTCTTGAATTCGTGGCGGGCATTTTCTTGATTTAAAAATAGAATAAAAATAAAATAAAATAGAATAAATAAAATTGTTACAGCTGCACAGAAAATATGGCCTCCATCATCAACAAACACAAAAAGAAAATCCTCAACACTGAAACATCCACCCCAGCACCAAAATGATGCAACTGCCGCATAAAAGAAGACTGCCCCCTGAACAACAACTGCCTCACTACTAACATTGTCGACAACGCTAAAGTGACAACAAATGAAGACACAACCGGGAAAAATTACATAGGCGTGACTGAAGGAACATTCAAACAACGATTTACTCAACACAAACTGTCATTTAAGAACAACAAGTACTCCAACAGCACCGAACTTTCCAAATACATCTGGCAACTTAAGGCCGTTTTCCACTAGGCGAATTTATTCGCGCGAAGCGACTTTTTTCGAGCATACGCATGCGTATTTAAATTCTCGCGCAGAAGCTAATTCGCGGTAACTGTTCGCAGCAGCGAAAAAGTGAGTTCGAATGGATTCAACTTTTACGGGGCGAAAAAAGGCGCAAGCCAATTAAATTGCTGGAAGCATGACCAAAAGTCGCGCCAAAACAACAGCAGCAGAAAGAAAAACATGGCTGCAATGACACTGAATCTCTTACAACAAATGATGGCAAATGGAGACACAACTGTGGCTGACCTTGCCAGTTTAGTAAATACCAACAGTCAACAGGAACTCTACAACCACGAAGACAATGCTGCCACGCCAGGCTCCGTCGATGAGACAGGTTTTGAGGAGACAGAGACGATCGTCTCTGTTGTCACCACCACCCCCGAGAACAACCTACAAGGCCGAGGCCAGTACAATGGCGAAGAACTACCTGCAGCTAAATTCGACAAAGAAGTATTTTTGGAAGAAGTCCGCAAGTACAGATGTTTGTGGGATATTGCTTCCGAAGGATACAAAATTAGGCCCATGAAGCAAAACGCATGGTCAAAAATAGGCCATTTATTCAACAAGGACGGTGAGTTCACAGCTTGTGGTTTTCGTTTTGTCCCTCAAACTGATAACTCTCATAATAATAATCTAATAATTCTAAGAGACTTTCTGTGCTGGACAAAATTCTTAGTTTGATGATATCTTTTAGAATCTTGTAAATAATATTATTTGATTTCTCTTTTTGTAGTGGAATTTCTTCAGAGGCATCTAAAAAATCTAAAGGACAACCTGAAAAAATGTTTGGACAAGAGGAACCGGATGACTAGGTCTGGTGCTGCTGCAAGTTCATTGCCTAAATGCAAGTACTTTGAACAAATGAGATTTCTGCACGAAAAAACAGCAAACAGGCCCGCAGAAAGCAACATTATTCAAGCTGAAACAGCTTTGCAGTCTGAAGATGTTTTGGATGGCCCATTAGCCCCTCAGATATCAGTAGGGCCAGTTGTTCTGAATGGTACAAAAAGGAAGGCAAGTGACACACCATCCTCTTGTGGTAGTCAAGGGTACAAGAATCATCAAGAAAGATTTGATAATGCAATCCTGAAAGAATTGGAATCCACAAATAATGCAATCAAGTCAGTTGTCACTACTGATAATGAGGATGAAGTTTCTCTGTATTGCAAAAGCATCATTCCAATAATATCATCTTTTTCAGTTAAAAAGAAACGATTAGCTATGATCAAAGTCAGCCAAGTGATGTTTGAACTTGAGTTTGAACATGAATAATATTATGTAAGGTTAACTTATTATGGTTATGTAACATTTTTATTTTGACGTCTATACACATTTGTAGTTCTGTTCTTACTTGCTTCATTCTTTCATTGTCTGTTCTGAAACCACTCATATGGATTTGCAGTTTGAGTAACCAATTCATTTTGCCATTCAACTGCGCCCTCGTTGGTAAAGTAGTTTTTATATCCATGTCTTACAGAAGCTGCATCCTTAGAGTAGTTATTTGAACCACTTTGAGAAATTGGTCGAAGGCTACCAAAATCAGCTCTGTTTTGTCTCCATTCACCAGCCTCAAACCCTGATGGTCCATCATGGTCAACAAAGTTTCTTGGGCAATATCGATTGTTTGTCGATGCATTTTTAAACATCAGTAGATTGTGCAGTGCAACAATAGCTTTTGTGATAAGTATTACTTTGCTTACATTGGCAATGATTGGTCTTCTCAATACTCGAAATCTATTGGCAGCAATCCCGAAAGTGTTTTCTCACCCTCCTTGCCCTTGATAACCGATAATTAAAGACACGTTGATCAAGTGGCAAATTATGTGATGGGAAGGGCTTCATCATATGTGTTTTGAGTCCAAATGCATCGTCTGCAACAAATAAAAATGGAAGTCGTTTTTCTGAGTTGGGCAGCTTTGCAGGTCCTGGGATTTGCAATAGATTATTTTCAATAGCATAACCTAAATGACTACAATTATACACACTTCCATCACTCTGGCGACCACTATCTCCTATATCCACTAGAGTGAACTTATATCTTGCATCGCAAATTGCCAAAAGGGCAATGCTAAAAGTTTTTTTGTAATTAAAAAAGGAAGGTCCTGATCTTGCTGGTGCTTGCATGACCACATGTTTCCCATCGAGGGCTCCCAAGCAATTCGGAAAATTCCAAAATCTTGAAAATTCTTCGGCTATAGATTTCCATTCCAGTTCTGTTGATGGGTTTTTGATGAAGCCTTTTGCGCTGAGTACTTTCCATACAACTTCACAAGTCTCACTGATTATTCTCCCAACAACTGTTGGACTCATACGGAAGCTTGCTGATATCGTTACTTGGGCATCACCCGTCACCAGGTATCTTAAACAAACAGACAATCTTTCACTTGGATGGATAGCTTTCCTCATTTTCGTATCCTTTTTCTGAAGAAACGGGCCAAACCAATTCAAGAGCTCTTCAAACAGTGTAGGAGTCATTATAAAACACCGGAAAAAATATTCAGCATCGTGTAGTCTCAGTTCTTTGATCAAAAGATGATACTCGCCCTTCTGCTCCCGTTCTTCGTAGATCTTCCTTATCCAAAATCTTTTCTTGTACTTTTGCAGCCTCCTCTCACGTCTTCTTTGCAGCAAAATTTTGATTAATAATCGAGCTTTCAGTAGCAGTAGATACCTGAGATTTACAGCGGCCATCTTTGAAAAGCTTTCCGCACCAAAAAACAAAACTCGCAGGAGTTTCTATGGAAAACAAAAACGCGTTCGATCGAATTTTTTCGTCGCGAAAAAAGTCGCTTCGCGCGAATAAATTCGCCAAGTGGAAAACGGCCTTTAAGGACAACAAAACAGACTACCGAGTACAATGGACTGTCATCGCTGCAGCTCAACCATATAACAACATCTCCAAAACGTGCGACCTCTGTACATCGGAAAAACTATACATAATCAACGGCCACAACAATAACCCCCTGAACAAACACTCTGAACTAATCTCTAAATGAGGACACGAGAACAAATATTATTTAATGAACAATAGCATCACCTAGACAATAGACAGTAACTTGCCAACGGCTTCTTTTATTCCAATTTTATTTTATTTTATTCTATTTGTAACCCATTCACTTATTTTAAAATCAATGTCATCCGGAATGTGTTTCAGTTATAGTCTATCTGATGAGTGCCTTCGCACGAAACCCAGAGTAACAGAGAATCGGTCTTTTCCTTTTCTGCATTTCTGCTATCAACGCTCTGTACTTTGTACATAGAGCACCATATGGTGCTGAAGACAGCACCCTCTATGTGATATAAATAATTACGCATTCCGTTAAGATTATTTAGTACATGTTTAGCTGATGATTGCATAGCATGAAACTCAGAGTTTTGAACAAGTACTGGTTTCTTTCTCGTTATTCTATATATATATATAAATAAATATATAAATATATATTTATATAAATATGCATATTTATAAATCAAACCTGTCCAGAATCAATGTTTCGGAGATATCCAAGTTGCACATTTTGTAGGAGTGTCCTGAACCATAATTTAGTTAATTCTGATCAAAGAATGTGAAACAAATCTTAAATCGCAAGGCGATCGGGCATTGAAGATTTGGGAAACCCTGAAGGATTTGACTGCTTTGTCCTCATATGGCAATTTTTCTGAGAAAGGATTTTCCGCAATTCGCTTCCCACGAGAAAAAAAGTCACCAAAAACAGTAAAGGCCACACACTTGCTGTTCGGCAAATGAATGTGTACGACAAATAATGCTGTGTTGCCATTGCCTACTTGTGTGTTTCTGCTACTGTCTACAAAAAGCAATTGATCAATTTCCGCTGCTTCAATACGTATTCGGATTATTCACTGAGCCAAGCTATTCGGACAACGGACCATTCAATCCGAAATAGTCGAATAATTCGAACTATTCCGTCCGCAGCGAATAATCGTTCCGCTTTATTGCTACTTGAATAGTCATCAGATAGATGAGTACCGATTATTTGAACTTCGGTAGACAGTCTGTACCTACCTGCATCTACCATCACATTTATTATCACGAATTATTCCATTAATGTCATCTCAAGGTCCTTTCTCACATATATTATTACAGATTCCAGTACTTTATAACAAGTTTAATTCAGATCCAGCATGTCTAGAAAGAAACATGACCACTGGTTGACTGGATTGTCCACATCGGTGCATAAAATTGATTTTGTCACCAAATTCTCGGTAAACAGAGATATTGGTATCGCGGAATTTTTGCCATTCAATGGTCCTCAGTGCCAGTTACCTACTAAAGGACAGGCTTTGAAGTTGCGGTGGTTCCTGAGGGATGAGTTTGGGAGGGTGGGCCGATCCATCTCCAATGGTTCTTTGACCAGAAGAGTCGCGCTTGTTATTGAGAGGTATTGGTCCATGGCAGGTTTCGAGACCATCAATGGCAACTCAATTTATAGGGATGTCAAGACCTTGCTCACTGAGCTTGATAAACTGGTCAAAGATAAATCCAAGAGCAGCCCTCATGTCATCGCCAAGGGAGAAGCCTTCATCGCCAAAATGAACACGCTGCTTTATGTCGGAGCCACGGATTTGAGAGAGCGACTCTCCAAAGACCGGTTCCGGTGTAATCTTGGTGTTCTCTGTGAGGATCTGGAGTTCCTCGATGACCAGATGGGTGCCAGATTGCGAGTGATGGGGAAGGAAGACACGGTGTATAGCTTTAGAAAGGAAGCAAATTCAAAGAAGAAGTCCTCATCTCTTTGGTCAGGAAAGGTAACAGAGGATAGGACAGTCCAGGACAATGATCATCAGGAAGAGTCTGCTGCAGAAGATGATGGCAATGATAATGATGATGATTACAACAGCAACATTCCTGTCCAGAAGCCTGACGAGATCCGTGTCATCATCCCAACAAATCTGATCTCTGAACAACTGGCTCAAACTCTCGACAGAACTAAAACTTCCAGTAACAGATGACACGGTCAAGCTCGGCCTCCCGGTGTTCCCCGACCTGTCCCCCAAGAGTCCTGGCAGAGCTCTTCACCACGGTGAGGATGGACCCCAGCTGGGTGGCTCTGCCGGTCCCTGAACGCCGAGTATCTGAAGATGAAGGAACTGATTCTGACAGCCAAGAAAGTCAATGAAAACTGCGAGCGTGCCATCAAGATGGCCTCCGAGTATACCAAGATCCTAACCAGAGATAACAAGACCAGGCAAATGATTATCCAGGTCGTGAAGAAGGATAGGAAGTAGAAGCCTAAAGAAATGTACCCTTGATAGATAAATATCTAAATTGTCTTGTAGTTCTATGAAAGATTGTCAGTTATATGGGTCAAACCTCGATTTTTTTGTCGAAATATGGACATCTTTAAAGCACGAGTGCCTTGCGATTTTAAATCATTTTTCAAATTTGTTCATCAGAATCGACCTAATTATGGCCCAGGACACTCCTATAAAGTGCACAACTTGGACATCTCAGATAAATTGATTCTGGACAGGTCTAATATATATATTCATATATTTATATCATTCACTATCATTTTCACAAATTGGTTGATCATGTGAAGAAAGAATGAAAAAAGAAGCTACGGAAAAGAGCAATTTCAAAAGACAAAATTAACTAAGCTGCTCGTGAACACATGCTCTTCCAAGAAATGAGGATGGGTTCATGCTTAGTAAATCAAATTGAATTTTAACAAACCGAAAATTACTTATTCTGAATCTTTTTGTAATTGGGAAGCAAAATAGATAGCTCCAACTTCCACTTAGTTGCCGCTTTGAATCTTCAAGCTGCAAAAAACTCTCAAACGAGGTCAAAGCAATGACCAAATGAACTTACAGCTAGGTCAACCATGTGTAGCTTCCCCATTCGTAAATGCTGCTGACCATCTAGGCCCTTCTCGCTTCTCTCGATGGTGATTGTGAAAATCGCGTGGGATCGGGATGATGTCGCATTCATGTTTGTTGCACCAACAGACCCTAGGAGCAAATTTACTCATGAACAGGGGCGTAGGTCAAAAGGGCACGTTATTTAACAATAAAGATGACTCATATTAGCAAGATTTGACCATAGACAATGCAAAGTTAATGACAAAAATGCTGACAATCATATTCATAGAAAGCCCTGATTACAAATATCGTTCTGCGTCTTATTTTGCATGGAGAATTTGGGCAAAAGAGTGATTCTGCAAAAGGACACTTTGGATGAAGAAGGGGGACTGTGCATTGTTTACCAAAATGTGGGGGCCATGGCCCCTCTGACCCCTTGATTTCTACATCCCTGCCCATAAACGGAAACCATGATGATGATCTCTACCATGATCGCTTTGGTACAGAAGCAAGTTGTTCTAGTAACAGCCTGGCAGAGAGGCAGGCCTGGGTTGGCCACTCTCAGATTGCGTTTACACTGTACCAGATCACTTTTTGATCCGACACAAAAGTGCTACGGATCGGCCATGCGTTTACACTAGCTAAAGTGATCCGGTGCAACTTTGTACTTACTATCAGGTACAGTTTTGTACCTGCTAGGAAAGAGGAACAGCTTTGTACCTGCACTGCTCCAAAACTGTACCGGTACAGTGTCAACGCGAGGGAAAAGGAACACTTTTGCATCCGATCAAAAGTGATCCGGTACAGTGTAAACTCAGCCTCATATGATTCTCTGGAAGAGACTCTTGCATTTGTTTAGACAAATACGCACAGCTAGACATACTCGACACGATCCCACAATTTATCGTTGGAAATTAAAGTTTCAAAAATGGAATTGAAGAAAAAAATCAGTCAATCTTACTGTTTTTATTTCCAGTAGTCATGGTTCTATCCATATCGTCTGCATTATTGACAACATAGGATGAAAGATCCTTCACGTAGACTCCAATATCTGGCCTTTCTTTCACCTTATCAGCAAGAAGAAATTATTAGCTAGATAGAAAAGAGATTCCATTTTCTGTTAGGGATTAATCGACACGTAGCGGATATTTCCTGGAGAAATGACATCACATATAAAAAATTTCAGTCCAGTGCATAGAAACTACTTCAGAAGCGGTATCAAACAGTGCTGCCAGCCACAAAGATACTTCACAAGAAACTCCAAGAAAGGCGTCCTTCTAATACTCTCTATGTTCTAGAATTGAGCGTTGGCTTTGAGACAAACCTTGATAATAATGCTGATAGGAAATTTTCCAAATATCGCTACCTTCTGAATGACCTAACATCGAAATACCGCCACGTTGAATTTGTAAACTTGTCAATAGGTTCCCTTGGAATCTTTGGACAATCTTGCGATTCGTTCATTCAGATGTGTAGCGATCTAACCATTGACAAGGCACATACTAACTACATCATTACTAAATTATCAACTATAATCATTCGCACAACTTACTACATATTCTGTATGCGTAATAAACCCTGGACTAACCCATATCTTCTTTCCTACTAACAGTCTCCTTGCAACCTTTAATTCTTCTTATCGAATTTTTTTTTTTTTCAATTCGTCTATTTTATTTATTCATTCATTTTTTTTATACTAGAAATACCTGTAATTAGGTCAGCCGAATACAAATTGCCTATTCCTAGGGAGATTTGTATTTTTATGTTTAGCTTATATATCAAAATGAAGTTTAAAAAAAAAAAATTATTGATGATGATGATATCGGTCATGATTAGATACCTATAGATACTTATGTTACATATACCTTCTGTTTACAAATCACTTGCGCTGTTCATTATACCACAGCAGCTTTGTTCTTACTTCTTCTACATCAGATGCAAACACACATCAAAGTTTAATCACAATTGCAGCGAACATTTAGTGGCTTAATGTCAACTTACTTCTAGCCGGGCCTTTTGATCCTTTCCTAGAAGGTCTCGCACATTTTCGTTGTAGATCTCAAGATAAGAAACTCGAACAAGGAACCTTGAATCAAGATGAAAAAGACATGAAAGATTTAACTTACTAGAATCATTTCAATGGAAGGAATATTGATATAAGGTGCTCTACCAACAAAAAGTGCACAAGATAAACCCCCAACGTAGCCAATGACATTGAGAGTGAGCACTTTTGATGATTCACAAGACATCCTTGGCCACTCATTGTCAGAGCCAATTCAAATCTACCGAAAATGATGATGATAATAATAATTTTCTAAACCCTTCATTGACCTGCATAGTTAAAATACAAAAACACAGGCAGTGTGTGATTAGTTGTCTCTACTCAATACTAATGATAATTCAAACGGAAAAAGAGAAAACAGAAAGAAATACAATGCTATATTAAACAAAAAATAACAATAATAATGATAATACTAAATCAAAATATATGACAATTTTTGCACAGGGTAACATCTTCAACAAACTAAGTGCTGTTACCAACAAGGGCTTTGCATCTGAAAATTATGATTAAAATAAAATGCAATGACATACGTTATCTTACCTCACATCCTCATCTAGCCTAGAAATAAAACCAAATATATGAGCAAATGAGTTTGGAATAATGCCTCTAAGCTCTGGGACTGTTCTGACTCCTTCCATTGTAAATGTTTTCCCTGTTCCCGTTTGTCCATATGCAAATATTGTACCTACATAGAACAGATATCATTTTACATTCAAAGCTCCCATGAGGTACTATGGCGCAAAACAAGTCATTACGGATTCAGATAATCTTTATCATTCAAATATACAGCTTCATTCTAATTTCCATTTAAAGGATTTTCTAGCCATTTTGATTCTAATAGTTGTATAAGGAATGAAGAAGCTCATGACAGCCTTTGACAACCACATAATGATATGTCTGTATGAATATATTCATGTATGTATGTCCAGTATGTATGTATATGTATATATATGTATGGGTATACATGTATGGGTATAGCTACTTATGTATGGCTATGAATGTATGGCTAAGAATTTATGACTATGTATGTATGGCTATGCATGCATGGCTATGTATGTATGACTATGTATTGATTTCTTTATTTATTTATTTTAGTGGGTTATGTTGAGGAAAGGCTATGGTGGCCTATACAAAGCCCCAACATGGGAAGAAAAAAGAAAGCAAGCAGCTAAGAGGATAGAGAGATAAGATCAAGTTTATGGATCTTAGATTTGAAAGATGGCAAGTTGTAGGACTCAGGAAAGCAAGAAGAAGGCTATGATGGTTATGAATGAATGCCTATTTAGGTATGGCTATATACGTATGGCTATGTATGTATGTATGCATGCATGAAATGACAGTATCAAACAAAAAATCTGTAAGAGCATACCATTATATCCTTCTAGAACACTCTCAACAATTGGTCTTGCTCCATCATTATAAACATCTGTTTGTTTACATTCTGGAGCAAACACTCTGTCAAATGTGAAAACTTTAGGTGGGTTTGAGTTTGACGTATCATGGCTGGCAACTTTTATACTTCCTCTGACTTCATCAACCTTAACAGCAATTTTATTACCCATCTCCTTCTCTTTTGCATTCATTGGCCGGCACCGGACAATAACGCGTACATTGTCTGTGTCTTTGCTTGCCTTTATCAATCAATGGATGATCAAAATCAAGCTTGCACTACTTTTTATTGAATATTCAAGTGAGTAAAACAATAAAGATAAAAGATGAAATTAATGACTAAATAACAGTTTAGAGCAGGGGTGTCTTAAGTCCGGCCTGGGGGCCAAATGTGGCCCTTGGTCAAATTTCATCCGGCCTGCAGCCTTTTTCATAGAGCATATAAGCAAAAAGATTGAAATGAAAAAGTAAAAGTGAAACAAAAGTAGCTTGTTGAAAGTCGTTTGAATAAATTGTTGCTCTATGTAAAAAAAATTTAGCCAAGGTTGGCCCATACCAAATTTATGCTCCCTTTTAAAAACGTTTGGAGACCCCTGGTTCAGAGAAATCGTTCAACCAAATTTTGCATTTCTTTTAGGAGATTCTGACTAAAGTAGAAGCTGATTACTTTGGTGCTAGCATAAAAGAATAAATATACCGGTCATAGTGCTTTAAACTGGACATAAATTATTGATGTTATTCTTCTTTTCATTGGTAGTGGATAGGGGAATTTAGCTTTGCTCAAATGGAGGGGGCATACAAACTCTCAGGTTCCAAAATTTTCCTACTGAAACCCTGGACTGATGAGAGCTAGAATTTTAAGATTTCTGACCAAATGCTCTACACATTTATGAAGATGAATGTAACAATTTTTTGACTATGTGCTACTCAAAGGTAGCACTCAAAACACAATATGGCGTTTTTCAATGCAATTAACCAAAGAGAACTATCTTGAAGATGGAATGGATTTAAGGAAGGGCTGTTTAAAAATAGCTGCTGCATACCATCTAGGAAATCAAGTGAAGATGTTAAGTCCAAACAAGGCTCTTCAATTCAAGCAGGCCAAATTTTGACCATTTAATTAAGAAAAAAAAAATTTTTGAATTGGCAAGGAGCTCGGTCGAGAAATAAATCTTTGCAAAATTAGTGGATGAATCGTTGAAATTTTGGTCGAATATAAAGCATACCTATCTATTTTTATTTGTTTGCCTCAAATAATCACTCAGATCCTATTAACTCGAATGAGGGCAGAGCCCTGAATGAAAAGAGTTGAAATTATTGTACTCACCGTCATTTTTTGTAGCTTTGTGGAAAACAAGAAAGCGAGGGAGCTGCGCGTCAATTTAGATTCTGGGTTTGAACGGGCACCTGCTTGGCCTTAATTCTACATGAAAAAAATCCCCCGATGCCTTATATCATATGAGCGTCCTAGGCCGCTGAAATTATAGTGCTCATTGAATAAGCACTTAAATCAACTGAGAGAGTAGTTTAAAGGTATAATGTTGCTTTTTGGTCTATCTTTTTCGTATTAAACAGCTTCGGTTGTGCAGCCAATGCGCTGTCGTCAAGTCCACCAAGTTGTTTATTTCCAAGCGAAATTGAATTGGATTACATCAAAGAGAGTCTTCAATACGAGGTAATATCCTCCGCAAAACTTTCTAAAAATTCAAATGGTAGCATCATAATAAAGTTGATCTTAGAAGGTTACCACTTCCCCATAGCACCATCATCACCTAAGAAAGATCGAATGAAATAAAAAATCGTCAAAATTTTCAAATAAAAAAAAAAAGTTGGATCTGATTACCGAGGAGACTCAACTAAAGGCGAATCCGTCCACACAGTGTGGATCTCTAGGTCTATGTACACGAGGCAATGCCCTGCGCAGAAGCACATGTAGTTGTGCAATGGCGGCGGTGTAACTTTGTATATTGAAAAACTGAATATATTTTCGTCGAAGAAGTATCAACAGGAAGCGAAAAAATAAACAGCAGTGGAAGAAAATGAATAAAAATCAAGGATCAGAAGAAGAGGGGGAGAGGAAGCCGCCCGGAATGCCCATTTTTACGACGGCAAATTGCAAACCCTTGGACATCGATACTGTTGTTGATATACTGAGGAACGCAGACAAGTACGAATCCATTGCTTGTGAGGCAATACCATCCGGGCCCAAAGCTGGAAATGTTTTCTTGTTCGTGCCGAAATGCGAGGCTGATCAGGGTGAGGAGCAAGATGCTATCCGAATGTAAAACTTCTAAGTGTGTAGTATCCCCATATCACCATCGAACTCACACATTGTAAACAATCTGCAGTCAACTATGCCTAATTCCAACTCGTTTATTTCGAACTTTTCCAATTCAGAACAGACTTTTAAGGTCCCTTGAACATCTCATAATGAAAAATGTCCATAATTCGAATCTCTGTATTTCAAACCTTTTTTATTCCAACATTTTTATGACCCCCTAGGGAGTTTGATTTGACAGAGTTTTCTGGATTATCTTCACAACTGGTCTCCCCTCCCCCCCCCCCCCCCCATGTAATGAACTCTCGTGAAAATTTTCTTTCTCTCATCATGCAAAGCAACATCCAAGAAGCCTATACAGTCAAATGCTAACTTAGGATAGTGGTGCAGTGTTTCAGTCGGCAGACTTATAACATAGGTGGTTGAGGTGAAATCCTGCACATGTCATAGTAAAACAAATCAGTAAGAGAGACAATGAGAGATCATCTCATCAAAATCCATTACCCTAGAAAAATCTTGGAGCCTATTTTTGGTTGATGCTAAGCTCTACATCCGCTATTCAAAATTTTGGCTTTACTTTTGAAATATCTCCATTTGAAATAACTTCATTCAAAATATCTGCATTTCTACAAAAGATTTTCAACGAAAGATGGTTAATTTTAGGAAATTATAAACAAGACCAGTACATGTGGATAAACCATGGCCCTAAGTCAATCCCTGCCAAAGATCCAGTCATCCAGAAACAGTATTATGTTGCAAAGCTACCTGATGGCCGGCCATCAAAGTTTCACAAAAGCGTTTACTTGCTGTTACGTGACGGCAGACCATTAAAACCTTGCATTGTACAGTATTTAGGCAGCATGGATGGTATTTCTATTTCTACCAAAAGATCTCGCTCCCAAGTGAGCAGACAAGGAAGTGATGCAGTGTCATCAGCCCCATCCAAGAAGGCCAGACAGTCAAACGCTTCTGTGAGTTTAACCAGGCCAGCTAATCTGCAGCCACAGAAATTGCCAATAAGCAGAGAAGATTTTCGGCATCTGCATGAGCTTGCTTGCAACCTCAATGGATTCGTTAACACACTGAATATATCACCAAGATTTCATTGCGTTCTATCTGTAAAGGACCTTACAGAACACCTTGATGCTGTATTACAAGAGTGTGCAAGTAGAAACGAACCCATGCAGTTTTCTTACAGCAATTCATATGAGGTTGATGGCCTAGTCTTGTCTTCTCTCTCCTTTACGCACCCTGCTTTTGAGGCCAGACCTGCCATTCCATTCTACTTCATCATTCACGAGAAAGATGATTTGTTCTTCCACCAAGACTTCTTCCGCACAGTCATGGAGCAGATACCAAGCTTCAAGACCACAGAGTTCCCGATCGTCACTGAAGAAGACCCCATTAAAGACAGCTGCTTAGCCGAGCTTGGGTTAAAAGTCAAACCTGTTAGTTCATGGAAGCATGCCATAATGCTGGCCAAGGAGTGGCTGTATGCAAACGGAGCTAATCAGCAGGAGGTGGCCACAGGCCTCGATGACATGCGCAAGCTAATGTCGCATGAATCAGTTGAAAAGTACGAGGAAGGCCTTGTGCAGTGTAAAGATCACTGGGGGGAGTCTTTGCAAGAGTACTATGCTACAAATATTGATCCAGTGGTTAGGTTGAAACTAGGTAGGTGGATACTGGAGAAGTATTGCGTTTTCAATCCGTATACGGGAATAAATGACATCAAGAATGACTGTCTTGAGTTAGTGGCCCAACACATGCAGACAATGGGCAGCGTGACTGCGTGCAACATGGTATTGGCCTGCTACCTGATTCAACAATTCGTTAAGAAGGAGATAAAAGACGGACTTAATGGCATAGGACGATTCATCGCTCGTGAAAACAGCGCTGCTTACAGAGCATCCGTTTCCGTTTGGAAGCCGGTCCCGTTTCTGTGTCTTCCGGAGAACATTGTACCCTACATTAAAAATGATCAGTTAGTAGTTCAAGATGGGAATCTCGTTGAGAGAGCAGAAATCGATGCAAAAAAGGCGTTGTACACGAAAGCACGACGCATTTACGAGGATGGAGGGGTGCACCATAATGGTTCTATACAAGGGTTCATTGTCAAGGAGTGGGAAAGGCCTGACAAGGACTTCTTGGTAAAACTCCATCCACGTGCTACGTGCACGTGCGATTCGGCCATGTTTTGCCAGCACATCATCGCAGTGAAGATCAGTATCGGTGTCGATATGGAGAATGACATGGAGCGACTCGACTTGAAGTTTGTCTCGCGCGCACTGAAAAGCTGTGAGAACGCTGCGGATGGTGTCAAGCCGAGACGAAGGAGACGAAAGAAGCAGCAGAACGAGCTGGCAGATTTCGGCATCGATGCGGTCAGAAAGAGAGATGGTTCTGCACTTGGTGAACAGCACATGAAAGCAGACGAGGCTTCTGATGGGGAAGGCGAGTCCGAGAACGAAAGTGACGTCACAGGAAGCGGGCAAGATGGCAGACACGTTGATTTCTTTCAAAGTGGACAGATCGGCTTTAATATGAGTTTTCAGTAAGTCAAAGCGTCAACGGAGCAATCTCATTGCATAAAATATCATGGGAAGCGTCCTTTAGATTTCCCATATTTTGAAAGGTCTTGCACTGTGTTTGCTGTGTCAGGTCAAATCGTAACAGATGGCAAAGCAGAGAAAATCACTCACTACGGAAGGGAAATTCCAAGACGTTCAGGCCCATGAAGGACTTTTTTGTATTTCCGGCTTGTTTTTTATCATTTTAATTCAGTGTTAGGTCTCCTGTTGGTATTTTTAAGGTCAGTTTCCGCTGATAATGCCCCCCTCATTCCAAACCTTTCGGTACATACTGCCCGAAAAAGCATCTGTCCGAAAAAATTGAGTATTTGAAGGACATTTTCGATTGCCTTGAAATGATTATAAATTATTACTACAGGGAATCTTGAGTTTTTTGTGTTTGGTCTGAAGCTTAATATTGAGCAGGATCGCAGAGGGAAGTTTCTAATCTCATGATGCTTTTACCAACAAAGCAGCCAAAAATTTTATTGAAGTTTTTTTCTAAGGATGAATAACAGGTAGAGACGAAGATTTATACTAGATTATTTCATGGTAAATGGAGTGTATTTGAAAAAACGTTTTTCGAATGTGTCATGCTTTCAAACTACCACATTCACACCCTTTCCAAGTTTCACTGTCTAATCCACGAACTCTGTCCCACAAATCATCATTCATCCCTAGAACATGCAACTTATGGAACGTCTTGCCTTCCTCTTGCTTTCCTGAATCTTACAACTTGCCATCTTTCAAATCCAAGATCAATAAACTTGATCTGATATCTCTCTCCTCTTAGCCTTTCTTCTTTCTTCCTTTTTTGAGGCTTAGTATAGGCCACCATGGCCTTTCCCCAACATAACTCACTAGAAAAAAAACCACTCAGAGGTTGATTTTGGATCGTGAGAAGCTCTGCAGCTGGATTGGTTTTATTTGCTCATGTTACTGGATTCTCAGTTCATTTGTATGGATGGCACTACATTAAGAACTGCTAACTTGTTCAAATTTCGACAAGGAAACTGCAAAACGGTGGGGAATCTTTTCAAGTGCAATTTATTATTCCTTTTTGTATCCAATTTTGAGGACAAATTTGAAATGGAAATGCTCTTGGTTATGCAACTTACCATCAGTAAATTACAATGCCAAGGATCAGGCGAATTTCATGCTTTTCGAGTAGGCCTGATCCTTCCCAATGATATGACGTCATTAAAGCTATATATGATTCATGTATAGAGAGGGAGATTTTAGGACAGTGAGAATCTATGATTATCGAGCAGTGCCTTTGTCCTTCCTCTGGATATGACTAGGCCTCGTGATTTCTAAGCCTGGAATTACAGAGAGATAGCGACTTTCCTAGCTGAAAGCAAATGTCAGACTTGATTGAGGCTTGGCTTACACCACTGACGGTAGAATCTGTGAACAAGTGTCTTGCCATTAACTAAGCCATAACGGCACATCTTTCGATCGTCTCACCTTGAAGAAGAGCAAACACATGGGCCGTTTGACAAATGTCTAATTGCGACACAAATTTGGTTCTACACGAGTTCTTTGGAGAAAGTTCATAAAAGCGCATGCGTTCACAGATACCTAATTTAAAAGTTTAACTGAATTTTGATATTCAAACAGCTTTATGACTTCAGACTGCAGACGCGAAAAAGGCAAAAAGAGAAGAGTGATACTAGCTGAAAAGAAATTGTAAAGAAAAGAATTTTACCGACAAGAGGAAATTTTTTTAGAAATTTGTTTGTTGAGGTGTTACTTATAGCCAGCTTAGCTCGTACTGTAAAGCTTAGAATATCAATAAGAAGTGCGAAAAGAGGTTGGTGACCATGGAAACGGGCTGCTACCTAAGATACACGAAGACGTCATACAAGCTGTTGATTGCAGGGGATTTGGGAATAGTTAAAGGTGACATGTGATTTGATGGCAGTAGTGAGTGGTAGACTATTGATTTCTGTGGGAAAAAAGTGGAAGAATGGGTTAGAGAAGCAAATGCCGGGGGGAAGAATAGTGCGGGGGTTGGGAGAGGGTGTTGGAAAGGGTTAAAAAGCGAGTGGTTTTTAGATACAGATCTGGCGTTGGTGGTGGGGCGTGGAACAGGGTACGGGTGTATTGTTTTTGTGTGGGTTTCTAGAGGATGGTTGTCCTAGTCAGAAAACGAAAGGGCACACGGAAAAAAGGATCAAAAAGGCAGACAATGTACTTAAGATGTTTACCAGATACAGGACGAAAACGAGCGCGATTCTCAGTAGACTGGGCATGAGTTGATTAATAAAGTCACGTCACTAGATGTTTGTCTATTGCTGGTTGCCGACCATTATGACATCCTTTTCTCGTAATCAAGTGTCAAAATGATTCAATGAAAAGACTGTACACCGTCTGACGCGATGGGACCTAGGGCAGGAAGTTGATATGGAAACGAACACAAATATTGGAAGGTGATGTTGCAAGAGAGAAACATGGTAAGTTATCAAAGGCTCTCGTCATAAAAGGAGACAATTTTCCTTTTTTTATACCTATGATTCTACCTAAATGTCAAATGCAGACGTTTGGGAAAAGAAGCTTTTTGCTCATCGAGCAGTGTCCATGTCCTTCCTCTCGATGTGACCACTCCTCGTGATTCATATGGCTGGGATTACAGAGAACTGGCAACTATCCTCACTCTAAGTGAAATTCTAGGGGGATTCTGAGGGTGGATTCGAACCAATGATTATAAGATCAACGTGCAAGAATCTTACCACTGAGCTATCCCGACACCTATCTTCCTTCAGACGATAGGTAGAATGTAAAAAGAGGCAAGGAAGGAGATGTATGGTGATTTAGGTAGCTCATGGCTTTGATCAATTCTATTTTGTTACTTCACCTTGCTTTGGGACTTAGATCATTAATAAACGCCTTTATTCTAATGTTTGTTATATATCTCCATTTGGTTAAATTACTTTGTAGATGAACGGTCCCTTTTAAACCAGCACTGCTGAAAATGGGTTACCGTCTTAAAATAGCTGACATTATTACTATAACTATCAGTCACGCAAGAGGATATGGTGGACATAAAGGGTTTTGGATTTCAAGTGTCCTATCAAGTTGAAATTAGTTCGGGGGACGTGGAGTGTTATTCTGTGATAAGCTCGCCTCGGCTCCAAGGGCCTCTGAATGTGCGATAAATCCCGCACCAAGGTAGATATGCCGTTACTGCTGTGAGAGTAAGGACCAGTGCTCCTCTTAAAGTAATAATAAAAATAGAAAATAATTTCGAATCTTTATGCTGGATGAAACACTTCAGCTTTAGATTAGCTGTTATCAATGTGTATCCAGTTCTTGTGCCCTGAGAGTTACATTGAGTACTGATTTACCGACCTCGGAAGCATGGACAGCTGAGTTGAATGTTGGCTTCTGGCTGGTGGCTCCAACGACTGGATTCGAGCCCACGCGAGTAGACCTCGCATGATTCGCGACACTGCGCCTTAACCACTCGGCCACCACACCACTAAACTTTCTGATCGCCGGCTTGTGCCGATCGGACGCGGGCGTCCCAGGCAGCCCTCCGATGAAAGCTTCCATTTGGGGAGGACTGCTTGCAACATGTCTGCCGTCGGTTGGTGGTGCGGCACGGGTGGCCTGCCGGTTCATGCGGTTGTGTCAAAACCGGACTTCATTTGAATGATAAACTAGCAGCGGCTAACCCGTTAAGCTCTGCTTGCTAGTGTTGAGTTGATACTGTTCTGATGTAAGCACCAGCTACAGTCGAGACGAGATGACATTCGTCTTTCCTGCTGTGGGTGGTGCAGAGGAAATGAAATATTATGCTTAGAACTGTTATAGACACGAAAGCTAGATATAGTATGTCGTACACACATTGCTATTCCACAGTTAAGTTATCTGCTAGCAGTATAGTCGTAGTTCTTCTGCCATCAATTCACACCAATGGCTAAGTCTTGCATTTCCAATGTGTACATAATGTTAATTTCTTGTAGCTATCAGTACCTGCTAGCAGCTGGTTGATGGAAATTGGTCGATCTATTTTTTCCACTGCTAATATCTCAATTGACAGCGATCGTCTCGGTTCGCTCAGCTTCTGCAAAAGAATATGATTTCACATACAAAAACGACACTTCTAAGCATAATTGTCTGCTTTGAACTCGCAAGAACCAAGTTGCAAGGATATCTATGTTAGGTATGATTCCATTTGCATTTCAGCCTGTTTTACGCTGGAATCAATATATACTCAAGTTTATACGTTAGATATCAAGCAATCGTTGGAAGACTGGTTGCTGGCAAAGTATCTGATTTCTTTAGGTAAGAAATTTCCTTATTTGATAGCTACACCAGCTTTTGTGAAAATATGGATTTCAAAAATAGGAAAGTTTCATCTGGTATACGCTTGCTGAGAAACGTTTATTCACACATAAAATGGTATGAAGAGAAAGCTGGTATATGTCATTACAACATCCCAGGTACATAACTTAAGGAAATGGCATGAATCGTAGAAAAAGACGGCTAGATTAGAATGGATGGAATTTTATCATTAAGCGCTAGGGATCATCGATGTCAAACCAAGTCATCAAGGTAGGAATTGTTTTTTCAGATAGCAAATAAGCGAGTGGTGTCGTAATATAATGCTTTCAAATGGAGTTTGTGAACTTAAGGGTTGCACAGTTTGAGCATGTTGGGTTTGAGAGACAGTAGGAAACCTCTTCACGAGGAGACAATTCAATTGAAACAGTTGCGAAAGCTTTATCTCTGGTTTTTGCAAAATTCATTGTCAATAGTGCCGGGCTGTTATTAGCAGATGTAGCAGACGATTTTGCAGACTTATGGAATTACAGAAATTTGGGGCTGTATTGCAGGGCAGTTGCTTCGGTCACTGCCTTGAAGATTGGTCATGACATGGACATGTCTTGAATTGCTTTGAGTAACCTGTCATCCGCTATTGTTACGATTCGACAGGAAACTTTTAATAAGTAGAGGAAATTAATAATGCAAGATTATTGTAAGCAAAATGAATAAAGGAATGTCTGCATTTGGCTTGGTAGAGATTAAGATTGGTTTGGGGGCGGGCTGAATTGTTGGATTGATATAGAAGTTGCATTCATTTGTACTGTCAATGTACGGTAAAGTTTATATATTTTGTACTTATAAGCTTCGATGCCCATGTATTTATATTTTCATAGTTGGCCTTAATCATATTTGAGCGCTTATCATCGTGGTACTGTATTGATCATTGGAAATCCTCCTAGAAAAGCAGCCGTTGTTGAAGGGTGACCTTTCTTCAATGATAGAGAAGGAAAGGAGAGGGAATAGTCCTCGAAACAAAGTCATCGACGTAAAGCAATGCCATCTTATCGCATAAATCTTCAGACACCATATCAACATTGCCATGGGAAGCTACTTGAATTTTTATGCAAAAGTGATTTGAGAATTAACCAAACAAAGTCATCGACGTAAACAAATGCTCTCTCTCCGTCTAAATCTTCAAATAAAGCCTTGGCATAGGCATCTGCTAGACTGATGCTTTTATGGCGAGCTAAAGCGATTACTGAAAGACTCATTTTGTTCGCTGAAATGGCTTTATTTTTTTAACAGGAGCTGTGCAAGGTGACCTCTATGTCATTCTTCAGTTTCCTGGTGCTGAAAATTAGCTCTACAAACTAGGGGGCCAATATATATTCCATTCCCTATGATAAGACATGGGAGATTGTGCTATTTAGGAAGTACCGTGGAACTGTCACCCCATATTGCCAGGGTATATGTGGGTTCAGCTTATTCCACGAGATACCGCATCCCGGATAATTTGTCAACTGGCCACAAAAAACGCTTGCCCTTCCAAACGCGCTTTGATATACAGCTTTAAGCGGTGTAAAATAAATAATAGATAAATAGACAAATATATGAATAAATAAAGACGAATCTTAATACTGAATGAAACACTTCAACTTGAGATTAGCTGTTATTAATGTGCGCCCAGTGCTTGTGCCCTGAGAGTTACTTCTGAGTACTCATTTACCGACCTCAGATGGATGGACAGCTGAGTTGACTGTTGGCTTGTGGTGAGTGATTCCGACGACTGGATTCGAACCCACGCAAGGAGACCTCACAAGATTCGAAGCACTGCGCCGTAACCACTCGGCCACACCACTATAAATGTGTATTCAAATCCCATACTATGAACTGACAAAGATTTATGTACAGAACTTTTTTCTGGTATAAAACGGTTGGGAGCTGCTGACTTATCCTTCCTAGTTGATACTGGACGAAAAAGTCTTTTAGCCAAGAACATATGATTTCGTATATCTGGATGACGACCTGTTATAATTTGATAAATGCATCAAAATTAGCGCGACATTGTTATATTCTGCAGGTGCCTTGACTTTTGTCGTCGTCAATGTCTACGTCGGCCTAGCTTAATTAAAGAAGATTTTATGTAATCCTTCATCGAACTTAGATGTAATGCCGACAATCCCTTTTTAATAGCTCTCAAACTAGATTCACAGCATTGAATTCAGAGCACTGATTTGCTCCGAAATTCATCAGTAGCAATTGAGAAGAATTTCTAAAGATCTCCTACAAAACCGACAATGAATTTCAAGCAGTTTTTTCATGACAATCCAACCACCTCTACTTTTTCTTCTTTAGATTGATCAGTATTGATACATTATGACCTGTTTGATGAACTGTTCCCCAATATGTCTGATTTGCGCATACTACACACTTTCTCAGAGCTCCTAAGTGCAATGAAACCTCTACATCGAAGAGTTTACACTTTAAGTCCCCTCGATTTCAAACAGCGAAATTCTCTTTTGTTTTTTGTTTGGATGAATGTAACCGAAAATCCATCTTTATGAATATCAGTAAGATCAGAGGTGCAGCGCCCGTAAAGTCTGATTCTCCTCATGTTAATTGGGGACATTTACTGTGCGCTTTTCGTAAGCATAGGCCTACCAAAAATTTAATTAGCGATATCTGAACAGACATGTCTTTTCCATAGATATCAAGCTGTATCTGCCATTTTGATAACGGTACAGGTATCAAATATTTGATGAAACACGCAAAACGTTTTTCTATGAATAACGCAGAGCCTCTCATTGGTTGTAGAAAACAAATGGTTATCTAGCATGTTTGACTGTCGACACCCGATCCTTGGGCTTGAAGCTATGACCGTATAAATTGTTCTTCCTCTCCTTCCTCTCCTTCCTCTCCTTCCTCTCCTTCCTCTCCTTCCTCTCCTTCCTCTCCTTCCTCTCCTTCCTCTCCTTCCTCTCCTTCCTCTCCTTCCTCTCCTTCCTCTCCTTCCTCTCCTTCCTCTACTTCCTCTCCTTCCTCTCCTTCCTCTCCTTCCTCTCCTTCCTCTCCTTCCTCTCCTTCCTCTCCTTCCTCTCCTTCCTCTCCTTCCTCTCCTTCCTCTCCTTCCTCTCCTTCCTCTCCTTCCTCTCCTTCCTCTTCTTCCTCTTCTTCCTCTTCTTCCTCTTCTTCCTCTTCTTCCTCTTCTTCCTCTTCTTCCTCTTCTTCCTCTTATTTCTTCTTTCTTCTTCCTTCTTCTTCCTCTTCTCTGTTTAATCGCACTCAAATGGATCTAACTGTGCCTTCCTGCCACCAACCCTCCCCAGCTAGCTGGGCATGGAACCGGAGCCGAAAAAGCTCCTTCGTGGCTCGGTTATGAACTGAGTAGACAAACAAAGCATTTGATAGAAAAATCCCACTATCAACAGAGAGCTGAGCAACTTATAGTACATATTAACATTAATTCCTTCCATGCACTTTTTGTGATATGGTTCCCGTATTCTTATGAATATGATTTGTTCTACAACGGGCATTGCCATCATCGCCTGATTCCACCCATGATCATGCACTCTTTGGGTGCCTTGAAACGCCAGCTTTCACCATCTCTCAACCCCTTCAAGTCTCCTGCAGTTGAACTGGTCCCTCAAAACGATACGATCTAGGTATTCGGTACGCTGTCTTTCCTGTGCCCTATTTCTGTCAGCTCTCCCCTGCACTGTTGCACCTCAGAGATTTCCTCTCCCTGATATCGTGTTCACATAAGCAAGCACATAATTGCCAATGAATTCGCATACCTTGTTTTCACTACTTTGGTTAACGAAGTGGTTTATTATTTTATTATTTATGTTGCACGCTCAAGCAGGTTACACTTTTCTACGTATGTCTAATAAATATCAACGCGTTTTTATAGAATGATGCTAGTGGATAAAGCGACAAAAGAGAGATAAAAAAGCTCGAAGATGGATTAAAAGTTTCTTAACAAAAAAGATCACCAATGCAAACACAGCGATTTACTGAAGAGAGATGAATGCACAGCACAAAAGAGTAGCCACGGTATATTTTCAGCATGATTACTTAAAGATGAAATACACCTCAAACGTTTGCTCCAAAAGCTGAATAAAATACAATTTTACTGATTGGAATGTGATATTTTTTTTCGTATTGTCACTCAAAGTAAAGTATTGTTAATGCATACATAGAAGGACACCGGCGCAAGGGAAAACAAAATTTTTCATTATTGATGAGCTCGCTAAGCAAATACAGTGTGGCAGTTGGCCTAAAATTCGCCACCAAGTGTAATTAGATGGAGAATTCAGCAGCAGTGAATGATGAAGCTGTCATATTGGGTCGCTTCTCGGCGCTAAAAAACTAGTCAATTGATCTTTTACCAACGTCACAGAAGATAGATTCTCACCAGGCGCTGGATTATCAAAAGCGCAGCTCCTCACGAAAATTGTGTAATTCTGTTTCAAAGTGTCTTCTGAAGCTGATAGAATCGCGAAGCATTGATTTTATGGAATTTTCCGAAAAAAGAGCTTTTGAATTTTTGCCATACGAATCCAGCGGCTTTTGATAACCTAGACTGACTTGATAAGGAAATACACAGAGTGTAGAAACTTGGTGGATGGTATTATGCAGAGTTCAGCAATGTAGAAATTAGCATGGTGTGTTGCCGCTTGACGGGGTAAAACGACTGAAAAGTCGATTTTTACGCCAACTGCACAGTGCGATGGACTGGGTATTTGCCGTTTTTGGTAGCTTGTATTTCTTCGGCTTAGTCCTAAGCACCACAAAGCTGTTCTACACTTTCCAAGAGAAAGCAAAAGGATACACCAATCTATGCATACAGTACTGCACAGGCAGTTGCATATTGGCATTTCTTCTCGCAACTCTCGGCATTCTTGCAGCGAGACTGTCTAAGGCATCGATTAAAACGGGAGTGGACATCTTTTTATTCACAGTTGCTGTTTACGTCGTCACGGCAGTGAGTTTCAGCTTTATGTCGATGATTCTAGAAATGGGAACCTCGCTTTCGAGGAAATTCAACACCAAAATACTGCTTCAACTCTGCATAGCGTTCATTGTGTTTTCTCCCCTATGCACATCTGGACTGATTGGTGGGTTCAGTGCGAAAGAGGGTGCTCTTATAGGCATTTATGTCATACCAATGACTGTGATGACGATGGTCATCATGTCAGCCATGTTTATAGCACTGTTCTTCAGGAAAGCTAAGCTGCTTGAAATCGCAATATCTCCAATCTTCCAAGACTCATTAGGTGGGAATATCAGTAGATTGGAGAATGATACTGCAGTCCTAGCAGGCCCAACCACAATACAGGATATGGAATCACCTCCGCAGGAGAATGTTGTGAAGGAGTCACTGAAAAGCAGCTTGAAGAGAAAGGAGGATACTCTGAAGGATGTTGCCCAGCGCAGTGTGTGCTTTCTGATTGGAAAAGAGACGGAAATCTGGCGCAAAGAGAAGGAGATAAGGCGGATAGAGAAGGAGAGAGACAAGGCGTTGATTTTTATCGTGCTTCTATTGTGTTACAGTATCTGTTTTTTACCGTTGTGTTGCATTCTACTTTACTATGGAGAATTCTCACTTGAATTGTTAGGATGCAAGATAGCTTACTCAATATCTGCGTCGTTTGCAGTCGTCGAACCTATAGTTTATATAGTGTATATGAATTGCAAGAAGCTGGCCATGTAGTGTTTATTTATTGAAATCGTAGCAACATATAGTTGTAGAGAAATTGCTAATTCGATGCTTAGGCCAGTTATGGCTATATATCTAATGGAATCGAATTCACGGTACCAACCAACCCAGTATAGGATTTCGGAAGGAATACCGTCAATGCCAACTTTCCTAAAAACTGAAAGGCTTTTTGTGCAACTCACCACGTACTCTTATGCTTTCTACCCAGCATAAGATGATAGGTTTAATCAATACCTCGAGAGGTTACACTCTGGGCCGTCGAGAGCCAGCGCGGGCCCCGGGGTATTTCACAGCACCGGCCCCAGTAGGCTTCCGAAATGCCGAAGACTTTTTCTATGAAAAATTGTGCGTCCCCGGGCAGAAATCCTCGCCTGCCCCCCTGTCGACGGTCCTGGCTACGCTTCTCGAGCAATTTCCTGGTCGTTCTCTTGAATCAACCACACCTCATGATTCCTAGATCTGGGTGAATTCCTTCATTGCCAGTTAAACTCAATACAATTATTGTTCACTACTGATCTATGTAGCTTTGGTTTTCTAATTTGAATAGCCAAAATTTAAGCTAATCAAATCGAACTACAATATAATCTCAAGCTTGCATTGCAGGATTTGTGAGCGAGCACATTGTCATAGAAGTATCGTAAAACCTACCAAGCCTGCCTATCCATTTATTGTTTACAGAATGCTCGTTCTAGAAAGCAAACCTACAGATTAAAACTGAAAAAAGATGAAGCTGCCTCCGATCAAATATTTGTAATCCCAAAAGGAATGAGCTAAGCTCTTTCCTTTTCGTGGTTCACATTGGAAGCGATCTTGCGGAAGAGCCAGAAGCCTTAATGTTTAGTTTGGTTGTGGATTAGGCCAATGATCTAGGTATATTTACATATCAAAATGGTGTCAATCCATAGCAACTGAAAAGGTCATTTGAAACTTGGAATTTAATGGTCAATGTGGACAAAAATACAAATTGAGATCAGAAAAATCTTCGGCCTTTGTCGGTTTAGTAGTCCCAAGACAAAATTTTCATCTCGTGGAGACAGCATTTTCTACTGCAGCCTTCAGACTCTAGGACAAACTGCTGGTTATAATCAGAAGATCTCGGTGTCCATACTTTCAAGACAAGATTAAAAATGCATTCATTTTACGACTATTTTGACACTAAATGACAGTCTTCATAGTTCTTTGTTCAACGCTTTAGAACACATGTATATAGATTTTAGCGTTCTATAAGTGCATTATTACTTTTATTATCATTATTATTCCATGTTTATACAGCTAATTCTCTATTAAGTACAATCCTTTGTCGAGCTATATCCTATAACTTAGGGTACGGGAAGGTGAAGCTTCATGCATTTTATGACCGTAGCACTACAACAGTGTCTATCTTCTAATTGTGTAAAAACAGTTTATTCGGTCACATGGATAGTACACGTCGCAGTAGATGGGCCGTCCCATTCAGTACTATCTTTTGCAATTCTTGCAGACAAGGGTTCCCTGGAATTCGCTTGATATGGTCTTCACTTTTCTTCTTCATCATACCTGATGCCCCAACTACAATTGATATTGCGATTGGTTTCAAATGCTATATCTTCTGTGTTGCTATTTCTAGGTCCTTTTATTTACTGATTCTTAACATTATCATAATCATAATCAAAAATCAAACGTAATGACGTACGAGAGCTGGTGAAAATTACGTAGCTGAGAACGCTTTCCTGATGAATAGGAAGAACTTGGTCAGCAAGATGACAAACAAGGCGACTCCTGTATTGAATTCAAAGAAGACGAGAATGGAAAGAAAACCAAGGATTCATAAAGCTTACTTGATGTCAATATCATTCTATAGCTACACCACCTAGGCCATATGAAGAAGGTCGAAAATGATATTGATATCTATCACCGAAGAACGATGGGAGGTGTGTGGGGAGTATTTACCTCAATATTATGACCAGCAGAGAGTGTTGGGCGCTGATGGAGAAAATAATGAAAGAAAAGGGGAAAATTGGACTGAAGGTGATTGAAAAGGTAGCTAGAAGCCACACGCAAGTCTTTGTGAAGCTAAAAGAGATTCCCAGTGTTAGGAAAAAAAAGAGGATCTTACATTTTGTTGATTTGTACATTTCAACAATTAAAAAAAATCTAAGGTATCAATTGAAAAACGGGGGTCAAATTCACATATGTATATATCTACATGCACATCCATATCTATCTATATAATATATATTTGCATGTATATACATAAATAGCTATATTTATGACCTCCTCAACAAACTTTCGGAATTTATCACCAATTTTCGCCACTGTAACAGGTACCTTATGGCCAGTTACAAGTCAAAAGACTAGATCCATTTTTCTTTGACGTTCCACCCCACCTTCCATTGATCATTCTTAAGAGTCAGACTTCACTCTATATCTATGCGTAGAAATTTAACATTGCTTTCAGTATACACTTAGCTGAAGACTTTTACATATATATCTATTACTGAACCAGGATGCAGAAACCTCCATGTTGGTGTCCCTGGATATCGACCGCCAAAAGTGATCTCGACTCATTTTTGTCGGCTCGTAACCGATTCTGCAACCACTTTTCCTCAAAGCACATTTGAGGGAAAGATTCAATGAAGAAGACTGAACCAGGAACCTATCTGTTTCGACATAGATATATCTGGCTATTTATGAATAAATACACATATGTTGTTGTTTAAATGTTTGTTGTTGTTTATTTTTTTTCATCCATCTTCTACAGATCATTTGTTTTATCTTTTGCAATTATTTTTACGAATTCCGTTAAGATTATTTAGTAAATTATTAGCTGATGATTGCATAGCATGAAACTCAGAGTTCTGAACTAGTACTAGTTTCTTTCTCGTTACTCTATATGTATATATAAATATAAATATATATATCTATAAATGTATATAAATTTACATATAAATATACATATTCATATGTATATGTATATTTGTGTTTGTGTGTGTGTGTATATGTAAATATATATTTATATATTTATAAATGTATACATATTTACATATGAATATATATATTTATATGTATATGTATATTTGTGTTTGTGTGTGTTTGTTTACTTCTGTTGTTAAAATCTTTGCTGAGTCTCAAGTTTTTCAGTTTTAACGATAGGCTTTTACATGTGGGAAAGGGATCGTCGGCTAAATGTCTTAACATTTGTAAATGTATATTGCAAAATGCAGTTGAATGACCGATCTGAAATGAACCAAGCATTTCTACTGTATTCTAACAATATTTGGTAATTTGTGAGGAAATTCAAGGACTCTCTTAACGAAATTTCCGTACCTACTTCGTTTCAGTGTGATAGATCAGTAGTAGCAATCTGATGCATAAAGTCAATCCAATGTCTTGCACGAGAACTGAAGTCGCAAAGATAAACTAGACAGTGCAGGCGATTTTTGGCTTAACAGAAAAGTGAGACAGGACTCTGAGTTTTCTTGTCGTAAGTCGACTTTTCACGGTGCTCCTGCTGTCGTTCGTGGGGTTGGCAATAATATTTTGGCAACAGCGTGATGTTAACTCACAGTTCTTGTGCTATGAGTACCTATACTTGACCCTTTTGCAAGAAAGCGAGTCAGAAGATGGCAGATGGAAAATTTGAGTCCGTTGATAAGCCACTCTGGTGAATCGCAATTGTTTAACACTAGTCGTTACTGTCAATAGCTCCGTCCAATTTTAAACCAAAACAGGTGCTCTATTCATTCAATGTAGTGAACACAACAGTGCATCCCAAGTGAAGTTACCATGATAGCTTTAAGAGCGATTGATTCAACTCCATCCAATTCCAATATGTCAAATTTAACTACAAAAGTTATAAGATACATTAGCAAATAAACATTTCAAATTTGATATAATGCATAAGGAGGAACCCTTAAAGGAGATCGAGTAACGAGATGAGACTCCCCATTCTGATTCTAGGAGTCGAAAATTCATAGTTAATGGCAGGTAATTAGTTTCTGGTGAGAAATCATGTTATTTTGCAAATAAATGTTTAGTTCTCCGTCAAATAAAGCTTTTGATACGGATTTTTCAAACTTTAAAGGCACTCTAGAAGGAATTGGAATACATTTTGATCTAATCGGTAACGTGAATGCCCATTGCTTTTTGATAGCAAACCCGTGCGATGAACTATTAACCACTAGCGCATTTTGATTTCCTCTAAATTTTTGCCATCAATTTTTACGAGGTTAGAGTGGATGCCGTCTGCGAACTCATGCAAGGGAGGGATTGTGGGTACGAATCCTGCAGGAATGTCAATACATGTCATTACAAGGAGTCAATGCACTATCAGCAAAGGAAGCTAACGAAAAACAATTTCATCAAAGCACTTTTCACTTGAAAACTTAAGAGTCTTATGGCTGCTTTCAGCTAAGCTCGGAGTAGATAATGCTAATGAGTTGACTTGTTTGTTACGCTACGAAGGTGCTGTTACCTATTGCATCGCGTGCTGCTTTGCGTATTTGAAATTTTTATTGGTTCTGTTGATTCACGACCTATATCTTTCTTCTGATTGGTTCATATTATTTTCTTGATGTGCTTAGACGCTGATTCGACGCTTCCTTAATCTCCTTCGGAGACTTTAAAATAGGATGCTAACCTTGGCGTAGAGAGGGAAGCCTTGGGAGCAAGCCGATAAGAAGACGCACCTATGTTGTCGCTCGACGCTGCACCAAATTTGCCAAAGTCTCGTATCCGAATACAGATCGAAGTAGTTCATTGCTACGATTGTTAAATGAGGTCAACCAATAGGTCAACTATTACAGGACCCTGATATTAACAGCATGCTTGACATGCTGATAGGTTATTCCTGTATACAAATTCGTATATTATTATCATTATTATCATTATTATCATTATTAACCTCATATAGAAAGCATCTCCTTGATAAAGCGATCTTGCCCATGGCAAATTTGCTACTCCACTTTTTTCTATCTTATGCAAGGTTTTCAGCTCTGCGATGTAATTCTCATTTGCAAATTCGTCAGATTTCATAGCTTTCTGAGCTCGGCAGCTGCCCGCAAACTCATTATAGCTGAATTCTTTCATCAATTAATTGCTTAATTACTTTGCATGTTTAAATCTGACGAACCCACGCAAGTTTCTGAGTTGAAGTAAAAACTTTGTTATGTAACAATAATTTTCAATTGATTCAATAATCGATAGTGGACCCACATGGCCCAAAATGGGACCTTTATTGGATGAAGAAAATATGACCCATATAACCTTCTGGTTTCTGAGTTTACTTGCTTGGTATAGATCTTCACTTGAAATATTTTTAGGCCATTTGATGTTTGGTGCGGACCTTACTTGCCTGTGCTGAAAAGATCCAATTTGTTGCTTTTTGTTTGGACTACTGTCCATACCTCGGTCATCTGTCCAGAAGAGACGGATAGCTGGAAGCAGAGGTCGAGGTCACCCAAGAACAACATGGCCAGACAACATCAAGGCAGAGGCGGAGAGAAAGGTGCACGACCAGCGCACGACCAGCGCACGACCAGCGCACGACCAGCGCACGACCAGCGCACGACCAGCGCACGACCAGCGCACGACCAGCGCACGATGGCTGCCGATCGGGTTGCGTGGCGTCGTTTCATCTTCCGGGTCACAAGAGGACCCCACGCGTTCTGATGACTCGATAGTAGCAGAGTAGAATATAATTGAATCGAAGGCGCTCAGCCGAGGTTTTGTTTTGAGAGAGAGAGAGAGAGAGAGAGAGAGAGAGAGAGAGAGAGAGAGAGAGAGAGAGAGAGAGAGAGAGAGAGAGAGAGAGAGAGAGAGAGAGAGAGAGAGAGAGAGAGAGAGACTCCAAGAGAGAGAATCTGACTCTTCTTTGCCTATAAAGTTTCATATTTTTCCAATTAAAAATCAATAAACTAGATCTTACCCCCCCCCCCCTCTCTCCTCTTAGCGTTACCCACTCTTCCTTTGCTGGGGCTTTATGTGGGCGGCCACGGCCTCTCCCCAACATAACTCACTAAAGGAAAGGAAGAATATTTTCAGCCCTAAACTGCAAGCATTCATTATGCTTGTATAGCTATGTGGCACATAGGCTCGAGAAACTGAGACGGGCGCCGACCTATCACCAAGCATCGGAGGAAGAACTTCAGTTTTTTCTGCACCTTTCTCTAACAATCGAGGAGTGCTGTTGTTGTTGATGAATTAACCCGATTCAAGATGGAAAGTCCCATTTTGAAACTTGCGAACTAGGAAAGGGCTTAAATTCAACCTAACAGAAAAATGAGTCGTCTTAAGACTCTAGAATTCCGTGACAGCATCCAGGTAGACACGAATCATGGACTTTGTGAAATTCAGCTTCTTTTTGGCAGCATAACAAAACTCAGTAGAGACGACAAAGTGGATGTCCTAGTTGTGTCTGCTTTCCCGGGTAGGTTCAGTCACGATTAGCAGACTGTCTTTACTTATTATACACCAAAATCATTTGGCTAACTGCAAGTTTATTTTCCCCAACAGATGATTACTCTCCTAACCCAGCGTCTGTGATTGGGGCAGTTGAGCGGGAGCTTGGAGTAAGTGTTGCGAAGTTAGCAAAGGACAAAGAGGAAGACTTGCGGAATGTGCTCTCTTGTTGGTGGTCAAAGCCTTTACCAGAAAAATGCAGCTTCGGAAGAATTCTCTGCTTCGAAGGCTGTTTCAAGCAAGCAGTTAGGTCGCCTGCTCTTGTGGGAAATGTTTTCAAAGCTTTGGTATCAATATGCAAGGAAAAAGATGTCACAGTGACGATGCCGCTCCTCACCTCAAAGGATAAGGTAACACTGGATAATTCCTGTGGCTGTTCCAGCTTGGTGCTTTGAACAAAAGCGCCACTGATAATTTTGAAAACACATTTTTCCTTCCTATTACCAGGTAGTTTTGGTTTTGGACAAAATTCTTATTTCCAAAATTTTGAATTGATGTATGCTAGATTGGCACTCAATTGTATCTGCTTGGGGGCCAAGACCCTCGCCCCTTTCTCTTGCCCCTTGTAAATGTTAATAAATAAGATACTGTTGCTTAAAATGCCCAAGAAAGTTCAACTTATTGAAGTAGAATAATGCAGACTTTTCTTCTGTACTCCTACGAACAGATGGAAATACCATCTTTGTTTTTTCTACCGAGGATCTAACAGTAGATTTTAGGACTCAGGGAAATTTAGCTTATGAAAAGTGTGTTTGACCTTCTTTTGCTTTTACGAAACCTTGTGGTTCCCATGTCAGGGCTTATAGAGAGCCAGGAATTCTCCTTTATTTAAGTGAAAGTTAAGCTTCAGGTTGTTTGTATGTATGTATGTATGTATGTATGTATGTATGTATGTATGTATGTATGTATGTATGTATGTATGTATGTATGTATGTATGTATGTATGTATGTATGTATGTATGTATGTATATATGTATTTATGTATGCATGTATCTTTTCCATGTATGTATGTATGCATGTATGTATTTATAATTCGCCACATTGATTTATTTACGAGTTGTAAAAGCTAAGTAGTAAAAATTAAAGCAAAGAAAAACACTCCTAATTTTAGTGGTTGGGCAGCCCACCAAATGCTATTTTGTGGCCCACCAAGAACTTGTATCAAGCAAAAACAGCTCTCCTGTTATTCTCTTTAAAATTTGTGCCAAACTTACACAAAAGTGCCATTGGTAGGTGAAAGTAGTAGACAAAACTGTTGTTTCCATTGTTGATCCCATCTAAGGCCACACAGACTTTTTCTGGTGCAATTTTTTACTTTTGCCCTTTGTATCAACGATATTGAAAATCTTTAACACCTCATTCTAGGATTACTCACAGGAAACAATGTTACGACTGATGATTGACGCTGCAATTCATTGGATGCAAATAGGCCTGCCCTTGAAATTATTGAAAATAGTCATATTTGCAAGGTATGAAGATGAAATTGATGAGAGCCTTCTGCTTCCATATTTCAAAGACCTAAAAGCCAAATGGATGGGGATATTTGTGAAGGAGAAAATGCAACCAAAAGTGAGTGAATTAGCTAATTTCATGTAATCAATTCCAATTACTATATAATTTCAGTGTTTCAACAAACAATTCTGTGGTGGATCTTTCTAAGTTGTAAAAATCCAACATGGCTTGGCTGAACCATGATGAAATCATTGTTTTATCTTGAGGTCTTGGATGTTTGGTGGAATTAATCCGACTTTTCCCCAAACTCGTGACACATTTCCTCTCTAACATTCCTCTCTTGTCCTTAAGAGATTCTTATAAATCATAAATTATAAATTCTTATAAATTACTTGATACTTAGCACTTTGAAGAAGACTTAATCTTTCCTTTTCCAGGAGCACCCTATAACATATGACATTTACTTGTCATACAGCCAAAAAGATGAGGCACTGGCGAAAATAATGCGTGACATATTAGAAGAGAGGCAACATGGTATCAAGATATTTTCAGAACATCAAAATCTAAATGAAAATGTGTCCTGGCAGGATGATGTTTATAAGGTGTGGCTCTTATTTTTTTTGCGGTTTTTTTACGTGAAACATGCAACTAAAGATTCATCCCAAGAACGTGCAAGAGCATTTTGCCTTCTTCTTCCCTGAATCCTACAACTCGCTGTCTTTCAAATTTAATATCAATAAACTTGTTCTTATCTCCCTCTCTACTTAGCTTTTCACTGTCTTCTGCTGCCATTCTTGGGGCTTTGTATAGGCCTTGGCATTTCCCTAACATAACTCACTAAAAATTGGAATTACACTTGGAATATATTTGCCATACTTTTGTCTCTTGTAGTTCATGGTCAGTTGTGCGCGAGTCATTACCATACTAAGCCCAAACTACATTGCCGACAATTCCTGTTTAGAGCAGTACAACATTGCTTTATGCTGCAGTCGGAGTATGGAAAGGGGTTATTTGGCTCCTTTTTATGTGACTACCATCAATGAGCTCCCCACTTACATGTGTCTCATTCAGTACATCGACTGCCGGTAAAAAACATCATCACGGTATTTATCTAAGCTGTTTCATGCTTTGACAATATTTCTAGGTGTTAATAGAGTATGCGTTGTGTTGGTAGTGCTGTGTTTTTGCAAACGCAATTGCGAATATTCTTGTATGATAGTAATCATAATGATTTCTGCTGCAGACTCATTCTTTTGCTATTAAATGTGCGGGTCACTCAGTGATAAGGCACTTGCCAAGTGTTGAGTTTTTCTGTTCAACTACGTTGGGGACAGATCTCAGTAGCCTATTACAAATCCCCAACAAAGGAAGAATGAAAAGAGATGAAATCATGTTTGTTGATGATGGACTTGAAAGAAGACAGCTTGTAGCATTCTGGAATGATAGACAAATAAGAATAAGAAGATAAGAAAAGGAAGAAGAGGAAGAAGGAGGAGAAGAAGAGGAGGAAAAAGAAGAAAAAGACGGAGAAGGAGAAGGAGAGGGAGAAGAAGAAGTAGAAGAAGAAGAAGAAGGAGAAGAAGAGGAAGAGCATTGTTTGGTTTCTTTGTAAATATTTGATGGAGAGTTCTCAAAAAGCCTTACGAGGAAGCCTTTGCTAGCTCATTTTAGTCGCTCGAAATAAACTAACCATTGCTAAGCCACTCTCAAAAAAATTTTTTTCATTCGCTTCCCGGTTGATGTCTGGATTAAGTAACCATCTGTCTTCTTTTTTAGGCCACCAGATCGAGTTAACATGACCAAAGCATGCTCTGTTGTAACCGACTGGCTATCACTGAACTTGTCAAAGATTCAGCATCATAAGGCAGACGATATTACATCTGACGTAACGTCACGATCCGAGCATAAGGCCATGGTGTTGCGTGACAAATCCAATGACGTGTCACCATATGATGTGTTTATATCCTATTCGCACCAGAACTCTGATATTGCCCACAGAATCAGAGACGAGATCTTGTCCTCCCAACCTGACTGGAGTATCTTCATCGACGTCGCAGAGCTCAAAACTGGTATGGCATGGCAAGTCAAATTATACCATAGCATTGGTATGTACACGAAAAAGTCTCATTCTCTAAGATACTACGTCACTTTTTATCATGTTCATGAATAGATAAATAAATGAATACATATCTGGTAATTTAATTGATATAAATAAGCACAGTTGGCACAACGGTTAGAGCACAGGTGTACTGTCTGGATGGTCTGGGTTGGAGGTGACCTCGTGCGAGCTTCTGCCTGCCGTCTCTCAGTCCAACCAGTAGTTAACGGGAGCCTGATGTAAATCTGGGTGTTAATAGTGGCGAGGAAAGGAATTTGCTACCCTACCTTGGAATTCTGTAGCTCGGCACGGTACCTCTCTACCAAGGTGCTCCCCAATGCTCCTTTCGAGTCTTCTTCTTCGTCTGTGCCTATTCCTGAATTTCAGGGTCGGCCTTTCGGCTAAATCTCCTCCATTTCGGTCTTTCGTGAACATTGTTCGGCTAGAGAAATGTAGATTTTCAATGAAAAATGGTAGAATCATCCGCAAAGCACTTTTGCGTAAAGTTTTGCGTTACATATTTCCAGTTGCATCATTTCTTTTGCTATTTTTGTTGACTGTTTCGTGTTGATATCTCGTCCTGATAGTTTTTAAGACTCAATATCCTTTCGAGTATTAGACTCGTTTATATATGAAGCTGAAGGCTTTTCCTCAGCACCGTCTCTGCACCTCCATGTGTGGAGGAAAGATCTCCCCTCTTATAGCAGTCACCGTGCTCCGTTATTATGTTATTCATTCCTGTATGGATTTCATTATTTATCATTGTCTTTCAGAGGCAAGTCGCATCGTGGTGGTTCTCATCTCACCGTCATACATTGCCTCGAAAGTTTGCCAAGAGGAGTACAACCTGGCATCGGCGATGCACTCAGACTTTGCATACAGCACCAAAATTATACCTCTTCTGGTTGAAACCACCGACGGGCTTCCTGCTTGGTGCATGAATCATACGCCGATAGACTGTAGGCGGATGTCGGACAGAGATTTGAAACAGTTCGTCAAAAGGATCGACGTTTACAATGGTAGGTGTTTCATAAAGAAGTTCGTATTCAAGTTGCAACCGCGAGGGAGGCAGCGGGAAACCACCTTATAGGAATCTACCTCCCAATCTGTTTTAAGACAATTCATGATTTTTTTCCCTGCCTGGCTGAATATTTGTTCGTGATTTCATGCTAAAGTCGATTTTTCTTCAATCACAGAGTACCAACAGCTCGACAAGCCAAGAATGACGTCGATTGAGGACGTGACGTCAAATTGGAGGTCGGAGCACATTGAATCTAATTTGAAGTGTTTTCCTGATGTTGCATTGGAGGAGCTATTGCTTCAAAAGCCGAGAAGCGATGTCACAAGTGGCGATTCAGATCGGGTGGATATAGTTCTATCCTACCACAAAGAAGACGAGCGATGGGCACAGTTTTTGTCGAAAAGACTGAAGGACTTGTTACCGAATGCTAGAATCTCATTGCCGGAAATTTCGCAAGTGAGAAACGCAATTCTCGATGATTCCATAATCGCCCTGCCTTTATTATCGAATGCGTTTTTGAAGTCAGCAGAGTTGCTGGAAGAGCTCAACATCTCTCTTTGCAGACATCGATTCTCAGGTCTGCTAGTACTGTTTCCGATTTACTTAGAAGCCCTCCCTTCCACGCCTGCCTACTTGCATCTTCTTTGGTCGCTGTTTTCTTGCGCGGATAAAATCTGGACCAGCAGTTCCTCACAAGTTAACAGGCTGTTAGACGCTTCTTTATTACCTCAGGAAAAGTGCTTGGCCGTTGCATCTCATGTCATCGCGCATGTCCTTGCAAAGATGTCGTCATCCCAAGGGTCGTTCAAAACCCTGTTAAGTATAGATGAACTGTCTGAAATGACACTTCAACTGCGAGGCAAGAACGCCACTGCTTCATTGAACGGCAACCCGCTTTTCTTCAGTCAGAGGTAAGGTTATCAGCCGTCTCGGAAGAAGCGCTATGTTTCGGAGGTGAATACCTACGCCGACTTTTATCTTTAAGTTATCGTTAGTATGCATCTTTGGTTTCCATGTAGAATACACGACATTGTCAAGCTCTCAGTATTACCAGACGGTAAGCTCGCTCACTGTGCATGCGCAGTCGTGTGGGCCTGAAGCCAAAGAGGCAAGCATTGGTGCCGCTCCGTCCACGAATATGACTTTAGAAGAAAAAACCGACTTTCATCTTCTCCATTAACCAAAATCAGTGTCACTTATCTTTTTATTATGACTTTTCCCGATCGTACTACAACGAAACTTCTTACGGTGTTTTGCCGGCTACGCTCTTTTGGCTTTAGTTAGTCGACACTTCTTCCTCGTACGTAATCTAAGATTTTTACGGTAGCATTGCTGGACACAACGCATCATACTGCTGCACCCCACCCATTTCGCCTTTTACTATATGTTTTTCCACTTGGCATTCCAAGGTAAATTGTATAGCTTCAGAGACATTGCTTTTCGGGCAATATGCTAGCGCTCAAGGTGAGACATCATGCCGAGATTCCCATGATTCATGATTCCACAAGTATATTTTTTATATGCTCATAAAGCAATTACAACAGCATACAAAAGTGTCACAGGGATCATGGAGCTACATAGCCATCTAGTGGCATTATAAAAGTGACTTTAAGTCAGTTTCAAAATGGCAAAGTAGATTTTAAAGTAAATTTTAGGACATTGAGAAGCATTGCTGATCCTTCCCCTAATGGTTGAAATCACCGCACCTCATTATCATGACGTCTGGAACCACAGACAGGTAGTCAATGTCCCGCCACAAGGTTAAAAAAGATAGATGAATCCATTTGTGTTTCTTTAATCGAGCAAAAACGAGATCATTCAAGGATAGCTTTGATAGGGGTATCCCTATTTTTGATTGGCCTGGCTACTGAGCTAGCTCCGCCTTCAGAAAGTCCCCCCCCTGCATGGAATTGATTTGCATTTTCTCGTAATGTAATAATAAAGGGGGATTCGAACCACTGACCATAAGATCAATGTAAATTTCTTGGTTTAAATTTCCTTTGTAATATTTTCCGCGTATTGGTCAATGACTTTTTTATGTTGCATTTAGTTATATGTGTCTTTTGACAGACTGCATTGTATCTAATGGAATTTTAAACACAAATTCATATTATATATGATATCTTTGTACTGCACAAGATATTATATTTTCTGACGTCCTCAAATGTTTCAATTAATACGGTTACTGAAGCCTTCAATGGCTGAGAACGCATTTTTTCAAAATGCTCATTCAGTAAAGTTTCAATGAATCGTGCTTGGATTTCAATGTCAAAGTCAAAGTTCTTCCCTCACCATTCTTATTTGATATGGCGGCGCCCAACTCCGCTTCATTTGCCTTTAGGTCACACAGCTGTGCAAGCACAGCAAATGCTACTGCTGGGGGCTGGCCATCTGGTAGCACTGTGTGTTTCACTCCCATGCTCTTTCCCGATGTGCTGAGTGTTGAGCAGGGACATAGCCTGTGCCATTTTTGTCAAGTCTTTGGTATGACTCGACCGGGTATCGAGCCCCGATCTACCGCTTACACTAGGCCACGGACGCGGTATTTCATAAAACACATGTAATACGCTTGTAGTTGCGGCAGCTATTAGTAAGACATCGTTGTAAGAGGATATGTCTATTGAACAGAGGGTCTCGCGTCCGAGGCACATTCATTCTTCCCGTTTCCGGATTCATACGTCCTTTAAGCAGTGAATGAGGAATTTCTTCTGATAGCTAGGGGTGCAATGTGATGAGCAGGGGAACTGACAACCCTTCCCGTGGCTCAGGATGGTACCTCATTGACAGGGTGGCCCATCAAGTGAGGAAAGGAACTAGTCACCCTTCCTCACAATCCCGTGGCTCAGGATGGTACCTCATTGGCAGGGTGGCCCATCACGCGAGGAAGGGAACTAGTCACCCTTCTTCACAATCCCGTGGCTCGGGATGATAACTCATTGGCCACGCTTCCTCAGAGCGTAGTAGAATCTCTCAAGGATAAGGATAAGGATTTTCGTCCCTTTCCACACCAAACCTGTTCATACTGGACATGTTCAGGGTTTGAAATGGCGACTCCTGCGGTTAGATCTTGCAAACTTCAATTACTATAACATCGTAAAAAAGAGGAGAAAACGCTTCGCATCATCGAACGGGTGCTGATATACATGAAGGTTAAAAGGATCCTATGCAAGTGAGTGAGCAAAACGATTAGTGTGGGAAACTAGGCTCAAGGTGAGGGGGGCCATTCCAAATAAGTCAACAAAAATGCCTCAGCATGGCTCCTTAAGACTGGCTGCTTCGTGTTTGAAGATTCCGTTAGGCGCAAGTATGGCTTTTTTTCTTCATGAAATTCTGGAAGAACCTCGTATATAATAGCATTGTAATGCAGTCAAAGAATTCCATGGAAGTGAGAATGCTTGAGCCAAGGAAAAGGCTTAGCAAGCCTCCGATTGTACCTGGAAGTAAGAGGTCAGCATGTGATAGTCCTTCGTCATTTTTTCAACATCGAATATATCCTGACCTTTAAGTCGTCATATTATGATTTACAGTATGTCACATGAGTTATGAAATCGTACTATTGATTAAATAGGTCAATTAATAAATATATGAAACATTATTTATCTAGATAGCAAATGAGTATATGTATATATGAATATATGTATGTACTGTATAAATAATAAATGTATTTATATACTGTATATAAATATATATATATATATATAGGGCTCTATATAGAAGCCAAAAACAGGGCTCGGAATTTTTCCAGGGCAGTAGATTTAATGAGGTGGTTTCCCGTTGCCTTCCCCATCAACTGCATTTTTATTGTGAAACGTGGAAGAATCGAACTGACAGCCCCTCTGTTATGCATTTTCATGCTATACATGCCACTAGACATGATAAGGACATACCAATCTATATATTAGTAACTATGAACATGTATATATGTACTTGAGGATAAACAGCTGTTGAAAGAAAAAAAATGACAGTTACCAAGGAAGGCAGTGAAATTGTAGCTTGGCACCTGCTCTATCAGTTCATAGCTAATGTCCCTGTAGAACATGCTGACTTTTAAATAATTCTCTCTGCAAAGGAAAAAAGAAACCTGCGTTTGCTGTATTTGAGTTTTACCAACAAGAATACGATAGTCCTCATGAAATGGGACCTTACATTCCAAAAATCGATGCCACATGCGGGAAAGAATACTCGCTCTCTTTACATATCGTGAAGTTACCGATGAAAGGGTGAAAGAGCATCACATTAAAAAGATACGCTTGAGGCGAGCACGTATTCAAACAAAGTAAAAACAGTAGTGTGGCGAAGAGGTCCTATTTCTACTGTCCTAAAAACAGCACTTCATCTGAAGTTTTCATGCTCTCAATTGCATGCAAGGACCTACAAACGTCGGATTTGTGAGATTACGTGCAACAGCATTTTTGAAATACAATCTGCGTGATTCACCAAGTGCCGATAGATATGAAGGTCGAATCATAGTTTGATTGCTGGTTTTATTGGTAATTATTATGCTTCTCACCTTATAAACTGGCGATTCTCCATCGGTGTTCCATTCAGTTTCCTTGCTTTAGCCAATTTTTTAGATGCCAAGATTGATGGGAAGCCTGTGTAAGATATTGACTCTCTGAACATCTCTTGCCTGCATGGCACTGGACAGGCTGTTGTCTTACTTTTCATATAAGTGGCTGTAAAGGTTGCATTTATGTGAATATATGTATGCATATTTAAAAGCAATGTCATTTATACACAAGATGGTCAATCTAGAAATGGCCATGACATGGTTTTGAGCTAGTGAGATTTGTTGGGAAAGGCTATGGTGGCATATGTAAAGCCCCAACAAAGGAAGAAAGCGAAAGGCTAAGAAGAGAGGCATATAAGATCAAGTTTATTGATCCTAGATTTGCAAGGTGGCAAATTTTAGGATTCGGGAAAGGAGGAATAAGACAAGGCGCTCTATAAATTGCACGCTCTTGAAATGCATGGTGATTTGATGTAATACTTAATGACAGAGATATTATGTTCGTAAACATGTTTGTTACCCAACTGAAAAAGACAGCATAAAATTTACGGTGAATGATTTGTTTATTTCATTTCTGAACATTTTCGATTGCAATACGTGAACCAGATGATTTTGATATACTCTCACCCCAAACAGGCCATACGCAGCTCATGGTAACGTTCAAATAACAGGTCTTGAAAGCTCCTGTGGGAAGATAATTGTTGGACAGGTAAGTCGAAACAAGAAATCAAAGCAGTCAATAAAATTGTCTAGATTTACAATAGGCATTGTCAATAAATGAATTTCAACTTCGTCTTGTTGTGGAATGAGAGCCTTTCCAAGGAAAGATTTTATTTAAGAGTATGGCATAGATAAGTGCACTGATCTCGAATCTGCGGTTATTTTTCTGATATTTTGTACCGTTTCCAAGCTATAAGCGTTTTAAATCAGACTTCACCGAGAAAAACGAGAAAACGCGAAAACACAAAACTACCTTGTGACGTCTTAGAGTATATCACGATAAATCACGAGACTTTGTGAATCTCGACATTTTGAGCGATCTGCATTCTAAGGTGGCGTCAGTGTATCGGAAATCGAATCCACCATTTTGTTCATAATCCCGAATCCGAGTTCTCGTGGGAACAGCGAGTAACCGAGAAAATGTTGTACGTCATTTTAACGGCACTAAGTACATCTCCGGGAATTTTTTCTTGAGCAAATTCTAAACTCGAAAATGAACCTTAAACTCGTATAAAATCAAAACGGTACGAGGTATCAGCAAAATAACTGCAGATTCGAAATCAAGGCACTCAGCTAAATCTAATTCGAAAATAAAAGATTTTCACAGGAGACGTCCTTTAAGTGTACATGGTGACAGAACGCTGCCTTTGATTTCAAGGTGGCGCCACTAAAACAATCAATGGATCTACATTTTAGGCTGATATACACGATTTGGTTCACTATCAATTACAACTGAAAGCAAATAACGGTTGGACACATGTCTCAAGACCAACGACAACTGCTTCCACGTTTAACGACTATCCGTTGGCTTTGAAACCTTGCTTCATACTCCAACAGCAAACTCAATAAATTCGCCCCATCTTCCATCCTGATTTCAATGAATTTCAAATGCATCCAATTCGTCCGATTCGTCCATCCCTACATCAACGCTTCAGACATCTTCAGGCACCCCTCCGACACTTTCCTTGAAATTTGCCATTATTTCTTCATTTCTCAGTAACATAGACAGCGCTTTCTCGTTTCCAAATGCTCCTATTTATACAACGTCCTCCATCTTCTTTCGTAGAAGCAAAGCGTAAAGCAATCCAAATTCTCTTTCCAATGGAACCTGTTCCTTTACTCAATGCAAACGTATGCTTTCGGCACTTGACCATTCGGCTAACTATTCATTAAGACTGTTCTTGGAATCACATTATATACGGTAAAACAGTCAGAAAAGCTTCAAATCACTTATCATTAATGATAAACAATCTATTGATAATCGCCAGAAGCTCAACCCATTCACACCCTTTCCAAGTTTCACTGCCTACTTCACGAACTCTATCTATCAAACCATCATTCATCCCTAGAACATGCAACTCATGGAACGTCTTGTCTTCTTCTTGCTTTCCTGAATCATATTACCCGCCATATTTCAAATCTAGGATCAATAAACTTGATCTGATCTCCCTTTTCTCCTAGCCTTTCGATTCCTTCCTTCCTCCTTTGTTGGAGCTTTGTATAGGCCACCATGGCCTTTCCCTAACATAACTCACTAAAAAAAGTAATCGCTTAGCTTCGAAAATGGGTAGTCTGCGCTAATCGAGCTAAAGTTCAATTTTGTACCACACAGCTCATTTTATGGTTGCTTTAACTATAGCTTGAGAAGAGTTGAACGATGACAGCTTCCATTATCCTCATTACCATTAAGGCATTGACCAGTGCCATCTCAGCCACATCATAGCAAAAATTGTACCGACCGTATTTCTCACCTCTTACTACATCGCTCCAGAGATCAACCATGCCATGACGCAGAATTCCCATTCATGGCTTTCTTTACAGTTTAAAATCGTTAAAAAAAATTCCAAACTGTCAAGCACAAAGAATTTTCCCCGAGATCTGTATTTGCGATATCTAAAAATATTCCAATGAATTTTGAAAAAAATGATCTGCAAATTTCACCTGGCATGGTAGAATCTTTGCATCCACATTTCTTGACAACAGCATCTGTCAGCTTCTCCATCCAGTAATTCTGGAGTGAATATGTTTTGAAGTACTTCAGCTTCCGATTCTGACAGGCTGTTTCGTAAGGACTTGGCAAATTTTTTATCTAAAATAAGGAAAGCTACATTTATCAATAGCGAAAATCTTACGGTCTGATCTCATTTTACATCACAATATCATGTAAGAGAGTCCCCGGTAGAATTGAGTCAGCAGTGTAATGGAAGCAGTTCATTACAGCAAAGAGGTGATAGCCATGCATACTAGAAGCACCAGTCCACTGATATTTCGAATTACACAACTAATGATAAATTGAACTGCATTGCATACTCGATTTCGAGCGCAGCAGAAACAAGAGATAGGGCTCTGAGCCTTTTCTAGGGAAGTGGAATTCATGAGGTGGTTTCCAGTTGCCCTCCTCACAAATGGCATTTTTTTTAAAAGTGGCATATGGCTGAATCGAACAGACAACCCCTGTGTTGTGAGTCCGCATGCTTAACCATGTCACCACGGCACAACAAGTGATGGAACCTTTCAGATTTCTCTGTCTAACCCATGAACTATTTCACACCTCATGAATTCCACGTCTCAATTCAATAAACTTGATTGGATCTCCCTCTCTTCGCCTTTCGCTTTCTTCCTTTTTTGGAGCTTATGAGAGCGTGCACCCGGCAGGGAAACCAACTCGTTCACCACTCTCTCGCCAAGCAAGACATTTGTTACCGGACTTCTTGAGAGAGACGAGCTAATGTAAGTTACTTCGTTCTGTTCGCTCGAATGTATGCTGCACACATTTAGATATACATGCATACACAGATAAATATATTTGCGTAGAATCAAATGCTTGTACTTGCCACTCTTTTTGCAATCTTGGCTTGCACGTGGGTTCCTGGTGCTGCGTAAAACATTTTTCCTTTTGTTGGGAGCTCATGTTGGTGATGAACTGAGAAGTATAGGCCAAAGTCCTCAGATTCACTTGAGTAGTCGTGGTGTTCAACATCAAATGTCATTATCAATGAGCCGTAGAAATGTGATGCCTCCACGCTTTTAACTTCGTTTCCATTTTTGCCGGAGTTGATTGTATAGCAGAAATTTCCTTCCAGATCAATGTATTTAGTAAAATCTTTAGCAGAACAGGTCTTACCAACAAAGTAACATGTCTGGAGCATTTTTTCTATGTCGTGGATGGCCTTGCCGAATGCTTGCTCGTAAGTAATGTTGCTGAAGTCATGGCTTCCGGAGACTTTGTTGAAAAAGACCGTTTCATTAACTAGTGAGGCACGAACGAGGTTCATGTTGCAAAAGGAGACTGCAGGAAATACCAAACTCTTTACACGTTTCGTCGACATCCTCGTATAGAAGGGACGCTGGTAATACAGCTTAGCACTTTCGATTAGCACGAACACAAACAAACACATGGCCGTGAGCATCAAGAGAGACCAGATTATTCTTCTCACAAGGTGGACTCTGTCGATGCAAAAGCGGAGTCCGTGCATGGTTGAACTTGAGATGAAATCAGAAATGTGCTGTTTCATCCTCTTCTCTCGACTGCATTCTGCTTTGTCGTTTTCATGAAGAACAATTTCTAGCAAGTAAAATCAAAGATATCGTCAATGAAATTTAATACTTCTTGGACTCTAAGCTAAATTCAGTTGCAATGATGAGGTTTTGCGAGCTGATGACTTAATGTCATAGATAAGTGTGTGACGTATTAGCTGTTGTAATTATTATTATAGTTGATGCTGTTGTTGCTTTGTTATTATTGTTGTTGCGGCTTGGGAAGGAGAGTTAGATCGGAAAAACCACGTGTCGATGCAAGATCGAAGAACGAGCAGAATAGCTAGATTGGAAAGGATTAACTGCTTCGTATAATACCGTATAACGAAAGATTAAGATAAGTTTATTACATTCTGATTCATTAACGATATATAATATTTTCTATATATTTACTTGTTCCTGTTTGAAAGGTTGCAGTCTCATTTTGTGTCGTGCCTATCAATCCGAAATTCGGAATCTGCCCTGGGATTTACAACCCCACGAATAGAATAGAGGGATATTTCCGACATTAGCTTTGGGTTCAAATCTTGCAACGTCCCATCAGAAATTTTAAATGTGAGAAGGGTCGAAGAAAAAGGTTCCCCGCTTTTATTAAGAATATTAATAAATTAATCTTAAAAAGTGAATAGCTCTGGATCCAACCAATCTTTAGCTCCACAACAGAACATGTAGTAAGGAGATTGAATTGCAATGTCTATTAGCCTTCTTATCATGTTCGAGAAAGAATTCAAGGATCTGCTAATGACACTGAGTGCATCCATGGATAGATTTACGAAATGGACTCTTCTGTATTGAGGTTTTAGATCCACTAGCAACTGGCGGTATTTTTCTTCTTCTACAATCGAGTTTCATGAGAGGTTGAACTTATGTCCTATAGTCAATTCAAGAAAATGGATAGACAATCAGAGTTTGAAAATTAATAGGTGGAATGGATGAAAGTGAGAGGTGAAATTAAGATGTGAAATTAAGATGTGAAATTAAGATGTGAAATTAAGAGATGAAATTAAGAGATGAAATTTAGAGGTGAAATTAAGAGGTGAAATTAATAGGGTAACAATTTCCATAATCTATGATTCCCATTGTCTGGGGGCGGTGGCCTATTTAGCAATGCTGGTTTACAATGGGCCATTATGAATGATCAATGCTCTGAAGATTGTTTCGACAAACATTAACGAAAAGGGGGGTTATGTGTGCATATTCTAATCAGGTGACTGAAGTTAAGTTTGGTCGAGGAGGTCAATTTCCTGTTGAATGACCTGTTAAATCCCTGGCAGCACAATTAACCCCGCGACCTTCAGAAGCGAGATAAAAGTTGTGGTCCATTTTTGATTTACTCTGAATTCATTATAGCTGATGGGCATTGTTTCCTGTGTCGAGAATTCAAAATCAAATGATGGCGATGATGATAATGATGATAACCATGATGATCATTATGACAACGATGATGATGATTCAGATTATGTTGATGATGATGATAGCAATGATGGTGATGATGATGATGATGATTGTAATGATGATTATGATAATGATGATAACGATGATGATGATTATGATGATGATGATAATGATGATGATAATGATGGTGATGATGATGATTCTGATGATAATGATGATGATGATGATAACGATGATGATGATTATGATTATGATGATAATGGCATTGATAATGATGGTGATGATGGTGATGATGATGATGATTATGATGATGATGATAACGATGATGATGATAACGATGATGGTGATTATGATGATGATGATAATGGCATTGATAATGATGGTGATGATAATGTTGATTAGGATGATGATAACAATGATGACGATGACAGTGATAAATATCGTCCGATAAGTCCATATGCTTCGTATTCATCCACTTTCCCTCCATATCATCACCGATCATTAGTGATCATTGCATGCAATCCGTCCAGAATCCATCGAACATGAGTTTCACCTTTTCTCAGTGACACCAATTCTATCATGATATTGATCAAAGACATGGTGCGTTCAATTGAGGGCATGCTTCAACTAATACCCTGAGCAAAATTAAAAACAAAAGCATGTGACTGTACCTCATGAAATTGACTCTCCTTATCAGGTGCTCAGAAATTCATAATCTACAGGTGATAAACTGAAATTTTAATTAAAAGCAAATCAAATCTACACGAGGCCATGAGATGCGGCGAGCCGACACCTTGAATATTGGCGATAGCTGGAGGAAGCTGGAACAAGACATTGGGCGCCACAACAAGTAAAACGCACTCATGATCATTCCATCGTAAATTCATAGCAATCGGCGAAATGTTGGCAAATTTTACCTTCATTATCCACTCGGAATACATTGTCCATCTCCGTGTACTCTGGGTTTGCCATGCTTGCTCCAATCGTCAGCCTGTTTGACTTCACTCTCCACTTTTACAAAGAGGGTCGTTCAAACCGCAACTTCGCATTGGTTTCCTCATCAGGCCTCATCAGACGCTGACGCATTTTGCCATCGGATCAGCCACCTTTTGGATGGAATTCTGGGCTCATTGTTTAAGGGAGTGAATGGGTCTTTCACGAAAACACGAACTCAAGGTTGAATGCAATGCGAATTTTAAAACCCGAAATGTGAGATCAAAAGCGATCTTAGAAATCCGTCCATTGGGTTTTAATGATATCCAATGAAGCAGTAATGACTCCAGTATTCATATAGCAGCCCTAAACAAGGTTAAGTACCAACAGATAAAGGCTTGAAAAGGCTTATGGTGAGACTTCTATCATGTGAGACGCACGTCTTTGAATTTCGAGATGGGAAAGTATTGACTGGTCACGCTTGACGTCAGCCCATGTTCTCTCGAATGAGCCGTTGGCTTTCCATGTGAGTGCTTCTCTCAGGATGCGTTTAAACTGTGCCAGATCACTTTTTGATCCGATACAAAAAAAAAGTGTTACGGATCAGCCATGCGTTTGCACTAGATAAAGTAAATCCGGTACAACTTTGTACTTACTATCAGGTACAGTTTTGTACCTGCTAGGAAAGAGGAACAGTTTTGTACCTGCTCTGCTCCAAAAACTGTACCAGTACAGTGTAAACGCGAGAGAAAAGGAACACTTTCGCATCGGATTAAAAGTGATCTGGTACAGTGTAAACGCAGCCTTCAAACGACTCACAGCCATTTTCATGTTGATAAGATCATATATGGCTCAAATGATCAAGGAATGCATTGATAGGATAAAAACTTTCATAGCATAGTTGATTTGCGTGTAGCAGAAATCTCAGAGACAGATCTCTGTCTTCTTCTAAGAGAGAAGCCTTCTTAAAGGGCCTCTTCAGTGAAACATTTTCATTTTTGAATTAGATTTAGTCGAGTTCTCTAATTTCGAATCGACGATAATTGTTCTGATATCTCGTACCGTCTTGATTATATAAGAGTTTGAAGTTTGTTTTCGAGTTCAGAATTTGCTCAAGAAAAACTCTCGTAGATGTACTTAGTGACGTCAAAATGACGTAAAACTGCATCATATGCTCGATTTTGAATGTAGCAGAAACCAGAGACAAGGCTCCAAGTTTTTCTAGGGAAGTGGATTTTATGAGGCGGCTTCCCGTCTCTTCCTCACCAATGGCATTTTGAAAGTGACACTTGGAAGAGTCGAACTGACAGCCCCTCGGTTTAAGTTCGCATGCTTAACCACGGCACCACTAATAAACAGGATAGCATATTCGATTCCTGGCTTAGCAGAAGCCAGTAACAAGGCTCTGATTCTTCTTTTTTTCAAAATTAGACTTTCACGAGGCAGTCCCAATCGCCTTCGTCACCCACAGATACTTTTGCCTTGAAAAAATTGAGTACAGCACTGCTACGATTTCACACTATCATATCGATAATTCTTTGGCAATGTCGATCGTAAAGATGCTTGTCTGAATTTGGAAACGAGCTTCAGTGTGGAATCTTATCTGCAACCAAAAGAAGAAAAATGCTTAGAGGAAATCAGCTTGTGTCCATTATATCAAAAAAAAGCCTGATTTTGATATAGCCCCGACAAAGACACAGTAAAAATTAGATCGGTTATTCATCGAGAAAGCTGCTACCCAGGAACGCCAGCAGCACCCCACCTACCTTTTTACAAGGGGAGAGGGGGTAAATTGTCCTCCTAATAGCTGATCAGCCAAACATCAGTAACGAAAATCGATGATGCTAGTGGCTGGAAAATACAACTCACAAATAAGCAATATACGATTCGGAATGAGGGCATGTGGAGAAATAGCCACAAAATGTCGTAAAAGAGCATGATAGATCTTCGTCAAAACAATTTTGATAACATTCTCTCTCTCAGAGTCTCCCTCTCACTCAGAGTCTCAATATGAGAAAGCAATTGCTACTTGTTTACTGTCACCTGTCTCAACACTCAATTACCAGCACCCATATCTCAAATCCATGGTGCTAGACATGAATTGGTTCTTAGAAGGCCATCGACTCTGGGTAACGAATGCATGCCCTTTTTTGTGACTGCGTTTAATTTCTAGTTGTCTATACCAAGTCGATACGTCCCACCTTTTTCTGACAAGTACAATGTAAGAAGCCTATGGACAGGAACTAGGTTGGATAGCCCCCCACGGGATACCTAGTGAAGCTTGTGGTTGGGCTCAAACCTTAGATTATAGGGGAAGGGAAACTTTCAAAAATTACCTAACACAAATCATGGCAATTTAGAGGAACCTACCTACCATATGTAACCGAACGTGACCAGCGCCTATACACCTACCTTAAAGTTACATAACTTTTCAACAAATTGATACTATATATGGGGCCCAAATAATAGAATGTTCTCAATCATAAAACCCAGAGAAACTATTTACAAATATATATAAGACATTAGATGAAAGCTCCAAAAACCATTTGTTTACAAATTTATAATGAAAATGGAAATGAAAGGAAAGACCGTGGAAAAGTTAGACAACGACAGTTATACAGTGTTATAATGATTACGGTGTTTATAGATTTGCAAGGCTACGTGATGGTCAACGTAAAAGACCTACCTACCATACATATTCATCGTAACCAGTCGTAACCAAAAAGCTTTAACCTACCTACCATATCATGATTACGTGATTGTTGAACGTTTCCTTATGGGAAAATGGTTCTCCGCCAAGCTATGTCAACGCCTAATTGTTTATGTTCTTGGTAGATGAAGACAAAACCATTCGCAACCAAACAATCTTTTTTGTACACTGCATCAAGTGATAATAAATCACTTCATATGTCGGGGAACTCTGTGTCATAATTTCATAATATCATGACTAATTCAATTTGCTGCTTTTGAATTTTGAATAAACATTCAATTTTAATAGGATTTGTTATCAACCTTGTTTTTAAACCGTGGTTACCTCATACAACAATCTAAACAGTTGAACAACAGAATTAACGACTGCAAGGGCATAAAAATATGAAAAACTAAAGACACCAACTTGCAAAGATGACGTCCTAAAAAGACAAAACAGGAACGGTTTAGTACTGATCTGGTCAAGTTGATAAAGATCCCAATATTGAATAGCAGGTGAAACAGAATATCAAAAAACTAAGTTTGAATTTAAGGAAAAGCCAAAGCACCAAACGATTTTGTTCATGCAGATCATCATAACTCAAACCAAGACAAGACTTGCACTATGCGATGTACCATCCACAGCCACAAAACAAAATAGGTTGAACAAAGTCTGGCTATGAATGTTACATATAATATGCAACATTCATTAATACTTACTAACAACTAAAGGAAAAAATAATTGTAGAAAGATTGGAAAGTGCTGAAAGTTTTGTCTCAAGACAGAGTTCGGAGATCGTTTAAAGGAAGTCAATTGCTTCGAACATACAAATTGAGATGATTGATGCCAACTTTGGCAAATACCAGGACAGAAATATCCGTTTTTATAAAGCATATTCACAAGATGGCTAGAACCTGCATGCTGCGCAGGTGCAGTCTCCTCAGTTTGAATTGATCCGGCCACGTGATCTGGAAAACTCCCTGGAGAAGTTTAACCCCCAGGGGTTTGTCCCAGGACGAAGGACCCGGAGAGTGTGGCTTTGGCGCTGGGTGTGTTGGTGCAACAAACAATGACAACAATAATTATAGTCTCAATTGCTTTGGGACGGTAGCCCATTCAGCAGTGCTGGTTTACAAGGGGCCGCCCATCTACAAACAAACTAATTCAAGAAAAATAGCGATATATAAAAATTAAGATACAAATGTTCATTACTATTAGAAATCCAAAGCAAGGTAAAGCAGCAAAAGCAGCAAAAAGAACTGAAATGAAATATCTAAATAAAGTAGCTGTTGAAAAGATTTTAAAAACTGCGCAGGATGGCGATGGACAAAGATGGCTTTCGGAGATTGGTCGCCAACTTCAACCTCTGAAACGACACACAGAAGGAGAAGAGTTTGAATTGCAAGCCGTGCTGCGGTAACAACCACTGCAGTATGGATTGACATATTCGTATTTTACCAAGTCACCATTGGTCATGTCTGTGACGAAAGCTATGCTTAGTGTGCAGCTTCGTTGAAATTTGCTGCAGAAAAGAAGAAAGTCAGTGAAAAATGGAACTGATCATTTCACTTTAAACCGTTATAACTTGAGGTTTATTAAATCAGTCGAATTGAAAGCAAGCTTCGTAAATGCGCTTAGCCACCGTCGTCTGATAACATACTCCCATCAATAAAATGCATCTTTATGTTCAATGTTCGAAACAGGCGTTGGACAGCCGGTTTTGGGGACAGCAGGGTCCAGGGCCAAAATCATCTGCGGGGCCCTTGCTTGAAACTTTGTTGTTAACCGAAATTGTTCTTGATTCCTTTTCTTCTTGTTTCTTTTTTCTGGATGAAAAAGATCTTCTCAATTGTTTTCTTACTTGTGGGGGCCTTTCTTGGCTACCAAAAGCGTGGGGCCCGAGGCCGTGGTCTCCCTGTCCCCCTTTAAAATCGCCACTGTATATACTATCAAGTGCAGCGACATTGCGAAGTAGGATGACCATTTTTTTCTCGCTTGACTTTTATTGCCAACAAGTCTTATTGACTGCTAGATGGAGAGAGAGATGGGGAGGAGCGAAACACGGACGAGGAAGCTTCAAACTAGAACCACCAGCACACCAAACAGATGCGCTAATTACTATGCCAAAATATGCCAGCATTATCATTGATCCATTTGTCATCAAGATAAAGGTTATTTGGATCTCCTTTCGAGAGTTTTAGCTTGGTCTTTTGAGATTTCATTGACGATACTATGGAGACGAAGCAAATAAGAAGGCATATTTTCTAGTGAATGATCTTTGGTCTTTACGAAAATAATTTTGCAGTCGATTTCCTTGATAGTCGCAAGTTTGTGCCGCCCAAATCGTAGGAAACTTTGAAGAATTTTTAGAACTCAATTTTCATGAAAATCAAGAAACTTTAATTGATCAAAAATTCAACGATCTAGGTTTTTTTGATGAGATATATTGAGCAAAGGCCATGGTGGCCTATACAATGCCCCAACAAATGAAGAAAGAAGAAAGTGAAAGACTACGAGGAGAGGGATATCAGATCAAGTTTATCTATCTTAGATTCGAAAGATGGCAAGTTGTAAGATTCAGGAAAGCAAGAAGATGGCAAGACATGCCACAAATTGCATGTTTTTGGGATGAATGATGATTTGTGGGATAAAGTTCATGGATTACGTAGTGAAGTTTATCATATATTATCCTTCGGCATATTGTATACTATAGACGAAGTACAGCTTTCTAGAAGGAAGTTTAATGCTACAACAAATACTTCCACGCTAAATCTGTGGTTTTGTTCAAACATGGAAGGAGGTAGAAGTGGTTGGAGGGGATATGGCAGTTGCTGAATCATTAGTCTTGCGAGCGCTACTCATCATCGAGTCTTTCCTTCAAATGTGCTTCTAATATTGTAGCAGGCTTTTTGTTGCATTTTTCATCGATTGGGTAAGCTCAGCTTTTGTGTGACATCATTGGAAGATTGCTTTGAGGGAAAGTGGTTGCAGAATCAGTTGCGAGCCGATGAAATTGAGTTAAAGAGTTAAGATTACTTTCGTTGGTCGACATCCAGGAATACCAATTTGAAGGCTATGTCTGCACTGTCCCTTTGATTTTGTTAGAATGCAAGATTGAATTCTCTCCCTCTCCTCTTCGTTGCTCTCTTTCTTTCTTTGCTAGGGCTTTGTTATAGGCCACCATGGACTTTCCCCAACTTAGTAAATCAAAAAATCAAAATTTTTGCATATGAACTACATGAATGAAGCAAATTCGCAAGAATATGCAGTGGTTTGCACTGGCCATGAGAGGTACTGGGCATCTTTCAAAAATTTAACAGCCTATGCAGAAGAAGGCCCTTGATTGCCCTCAGTCTTGGATTTCGGCTCTGTTTAGCTGAAAATTAACACAGATATGATATGATAATATGATGATTATAATTACAATAATATTGATAATGACATTTATGGCCATCATCATTATTTCATCATAACGACAATTATAATTATCAACATACGAACAATGATGATAATGGTAATATCAAAGACGAAAGGAAGGAACTGCAAAGCAAAGAACAAAATAAATGCAAATATTTAATCATATAGATATGTAAATATACCATATGTAAACATATAGATGGACATCAAATCGATAGAATGGGACAGGTCTAATAGGAAGAAGGTCAGGATAGGTCCAAGTTTTGTTTCTGCAGCAAAAAGATGCAGTAGGAATACTAACATTCGTAATAATGATTATATTAAAGACGAAATTATTGGGAACTGCCAGGGTATTGAGGAAAGCATCTGGGTACTGAAAGAAATTGAGAGTGACCCCAAGGGGGCCTTGGTAAAGCTTTCTGCACTTCATCCTTCGTATGTACATTCAGCTATAAGAAATACCACTGCTTAAAGACAGTAAGAATTTAGCGATTATGATAATGATGATGAAGTCTAGAACAGTACCGCCACAGATTGGCTCTTCATCTAGTCTCTACTTTGCACAACTTAGCAGCAGCAATCTAGTTGTCTAAATTGTCAGAACTTAGCAGCAGCAAGCAGTTGTCTGAATAAAAATTGAAGATTTGGTAAAATTCAGTTCATGCTAGTGTCAAGCAAAAATTGTTCTTTCAGCTACTTTTCAAATTTTTTTTCTCGCTTTCAGCTGAAAATTCAGTCGGAAAATCTTTTCCATGTTAGTGGTGACATGTCTAATATGCTAGGCAAACACCGTGGATGCCTGAAGCGCACAGCTTGGCTTGCTTTGTATACTCGATTTCGAGCATATCAGAAACCAGAGACAAGGCTCTGAGTGCTTTCTAGGGAAGTGGGTTTTATGAGGTGGTTTACCGTTGGATAGTATAAGCCCGGATATTTCATTATTTGGACATTTGATATACTAAAACAAGACACAAACGTGATTGGATTATATAACTACTGCGGCGAAGAATCTTAATTTTCCTGGAACAGATCAAGATACAGAAGATAATTGAACAAAAGTCTCATATTCATAGCCCCGCTACAGTTGAAACAATGGCACCTAAGAACAAATTTGGAATTTACATCTTTCCTCCATCAACCAAGCTCACTCAGTGCCAAACAGCTTTATGCGTAGTGCTTTAGAAATCTTCACACGAGGAAACCAATAGAACTATTTGGAAAGACACCAGCACTCATACCACTGTAAAAATAACCAGTACAGAAATACTAAAGAAATTATGAAGTCATATGGAAATGAGTATGAAAATAAACTTCAAACATATTCTTATCCCAAGGCTTTTTCTTTTACAACACAAATGTCAATTTGTTATGATCTCTGAAGTGAATCTCTTCTTCTGTCCAGAGTAATCTCCCAAAAACATACAATATGTATTTAAATATAAGGTAAGGTACATCAATGATACTTTCCTGACAACATCTTTACATATACTTTAACGGAAATTGTTCTCAGGAAATCAGGGATATTACTCCAGTTCCTCTGAGGCGTGTCAGGACCACCAGAAGCTCAACTCATTCACACCCTTTCCAAGTTTCACTGCCTACTTCACGAACTCTATCTCACAAATCATCATTCATCCCAAGAACATGCAACTTATGGAACGTCATGCCTTCTTCTGAGTCCTAAAACTTGCCATCTTTCAAATATAAGATCGATAAAATTGATCTTATCTCTCTCTCCTCTTATCTGTTCGCTTTCTTCTTTCTTCCTTTGTTGGGGCTTTATATAGGCCACCATAGCCTTTCCTCAACATAACCCACTAAAAAAATATTATAATCTTGCAAAATGGAACCAATCTTTAACATCAGATTGCTCTTTCTGCTTACTACCACCGCTCTCCCATATAATATCTGTTTGCCAAACTTACTTGGCTCAAGGGTGCGATACATGGCGATACAATTCCGTTCTTCGGCCCATTGCCTCCCTTCTCCAATCTGTTAAGGATTCAACAATAAACGCTGATATTTCAAATTTTAAATCTCTCCACTCTCATTCGAGACAGTTAACGTCTGGATCTTTTGCTTTCTATTTCGAACAGTTCTACATTTCATCGAATTAGCAATGGGTTTTGAGACAAATCTTGGGAAAAATGCGAAACAGAGGAAACGAGGACACAGAGACCTACTAATGAATTTTAAAGTTCAAATATAAAATAGTTCGATTCGTTAAAATCGTTATAATTACTCTTGGTGTCTTTGACGACTTTCTGTGGACATTTTGGAAATGCTTTAAGACGTTGAATTTAACAACCAAACAAGTAGGCATTTCATAGTCAAAATTCATTGATGATTGCAACAGGATTTCTTGTTACTCTTTCCGCCGAGGAATTCAGGACTGAGAAGATCCCGAACTCATGGCATCGTTAAAAAAGTTTCATTTTCTTTGGACTTAATTCAGTCATCGTTGGTTGTCATTCAAGTGGCTGATTGAAAGTTCGTATTCATAGAGGCCTGCTGTCATACACCATTACATATTCCAGTGAAATGAAGTTTGCAAAAATATTCAGCATCATTCTTTTGGTCTGTCTGAATGAGCTGAGTGATCTCTTAAAAATAATTTAATTGATTGCAAATAATGGGCAAGCCCTAATTTTTTCAATAGTTTCACACAAAATACTTTGATTCAAGTTGGATGCATGACCATTATCAGCTATGGGTCTGAATAAGCAACGGATAAATTCTTATAAATCGCTTGCCGTTCCCTAGCAACTGCGGGTGACTTTCCATGGTGCTACATCCAGCATAACGTACAGCCAACCCCCCGGAATGTCTGTTTATTATTATCGCCGATCTTCCCAACACATATACATCTACGACCCGCTTGGGAGCAAAATCAACCGAATATGGCAGCGAAAGATGCCGAATTCCGCACAGAAGAAGACGATGATACAACGTAAGAATCGTTTACTACAATTCTAAGCTCAAATGTAAAGAATTAGCAGGTCTTGTCATAACGATAGATGTTGACCAGATTTTGTTATCTGAAGAAATTCGATGCGGGTTTCAGAACAGTAGCTAAGCGTTGGTCCAGGCTCATAGCTCAGGGCCTGTGGTGAGATTCTGCACGTGTCACAATAAAACACCATTGGTGCGGAAGGCAACGGGAAATAGCCTCGTAAAAGCCCTCTTTCCTAGAAAATCCTGGGAGCTTGACTTTGGTTCCTCCTAAGCGCGGAATCGAGTATGCTATGCAGCAGTTGTAGCTAGACTTATTTGGCCTTCAAACAGCTTGAAATAAATATAATTAAGCAATCGAGTGTAGTAGAATGACTTTTCTCGATCGGTTTAAATCACAGGGGTTTCCTTTCCTACAAGATCACAAGCTCGTGTCCCCTTCATCAATAATTCACCCCCTCTTTGATATGGAATCGTCACCGTATCAGAATTTAAATCAAAATGAAATGTGCAGACAACTCTGTTTAATTCGAGCACTCTAGGGGATCGTAGAAATGTTGGAATTCCAACAATTTCGAATCACAAGAGATTCGAATTATGAATGTTTTTGTTAAGAGATTTTCAAGGGAACTGAAAATTTTGTTCGACTTGACAAAAGTTCGAATTACACGAGTTCGAATCAGACAGAGTTGGCTATGCTGTATTGATAAATCAGATACCATTTGTTGGAGATTTTACCCTCCAGAACGCTGATTCTATAGCTATGAACTTCAGATAACTCTCGAAAACAAGACGTTTGTAGTTTGCTCATATTTCCAACTCTCATGACACTTCTGCATAACTACATCAAATTCTCTAAAAGTGTGCGTGTTTAGCTAATCTATGTTACTTAAATCCTGCAGTAAGTTCCATGTGCTTACAAAATTAACCAATCACAACTAGGCAAACAAAGTAATAAAATTAATCCTGCTGCAATAGCTTGACAATAGGTTGCGTTGCTAATGAGTTTGACTTTCGTAACTAGATGCCATGCCTCGAAATCAACATTAGGCTATTACGTAAATAATCACTGCAGACAATAACAAGAAGAAATGTTTCTAATGAATAAAGATGTGCCGCCTTGTCACGACCTCCGAATGAATGAACAGTGTCTCTCTGGAGGAGCATTGGCTTCTAAGCAACTATCACAACTAATCATTACGCAATGATAATGCGCGATGGGATTCCACAACACCATTTATCAAGTTCCTTATTACACCTGTTTCTCTATTGAAGATTTGATTTTCTCACTGACTGACTGTTTGTGTCATCCAGGTGTTGTATGTCGTTTGAGTAAACTTTTGAGACAGGCATAAGTCCATAATTGTTCTTTGAAGGAAGGCCTGATTCAGCTATTTCCAACCTTAGGAGGTGAAACTCTGGCAAAACTTTAAGTAGAAGAAATGAATGTTGAAAAGCAAGAATTTTTGAAATTTACACATCGTTAACAGATTTGAATGGTTCAGTGTAATATTGTGGGGCATAGTGTGTAAGCTTTGATGTCGGGAAGAAGGAAAGCTCAGTTTAGTCAGGATTCCAGCTTCAAACGTTTGAGTTTGAAAAGCTCTCATAATAAGCCCCCGTTTGACATTTCCACTGTTTGTCATAGTTCTATGACTATGAACTATGATAAACAGTGAAAATGTCAAACGGGGCTTAATATGAAAGCTTCCACTCCAGGCAAACTGCTTTTAGCACACCGATAAGAGATTTCAGTCAGGAGAATGGCCTACTCTCCAACTATATTAGTATGGCATACTCTCCCACTATATTAATATAGCAAAAGTATGAACCATGAATTTTACTTAGAGGTCATGTGCTAACCCATAAACCATAAGGAATTCTGCCGCATTGGTTGTTCGGGTATTAGTAAAATCTATCTGAGAATCCGTGAACGTAGCATCCGACTCAGGATCGCAGTAGTTCGCAGTTGTGGTCAACAATCACGTCGTGGTCACCAATTTAGTAGAATTTATGGTTTATGCTTTTACTAATGATAATTCGCTTTAAGCACTTCTTGCATCGCCAAAATATAATGAATAGTTAGAGTTTTTTTTTTTTTAGTGGGTTATGTTGAGGAAAGGCTATGGTGGCCTATACAAAGCCCCAACAAAGGAAGAAAGAAGAAAGCGAGCAGCTAAGAGGATAGAGAGATAAGATCAAGTTTATTTATCTTAGATTTGAAAGATGGCAAGTTGTAGGACTCAGGAAAGCAAGAAGAAGGCAATACGTTCCATAAATTGCATGTTCTTGGGATGAATGATGATTTGTGAGATAGAGTTCGTGGATTAGGCAGTGAAACTTGGAAAGGGTGTGAATGAGTTGAGCTTCTGGTGGTCCTGACACGCCTCAGAGGAACTGGAATAATATCCCTGATCTCCTGAGAACAATGTCCGTGAAAGTATCTGTAATGGATGAAAGATCTCCGACTGAACGACGATGGGAAAGAGGTTGGAGAGATTTGGTGAGGTTAGGATTATTGATGAGACGAATGGCTTTGGACTGGACTTGTCGAGAAGACAGAGAGTAGATTTTGGAGCACCACCCCAGACGTGGGAGCAGTACTCTAAAGAAGGACGGATTTGGGACTTGTATATAGATAGAAGGTGAGAAGATGAGAAAAACCAACGGGCTCTGGCGGGGAAACCGAGCTTTTGAGATGCATGTTTAGCAAGGGAATGGATGTGAGTTTTCCAAGTGAGATTAGATGAAAGAGAAAGACCAAGTTGTGTGAAAGAAGCTGAAGTTTCCAGTTCATCACCATTCATTAGGACAGGAGGAAAGTTTTGATTACGTTTGCGTGAAATGACAGCCTGTTTCGTCTTGCTTTGGTTGAACGAAACTAGGTTGTCTTTACCCCACTTCTCAATAACTGTCAGATCATTAGAGAAAAGCGAGGCTGAAATGTTTCTGTGGAGTTGGATATCGGTGGAAGCATGGTCATTTTGATTGAATGAAAATGAAGAACTTAGGAAGGTATCATCAGCAAAGGAGTGAATGCTAGAAGACGTAGAGGTCAGTAGGTCGTTTATGAAGAGAATGAAGAGCACAGAGGAGATAAGAGAGCCCTGGGATACACCAGCATTGATGGAGTGCAGATTGGAAAGGAAGCCGTCCACTTTGACGGCAATTGACCTATCAGAGAGGAAACTACCAATCCAATTAATGAGCGTCTGATTGAGACCAAACATCGGCAGTTTAGCGAGAAGACCCTTGTGCCAGACGCGATCAAAGGCCTTGGAGATATCGAGAGAGATCACTCTGCTCTCATCACAGGATTCTAGAGCAGAGGACCAGACATGGACAGCATAAGCAAGAAGATCACCTGTAGACCTGGCTTTTCGAAAGCCATGCTGGTGATCAGAGAGAAGGTTGTTTGCTTCAAGGAAGGTAAGAAGTTGTTTAGTGATGATGGTCTCCATTGTTTTAGAGATGAGTGAAGTGATTGCAATGGGACGATAGTTGAGTGGATTAGACTTGTCGCCCTTTTTTGGGATAGAAAAGACGTGGGCTTGTTTCCATGAGGTGGGAAATGTGCCAAGAGTGTAGGAAAGCTGGAATAGTTTGTTAAGGATTGGGGGCAAGCTCAGGAGCACAGGTTTTGAGAACTATTGCTGGAATACCATCAGGGCTTTTGGATTTGGAGGTGTCAAGCTGGAGAATGGTTTGGCAAACTTTTCGTGTGGAGAACTTAATGGGTGACGTAGTGGATTTTGAAGAGGGGAAGTGGTGTGGTTGGAACCCTTGGTCATTCATGTTGGAGTTGGAGGCAAAGACTGACGCAAAAAGATTAGCCTTGGATGAAGGAGTGGTAGAAGAAGAGTCAGAGTTTTTTTTTAGTGGAGGGCAAGATGATTGGCAAAAGTTTTGGAAGACAATTTTGGCCATAGACCAAAATGAGTGAGAGCCAGCCTGGCAGGAAGCGATTTTGTTGTTGATGCGTTGGACAAAAGATGATTTTGCATTCTTGATGGTTTTGGAGCAAGTATTGCGTGACTGGATGAAAGAAGTTCTTGAGTGTTGGGTTTGAAGTCGCTTCCATTCCTTGAAGTCCTTCCATTCATTATTTGCTAATCTGTTATTATAATTTACACATTTGTCAACGCTGGCTAAAAATTGCAGGTATAATTGTTAATGAAGGCTAACTATCAAACAAAAGTACATACATGAGCTATAAGAAGATACGGTTTGTAATAAAAAATGCCAGCTATGAATCTGCCTATTTAGACATTTTAATTTGAGTATGCTTCATATCACAACAATGGACAACACAGGTTAACAAAAAAACATTTGTTTCTGCCCCTTTGTTACAAATAGACATTTCTATATAATTTTGATGTGCTGAATTCAAAAATCGCATCAGATTTCCACTATCACATCTAGCTACTGAAATAAATTGCAAAAACATTTCTTTAAGGAATGTCAGTCTTGGGAATATCAGAATAGAGCTATACAAACAAGAAACTTTTCCAATAATATTTAGGCAGTTCTATAACAAGAATACGTATTGCAATAAGCATTGCAAAGTAAACGCAGCACCAAGTCAATTGTACAATAGTAATGCTGGTATGAATTCAATGAGGTAATAACTTTCTTTTGCTAGACTTTCTTCGATGGCAAATAGCAACATAATCTCATTCCAAACCCCAACAGTAATCTGCCATCATGTGCTGGTCCCCTCCACCTTGATACCGCTTCTCTATCATTTTAATATCTTGATGAAACCTTTCTCCATGTTTATCATTTACGTCTCCGGGGTTTTCAGGAAATCTGTTGAGATGACTATGCAAGAAATGCAATTTTATACTCATGTTGCACCCAAGTGCATGAAGGCTTTTGATTAAATTGTCGACCAGAGTAATGTAATCATCCTGCTTCCTATTACCCAAGAAATTTATGACAACATTAACAAATGCTTTCCATGCATTTGCATCCACATCATTCATAGATGAAATAAAATTAGGGTCCTTGATCAGTTTTCTAATTTGAGGTCCATCAAATATCACTTCTTTGATTTTTTCTCCGCTTACGCTTGAAAAGGCAGCTTTGATGTACTGGAAACAGTTTCCTTCTTTGCACAAGGCCTTAACAAATTGTTTGATAAGACCTAGTTTTATGTGAAGTGGTGGGGATGCTATCTTTCTCCTGTCAACTAATGGCACATTTGTGATATTTTATCTCCCACATTTATTTCCTTTCTAATTGGCCACTCCTTCTGCACCCAATGCTTTTGCCTGGCTCTGCTATCCCAAAGACATAGAAAGCATGGATACTTTGTGTAGCCACTCTGTTGACCAAGAAGAAGACAAACAATTTTTAGATCAAGCCATATGATCCATTGATGTTCAGTGTAGCTAATCAGCTCCAGAACAACTTTGATGCTCTCATATGTCTCCTTTGCCAGAACCGAATGAGCGGTGGGGATTGTACCATACATATTTCCGTTGTGTAAAAGCATACACTTCAAGCTTTGCTTTGAATTATCCATGAAGAGCCTCCAATTTTCTGAATTATACTGGTCTATTTCCATTTCATTAAGAAGACCTGGGATACTATTGCAGTGCACAGAGTTTCCTTTATTGTCAAAATATTGCAAGAGCTTGCTCTCTCTAGTCCTATTGAAGGAAATCCTTGTTCCTGGAAGTAGGAGGTTTTTTCTTTAAGCCTAGAAGCTAGAAACTCAGATGATTCTTTTGAAAGGGAAAGATCTCGTACCAAGTCATTCAATTCTGATTGCGAGAAGAGTTGTGGAGGTTCTACTTCCACTACATAATATTTCTCTTTGCAATCAAAATTTCTAGTTGATTCACCCATTGGGGCATCATCATCGTCGTTGTCTACCATGTAAAGATCCGGGAGATTTTTGAAAACAGATACAGGGATATTGGACAATGCAGCACTGGTCTTATGGCTGATTTTAAACTTGGAAACAAATTTTTGGCATTAAATCCTTTTGTTTCAGCAATGCAAAAATAGCAGTCACTTATGTGGTTCTGAGGCTCTCTCCATTCATAGGTATTCCAAAAGCAAGTCCCATTCGTTTACCCAGTGACTAGGTCTAAAGATTTGCTATGTATGTTTTACAAACAATATGGGGTGCCCAAGACTTCTCTTGATCTCCTAATTTCATTTTGAAATAGGGAAAGTAGAGCTTCTTTACAAAGTCAGTAATCTTTCTTTTTTGCTTCGGTAGAGTATACGATCCACAAATATAACAAACCTGGTCAACACCATTGATGCATTTTCTTCGTTGTGCAGCCATGAATTTTGAACGATCTGGTATACACCACAAACCTAAGAAGCTTCAAGCATATGTCAAATTTGCCGAGTTGCACAGTACAACACGTTCTGGTTTGACTAAAAGCACGAAATATTTCCTCAAGCCTGGGCAAGGCTTTCTAAAAATTGAGCAACAGTCAAAATATGGAATTCATTGTATCAAAATATCTTGATGTGATGGGCTAAAATAGATGCCATATTTGAATTCAGCATATCAAAATTATCCAGAAACACCTGTTCCCTTTAAAGAGGCAAAAAATTGTTGGCCTGTGTTGCTAGGTCATGTGTCTCCTTGTACATGGCGATGTAGTGGCTATAGGTGCAATATCATGCCCCACATATTCTGGGTTCGAATCCTGTCCAGTTCACATCAAAATACCATCGGAGAGGAAAGCAACGGGTGTCCTTAAGCAACGGGACATCAAGGTCAACTTCAGGGGAAAAACTCCGAGCCCTGTTTATGGTTTCTGCTTTTTTTTTTTTTTTTTTTTTTTTAGTGGGTTATGTTGAGGAAAGGCCATGGTGACCTATACAAAGCCCCAACAAAGGAAGAAAGAAGAAAGCGAGCAGCTAAGAGGATAGAGAGATAAGATCAAGTTTATTTATCTTAGATTTGAAAGATGGCAAGTTGTAGGACTCAGGAAAGCAAGAAGAGGGCAAGACGTTCCATAAGTTGCATGTTCTTGGGATGAATGATGATTTGTGAGATAGAGTTCGTGGATTAGGCAGTGAAACTTGGAAAGGGTGTGAATGAGTTGAGCTTCTGGTGGTCCTGACACGCCTCAGAGGAACTGGAATAATATCCCTGATCTCCTGAGAACAATGTCCGTTAAGAATTCTACCCTTCAAATTGAGTGTTGTTTAGCTTGATTGAGGAATCTGCTTCCCTGGAAAACCCTTGGAGGCCTGTGTCTGGTTTCTGTTACATTTAATGTCAGATGCGACATGAAGAGATTTATAAACTGCAACGTGACGTGGCGGATGGCTGTTGGCGTCGTTGTTAGTGCATGCATCTTATTTGCAAAAGGCTGCGGCTTCATTCCAAGCTCTTAAACTGTTCTTGATAACATCCAGCTGTTTGCCAGCAGTAAACGGGTACCTGGAGCAAATCAGGGTGAGGAAATGAATTGGCAGCTCCACTTCACCATGCATTAGCTCAGGAAAGTGCCTTGCTGGCACACTCTGGTACATCTCTAGACTGTTGGGCTCAATTTCATGTGACATAATCTCTTGCCCTGCAACGGGTTATCGTTATGGTTTTGGTGTGGTTTATCGTTTATGCCGTGCAACCTATATTGGAAAACAGTATCCTCTACTCACGTGTTGTATGTAAGGCCTAAAGGTAGATTTCGTAGCTATTTCGCATGGCATTCATCTTTCCCCTCGATGTGACCATACTTCGTAACTCTTACGCTGGGAATTTTATAGACCCAGCTACTCTCAAGGTAGTTGGGCTGTAACGAATCAGCTACTCGCACGCCATCGATGAAAAGCATTCCAGATATTCATCGAGTCTTTCCCTCAAATGTGCTTTGATGGAGAGTGGCTGCAGAATCGGTGACGAGCCGACAAAAATGAGTCGAGATCACCTTTGACGGTCGATATCCGGGGACACCAACGTGGAGGTCTCTGCATTGTCCCCTAGTATTGCAGACAAGACTCAAGACATTGACAGACCTTCATTTGCATGTGCAACAGGACAGCTAGAGCGGTCGCGTAGGAAACAATAAGGGTTCAAGGATTTTCCAAGAGTTGATAAGCATTCATAAAAATAAGTTTTGAAGATACATCGCTACAGTAACCCAGTATTGCTGCTTACTCGAAGAACGTTCTACTCTTGGCTCTACCCCTGTGTCCGTTCCAAACGAACTTCCAATCTCGACTGACTTTTTGTTCCAAGCTTGCTCCCTTATTTGCGCGTGCATTAGGTAGGGGACAAACAACTTTGCATTCCGCAAATCCTAAACATACTGTGTCAGATGCCTCTCCTTTCCGTCGATAAGCGCAGTGAAAAAGGGTGTCCTTGCTTAGCCTTTGCATTCAAACCGTACCGAAATTATCCTAATGGGTCAATTGCCAAGAGAGGGATGTAGCCTAAACAGCGTCGACAAAACGACCACAAAACATGACGATTTCCCCAAAAATGTCCCTAAGCCCTTAGTACCTTAGCGAACAAAGGCTGCGAATTTCCTTAATATTAAATAACGACAAGGGTGCTACTTAGCCCCATTACACATACGTATGGAGACTTGCTACAAAATAAAAAAGCTTCATAAAAATTATTAAAAATGTGAAATTATTTCAGTCCTCTTCTAACATCGTCACATTGCTGCATGTAATTTGCTTTTCGAATTTAATACCTACTTCTCAAACTCCGGCCTACAGATCCTCCTCGATTCCAAGGACTTGCAATCTATGGAACCTCTTACCTTCCTCCTCCTTCCAAGAATCCTATAACTTGTCTTCTTTCGAATCAATGCGTTGTTAAGAATGTCTCGCTGGTGGGACATTAGAGGAAAGGCACTTTAGGTAATTACAGAATCCACAGTTAAAAGGAGGTCAACAGTAGCATCAAAATATGGCTATAGACAGTAGAGCAAAAAGACTGACTTCTGGTTTATGATAAAATCTCCATCTTTTCTGAGAAATTTCTCAACATAATGACATCTGCTGTAAATGTCAGAGACTGGTTTTCAGTTTCTTTGTTCCTCCGCAGCGAGAAAATATGCAACAGCAGCTCTTGAACGCAGCAGTTCAAATGAGGCAATGAAATAAAGCGAATTTACCGAATGAAAAAGACATTGAACTGGTGAGGCGCAAACTTTCTACTTCTGAGGCAATGGAAGGGGCTAGTGGGAAATTTTCCCATCAATTTATGTGTCAAGAAATTCCCTGTTTCAAGCCAAAAATTGGTAATATTGACCTTATCTCTCTCTCCTCTTAGCCTTTCTATTTCTTCCATTTTTGGGACTTTGCAATAGACCACCAGAGCCTTTCTCCAACATAACAAGCTAAAGAGATATGTTTGATACTTATTCTCACCCTGGCATCAATCTCCAGAGCTACAAAGGTGTATTTTCAATCCACGCCATTTTCACTTCTTCTTTTTCCTTTCAAATTAGTAAATGAAGTGAAATTCGCAGTAACCTTTCAAAGCTAATGAAATATAACTGCAATTTCAATGCATTAAAATTAAGTGGCGAATGACAATGAAAACAAATAAGTAACGACCACATAAAGGAATAAATTAAAAATTAGATGCACAGTAGATTCCTTGCATTAAATATATTCCAGCTGTCCTATAAGTATTTGTGGACGCAGCAGCTTTTTCTAGTGAATTATGTTAAGGGAAGGGCATGGTGGCCTATGCGAAGCCCCAACGAAGGAAGAAAGAAGAAAACAAGCGAAAGGCTAAGAGGAGAGAGAGATCAGATCAAGTTTATTGATCTTAGATTTGAAAGATGGCAAGTTGTAGGATTCAGGAAAGGAAGAAGAGGGCGAGACATTCCATATATTTTGTTCTTGAGATGAATGGTGGCTCTTGTGGTACAGTTCGTGGGTTAGGCAGTGAAGCTTGGAAATAGCATGGGCAATCAATAGCTGACAGAGTTCTAATAACTGCTTTCAAAATCTTAACCTTTTTTCTTGAAGTGATTTCTGCTTGAATCCAGTTCCATAATTGCATTCACCAGCGTATGTTAGATACACGCATTATGCAGCCCCCCTGGATAATCTTTTCATTGAGTTCATTGATAGAATCAAAGAAAGAAGATGTATTCAAAACTCCTTTGAATTTTATGTTTAGAAGACATCAAAGGGGCATTTTTATGAAAGAAGCTGGCTTACAGCAGTGGAAGAACAAAATTATGACAGCACGGTTGAAAAATAACATTGAAATTCACCCCGTTGATATCGGAGAATCTTCTAAACATGAGATTCAAAGGGGTTTTGAATAAATCTTCTTTCTTTGATTCTATGAATGAACGCAATAAAATCAATTATCCAGGAACACAGCAGAGACCAAAGACAGGAATCCATGGTTTTTCTAGGGGAACCGACTGCTCATATAAACTGCATAGCATTCACGATTCCAAGCTTGAAAGAAACCAGATACAGGGTGGTGCTGTGGCCGAGCGGTTTCGAATCTTGTGAGGTCTATTCGTGTGGGTTCAAATCCCGTCGTCGGAACTACTAACCACTAGCCAACAGGCAACTCAGCTGTCCATCCCTCCGAGGTGGGGAAATGAGTACACAGTAGAAGCTCTGAGGATACAAGCAGTGATGCTGCAGCCCACATCAATTGAAAAGTTACTCATATGCCCAGCCTGCGTTGACAAATAAAGGCAAAAAAAAACAAACGGGCTCCCATTTGTTCAAGGGAAATGGATTTTCATGAAGTGACTCCCCATCACTCTCCTTATTTCCTCACCGATAGTGTTTTTGCTGTGGCACATGCAGGATTCGAACCAACAACCGCTGTGTTATGAGTGAGCAAGGTTAACCATTCCACTTTGACAGATTATCCAAAATTATATTCCTCCATAGATATCGATTTCGATACCGTCCGAGTCTTTCTCTAGTATGGATTAAGGAGCTGAATCTTGATGGGCATAAATAGCATCAATATGGTAAGATCAAGGGAAGAATTTCGAAAGAGAACGATAGAGTCTTGTCATAGTTTGTGAGTTTTATTGAATCTTTGATCGCCATTCTGTCTCTCCGCGGTTAAATCTCATTTCTCATTCTCAAAGAGGGCTCTTACTATATCATGTCAACTTGTCTTTAAGTTTCTAGGACCTAGGACAATCTAATTTGCTTGGTCGCGTTGTTAAACAACAAGTTGGAAAACTGAGAAAGTGGAAATTTTCTTTTTAAATAACGACGTCATAGTATAACCACCAAATGCTTGTGGGCAATTAATTTTTACTTGGTGTGCCTTCTCCTTCTGAGGGATGAAAAAGGTTAAAGATGTTTTCGCGTTTCAATACCATTTCGCATTCATCTCATCCATACGAAAGCGGAGTTTTTCATAGCAGTTAAAGTCACTTTTATGCTTTTTTGCAACGTCTCTTTTCATTATTATGTCCATATAATACTCTAAAACTGGCGTGTGCAAACATCACAGCAAAATGGCTGCAGTCACAAATTTTAAGTCTTAAAGGGCCGCACAGTATTTTCCCAAGGCTTTTTCAAGATTAGATTGTCATGCAATATAAATTTGCTGAAATATTTTGAAAACATAATGCATCCTCAATATGGTAACGCTGGGCATGTTTATAATGTGTTTATACGGTATCAAGCGATTAGAAAACGATAATAACGGGAAAGTTGTTTTTGCTTGATACAAGTTCCTGGCGGGCCACAAAAAAGCACTCGGCGGGCCGCATGTGGCCCACGAGCCGTACGTAGTTTGCCCGACCATGTTCTAGATGAAGGCTTCTCGTGGTTTACTATGTGTTTTCTAATTGGAAAATCTTATTCAACGCTCACAATTTGTACATTTAAGTTGGTTGGTTGATTGTGTCCAGGATGAAAATTCTCACTTACTCTGTGTCTGCGTCTACATTTGACTTGGGATAATCATATTGCGATCACGTACCTACCTGCCACCAATATCTTTTAGCTGCACTTTGCAAGAGGCAGGCGAAGCGTTTATCTCACCCACCCCGGGAATCATACAGGTGATGTGGGGAAGAACAATGGTATTGAGTATCTTGGAATAGAACTAAAAAGATCGTGGAGGTGAAGAGTATAACAATGTTTTGAAAGCAATACACATGTGTAAGACGAGTTCGTAGTATCTTGGAAACAATGAGTTTTTCACTCGCACGGGAACTACGCTATTGTCCTTAAGTAATCAAATTAGTATCGGTTATATCACCTTCATCATACACGATCATCAGCACCATAATCATCTCAATGATTTCATGACACGCTCAATCTATCATATAGCAATCGCTAGAATCAAGCTAATCGTTTTCATAATCATGAAAAATTGCAAGCATTGTAATCATCAATTTTGCTTGAATTGCGATTCTACTATTGAAGCAGCAATTTTGTTACCACCAGAATCCCCTGACCATTGAAGTATCAAGATCACTTTTGGCAACGTGATCACCAGTGCTATATCAACTTTCCTTTAAGTTGAGAGCAAAGTCTAATAGGCGCAAGACAAGATTAATGGCAAGTCAATTGCTCGTTAAACTTATCGTCAGTGGTATGAGTCCACCTCAAACTAAAATTTCGCTTAGAATGAGGAAAGTCACTACCTATCTATAATTCCAGGCTTAGAAATCACGAGGCCTAGTCACATCCAGAGGAAGGACAGAGCCACTGGTCGATAAGGATAGATTCTCACTGTCCTAAAATCTCCCTCTCTATAAATGAATCATATATAGCTTGAATGACGTCATATCATTGGGAAGGATCAGACCTACTCGAAAAGCATGAAATTCGCCTGATCCTTGGCATTGTAATTTACTGATGGTAAGTTGCATAACCAAGAGCATTTCCATTTCAAATTTTCCTTCAAAATTGGATACAAAAGGGAATGATATATGATATACTTGAAAATATTCACCTTTGATTCGAAGCTTTCTGGTCTAAATTTAACCACGGTAGCAGTTTTTAATGTAGTTCCATCCATAAAAATGAACTGAGAAGCCAGTAACATGAGCAAGTAAAATCAATCCATCTGCAGAGCTTCTCACGATCCAAAATCAACCTCTGAGTAGCAGTTTGAAAGCATGAAAAATTCGAAGAGGGCTTTTTCAAATACACTCCATTTACTGTGAATTAATCTAGTAGTAAGCTTCGTCTCTACCCGTTATTCATCCTTAGAAAAAACTTCAACAAAATTGTTGGCTGCTTTGTTGGTAAAAGTGTCATGCGATTAGAAACTTCACTCTGCGATCCTGCTCAATATAGAATATTCAGAACGAAGTAACGGCAAGCAAAATAATATCAATTCAAAGTAAAGAAGAACTCGATTACTTTGTGCATTTGGATAAGCTACCTTACAAACTCGTTTAGCACGATCTCAGAATATCTACACTCAAGTGTTTCTCACTCTTCAGACCATCTCCCCGCAATGCCTCCCGTTGAGAAGATTGATAGCAGTGCATATTTCTATATCAAGTCATTACTATGGTGCTGGTTTCATTCTGCTCAGTACCAGCCCAGAAATTCTTATACCATCTAGGGTACGTAATAATGAGCAGAGCTTTTGTGTATCAAATTGCTTTCATCATATAACTACTGCATGCTAAATGTTTTTGCGTGATGTCTGTTTCTACGAGACATGAAGCCCCTTCTTCATCGAGGCTTTCCCTCAAATGTGCTTTGGGGGAATGTGGTCGGATAATCGGTTACGAGCCGACGAAAATGAGTTGAGATCACTTTGGGCGATCAACATCCAGGGACACCAACGAGGAGGTTTCTGCATCATCCCCTCATCGTATGCTAAGTAGAGCATACGACGAAATCTCATCAAAATATCAAACATAATGACGATATCCTCACCAGGTTTCACAATCTGTAAGATAAGCGAGTCATAAAAGAGCATTGAGCTTTTTCGTGAATAAACCTCTCCTTTTTAAAAGTGATGCCGTATCTCGGTAGTTCATTGCTGCACTCTTCATTTGATTTTTAGTGAGTCCATGTCATTACTTGACAAAGACACCGACACGCACAGGACAAACCAACATGACGAGAGAATGAAGATATTATCAGTTCGTTGTCACTATTTCACATTGTTTGTGAATGCAATAGGTTCGCAAAATTATTAAACTTGTTGCCTTCTTTGAACTAAAAACCTCCTTTTTGCATTCTACATGTCATCCGTTTCGTTTCCTATCGCTTTATCTCCTGCTTCTTTTCCCTTCTTCTCTCTCTCTCTCTCTCTCTCTCTCTCTCTCTCTCTCTCTCTCTCTCTCTCAGGGTCTCTCTCTCTCTCAGGGTCTCTCTCTCTCAAGGTCTCTCTCTCTCAAGGTCTCTCTCTCTCAAGGTCTCTCTCTCTCAAGGTCTCTCTCTCTCTCTCTCTCTCTCTCTCTCTCTCTCTCTCTCTCTCTCTCTCTCTCTCTCTCTCTCTCTCTCTCTCTCTCTCTCTCTCTCCTTCTTTATTCTCATTTTTTCATTTGATACAGACAATTTTGTAGCGAAGTGCCAACTTCTTACTTTCTCTAGCCACAACGATAGTCTATTCATCTCTTTGGTCTTATCTAAAATCGGTGAGTACTGAATTCAGCGTTCTTTGTTTTCCGCAATTTATGATTTTATGCAAAGCATCCTTTTCTGTACTAAATCTATTGAACCATAGTTCAAAGTCATTCGTCGCTCCCTAACCGTTGGAAAATAGGTATTCCTCTCCACATCTTCAACGTCTGTGTCAATCAACTGTGCAAGCAGAGGGAATACTAAAAAGAGAACCAGTATGTAATTCATTCAAAGACTTGCATCCCTCGACAGAATTTTCAGTCCCGAGTCACAGTCATTAGAGAAAGCACTCTATTGCTAGGCCACGGATGAGATCAATGTGAATCACTGTACTGAATATTTTCTCGAGAGCTACCTTGAATGACGATTTCTGAGGGCAAAGTCTTGTTATTTTCACAAAATGGCACCCCTCTGTTCTCACAATGCTCAACTTTTTACGATGAATTAAGTAATTTTCGATATGCTTGCTTCTTATAACATATAAATTTTACCACAGTACCTTCATGTGATAACACCCATTTACGAACCATGCGTCACTGCGGCTTCATTATGTCCTGGTGGCATTGTCACGATCTTGCTACAGCACTGTATCACTATTATAGTAATATATCGTTCCCCTTTCTAGTGCGGCGCACATTGCATTGTGGATCCTGTGGTAAACAACACTTTTCATTCCATCGCGTTTTAACGTACTTTCTCTTGCCGGAATGAGTTCAACTGAAGTTTCCAAACTGCTTTCAGCGTTTTCATCCGCTGAACCTGGCCCCAGCTCTTGGTCGGTAGCCTGGGAACTTTTGAATGAACTAGCACAAGGAGAAAAAGGAATTTCCATCGCTGAACGATGCAGAGAAAGTGCATTAAAACTCGATTGAATATAGTGCATTGTTTACCACAGGACCCAAAATGCAATAGGCACCGCGCTAGAAAGGGGAACGGTGAATTCAGGCCGCATGTGACAAGACCAATTCTTGACGTCCTGGCGATCTTACGAAAGTATTGTGTCGCATCAACTGCGTCGCATTTCCCCCAAGGCTTTAACGGGTGATATTTCATGTGACATTGTTAACTTGTTAACTTGCGATGTTGTAACTCATAATTATGATTAAAAAAAGACTGCAAAATTTGCAACGCTATCTCCAAACATGACCCCCTGGCAGAACAGCATCTTTTTTAGTTTAACTTGCCTTTTTCTCCCTTAAGTAAACAATGTATTGCAATCAATTCACATTTTAAAACTAGTGTTATGTAGCATGGTAAAAAGATAGTGAAAAAGCTATTTGAAGTCCATGGTAGGCATTAGTAGTAGGCAGTCCTGTCATTTTTTCTACCAATCAACGGCCATTCTTGTTCGCAGATCGACGTAGAAGCAACGACATGGTATTTAGGCATTGTTCACGCCGCCTTCAACGGAGGAGAGCTTTGCTGTATTGTTCTTTATGGTGTCTGGGTCCACTACAGATCAGGAGTCGAACCACTCACCTTCTCGCTTATTAGTCTGATGTTAGGTAATGCACTGTATTCTTGGTCACGAAGCTTCGGTCAATATGGGAAATTTGCTGTCTTGGTATCAAGGGTATTCGTTGGATTTGCATCAGGTAAGTCGAATTCTACATCGAGAAATATAATCAATTATAAGATCCCCATGTGAACTCTCAGCGTTACGGAATGAACTGTCTATCATGTACAGGTAGTCTTTTGTGGAATACACTAAGTGATGAGATAAAATTAGCAACTTCCATAAAAAAGTTAAGAAAGAAATACTGTACATCAATGGGATGGCAAAAATTGCACGTGCCACATCTGCACATAGCATGTTTTATTCTCTTTTCCTTTGTCGATCGTCTACCCTTCTGTTAATCCTTTAGTCTAGCCTATTATCGTAAAAATGTGTATTATGTTATATTGTACGTAAATAGTTGGTCTTAATTAGTATTTAACTAGACAACAAAATCAACTGTGCATGTGTAGCGATTCGCGATGGGACCTTCGGAGAAGACACAGAGAGAAACAACTGAACTCTAGCGTCGTGCAAGAATCTCATGAAACAACTGATTTACAGATAACACATACAACATATAAACCAGGGGCCTGCGGAAGTCAGCAGGAACATAACACATGAGTAAATCTAAATTACAAGAAATAGCTAATAAAAGCCACCTAATACAAAGTAAACGGTACAATGGAGTCATAAAAACCTAGAATCGGAACAAAATTCTGCAGACCTCTACGCTGTTTTCGCTTGCGCTAGACAAAGGGAGTTCTTCATGCTAAGGCGGAATGCGAAGCCTACCATCAGCTCCCGGGTGAATAGTATCAGCCGGATTGTCTGAATTGTTCTACGCATACGCCGAGTTGGCGAGAACGGGTATTGAGCCCAGAACCTTGAGATGTTTAGACGAGCTCCCTGTCGACTGAACCACAACTCCAATCACATCAAATCGATGGCAGTAGCAATGGTGCCGGATTTTCACTTAGTTCTTGTCATTCACATATATTTGATATATTCATATTTTGTAGTCAACACTAACCCAGATTCCCTATCGTCCTCCCAGTACAAGCACCTTCAAGAAAGCAACTAGTAATTTTAGAGGGCAGGGGTCCAGGCAACAATGAAGAGCACAACGGAGGTACTATTTGATAGGGGCATAGTCTTGAATTATATTCTTCAGATGTAGAGATGGGGATGTAATTCAGGGATTTTCATCATTTCGCTACTTTAAATTCATTTACACAATCTTCTTCTGCTTCTTTTTCTTAACTCATTAACAACCACTTACCTAGTGTTGACAGCTATATCAAATCATTTCATTTCTAAACGGAAACTTTGCATTTCCCTGGAAAAGGGCACGTCTGCTCTTATGAGAAGAAGGACAGGGGTCTGGACCCCCAGGACCCCGTCCGTAGTTGCACGCCTACATTTTGTTCTCAACCCCCTTAAATCTATTTTGTACACATCTATTTATCTAGCTCTTTTCCTTTCCTTTTTTTATCAATTCAATTAACAAGTTGAACAACTTTTAAATAAAGATGGAAGATGAACGGACGCATAAAATGGCGTGATCTTTCTTTTGCCTACCCTGTTAAATTATACGGTGGCAATGCAAGAAAGAAGTTTTCAAGCGAAGTTTTACTAGCAAAAGTATGAACCATGAATTTTACTTAGAGGTCATGTGCTAACCCATAAACCATAAGGAATTCTGCCGCATTGGTTGTTCGGGTATTAGTAAAATCTATCTGAGAATCCGTGAACGTAGCATCCGACTCAGGATCGCAGTAGTTCGCAGTTGTGGTCAACAATCACGTCGTGGTCACCAATTTAGTAGAATTTATGGTTTATGCTTTTACTAATGATAATTCGCTTTAAGCACTTCTTGCATCGCCAACATATAATGAATAGTTAGAGTTTTTTTTTTTTCAGTGGGTTATGTTGAGGAAAGGCTATGGTGGCCTATACAAAGCCCCAACAAAGAAAGAAAGAAGAAAGCGAGCAGCTAAGAGGATAGAGAGATAAGATCAAGTTTACTGATTTTAGATTTGAAAGATGGCAAGTTGTAGGACTCAGGAAACCAAGAAGAAGGCAAGACGTTTCATAAGTTGCATGTTCTTGGGATGAATGATGATTTGTGAGATAGGGTTCGTGGATTAGGCAGTGAAACTTGGAAAGGGTGTGAATGAATTGAGCTTCTGGTTGTTCTGACACGCCTCAGAGGAACAGGAATAATCTCCCTGATCTCCTGAGAACAATGCCCGTGAAACTATCTATAAAAGATGGAAAGATCTCCAACTAATCGACGATGGGAAAGAGGTTGGAGAGATTTGGTGAGGAGGTTATGATTATTGATGAGACGAATGGCTTTGGACTGGACATTGTCGAGAAGGCATAGAGTAGATTTTGGAGCACCACCCCAGACGTGGGAGCAGTACTCTAAAGAAGGACGGATTTGTGACTTGTATATAGATAGAAAGTGAGAAGATGAGAAAAACCCGCGGGCTCTGGCGAGGAAACCGAGCTTTTGAGATGCATGTTTAGCAAGGGAATGGATGTGAGTTTTCCAAGTGAGATTAGATGAAAGAGAAAGACCAAGTTGTGTGAAAGAAGCTGAAGTTTCCAGTTCATCACCATTCATTAGGACAGGAGGAAAGTTTTGATTACGTTTGCGAGTGTTGCTAGAAGACGAACGGACGCACAACATATGATGATCTTTCTTTGCCTACTCTGTTAAATTCTACGTTGGCAATGCAAGAAGTGCTTAAATGAGTTATTATCATCAAAAGCATGAACCATAAATTTTACTAAAATTACGTATACAATTCTTCTATCTTTGGTCATTGACCATGTAATTTCATGCTTTTTTAGGAAATGACGTCATTGTTACAGTTTTACTTTGTGAGCAGACAACAATAAGAGAGAGAACGACAATCATGACGAACTGTGCGTTGTCTCAAGCCGTTGGATTTATTGCTGGTCCAGGTTAATAAGTTCTACTCCTTGCATGTACCTGCCCAAAGTTAAATCTACTTTATGATTTATGAATGATATCAAACTTGAGATGATTTCTTCATCTTTTTTATAGCGAGTTATATTGGGGAAAGGCCATTGTGGCCTATACAAAGCCCCAACAAAGGAAGAAAGAAGAAAGTGAAAAGCTAAGAGAATAGCGAGATCAGATCAAGTTTCTTGATCTTAGATTGGAAAGATGACAAGTTTTAGGATACGGGAAAGGAAGAAGAAGGAAGAGGCTCCATGAGTTGCATGTTCTAGGAATGAATGATGATTTGTGGGATAAAGTTCGTGGATTAGGAAGTGAAAAATGGTGTCACATTATGATAATGGACCAAAACACAGCTCAATAAGCATAGCTTCTCAGTGTCCTAAAATCAACCTCACCATTCATTCATTGCCAACTATACACTTGGTTAGCATGTATCCTTTCAAGAAATGAGGTCTGCCCCTAACTTATGTCATTGATTTAACCTGTTTCAGTTATCCAGTCTTGTTTCATTCCGTTTGGCAAGCAAGGGTTCTACCTGAAAGAGCTTCTCCTTTACATTAATATGTACACCATGGCAGGGTTCTTCTGCATTCTTCTTGGTGCATCAAACCTCGTGTCTGTTTATCTCTACGGAAGATGCGAATTCAAGCTTGTTGAAACAGATACTGACGATGATGTAGACCAGGTTTCTCCAAAAGGTAAGCAGAACTTCGCTGAAATGCATTTTTGAAAGATTTATTCGAGTTGGCTTAAGAATGATGCACTGGAGGAGACCAGTCCACAGAGGCGACCCTGCTTGAGTGGGAAGCAAGCTAGAAGAAGAAGAAGAAGAAGAAGAAGAAGAAGAAGAAGGAGAAGAAGAAGGAGAAGGAGAAGGAGAGGAAGAAGGAGAAGAAGAAGGAGAAGGAGAAGGAGAGGAAGAAGGAGAAGGAGAAAGAGAAAGAGAAAGAGAAAGAAGAAGCAGAAGAAAAATGATAAGAAGAAGGGCTTGTAAGTGATGCCCTTGTTTAGTCGAATATTTCACAACTCGTTTCTGTTTGTTTCCAATGAGGAGGGAAAGTTACTGGGTCATATGTACAGTCAGCTCCGTCTAATTCGAGCTCTCTGGGGGATCGCAAAAATGTTGCGATTCCAAAAAGTTCGAATTACAGAGATTCGAATCGTAAAGGTTTTTTTGTTAGAAGATTTTCAAGGGACCGGAGGATTCTGTTCGAATCAGCAAAAGTTCGAATTAAAAGAGTTCGAATTAGTTTGGGTTGACTGTACATCAGACACCATTTCGACTCTTGCCAGAAGGCAACGTTTGTTGTATTTTCACTGTAAGGAGATAGTTTGCTTTCAGCTTAGTAGATGGTATCAGTAAACTTGAACTTATCCTCCCCTCCTTATTACATATCTTTCTTTCTTTGTTGTGGCCTGTCTATAACCCACCAGGCTGCTCCCCTCAACATAAACTATTAAGGGGAAAAACAGGCACCAGTTCTTCCGTAATGGCTAAAGCCGTGCTTTCTATGTTGCGTTGCTGTACCAGGCTTGTGCGCACTTCTGGATGCCCTCGAACCGTCAAACAAGCAAGAACTGGTTGCCTTGAAATGGTCAACGCTGTGAATAGAGGGACTGGCCACCATACCCAATACCTCACAGAACGACGGCTCATGGTGGTGCCAAATGTTCGCAGCAGCGTTTCAATATTAATCCTCGTTTTGAAGAGTTCTATAAGAAAATCAAATTCAAAAATTTGACGATGAATTTATAATTAAAGTATGACTTTTTTTTTTTTTTAGTGAGTTGTGTTGGGAAAAGGCCATGGTGGCCTATACAAAGCCTCAACAAAGGAAGAAAGAAGAAAGCGAGCAGCTAAGAGGATAGAGAGATAAGATCAAGTTTACTGATTTTAGATTTGAAAGATGGCAAGTTGTAGGACTCAGGAAACCAAGAAGAAGGCAAGACGTTTCATAAGTTGCATGTTCTTGGGATGAATGATGATTTGTGAGATAGGGTTCGTGGATTAGGCAGTGAAACTTGGAAAGGGTGTGAATGAATTGAGCTTCTGGTTGTTCTGACACGCCTCAGAGGAACAGGAATAATCTCCCTGATCTCCTGAGAACAATGCCCGTGAAACTATCTATAAAAGATGGAAAGATCTCCAACTAATCGACGATGGGAAAGAGGTTGGAGAGATTTGGTGAGGAGGTTAGGATTATTGATGAGACGAATGGCTTTGGACTGGACATTGTCGAGAAGACAGAGAGTAGATTTTGGAGCACCACCCCAGACGTGGGAGCAGTACTCTAAAGAAGGACGGATTTGGGACTTGTATATAGATAGAAGGTGAGAAGATGAGAAAAACCCGCGAGCTTTGAGTTAAGTTAATTACAAACAAAATTAAGCTTGCAGTGATTACAAGAGAAAGTTGATGCAGCTTACCTATATTTCCGTCGTAATTTTTTAAGCAGAGGAAGGTGGGAGCTCATCAGGAAGCGACAATGGGAGCAGAAATGGAAATGGAAATGGCAAGGAGCAACCAGATTTAATTGCGGTGTTTACTGTATTAATTCTTTTCTTTTTCATGCGTCATATACTGGTCTTCATCGAAGTGTAAGTTTGGCATTTGTCTCTCTTTTCCCTTACTATGAATTTTATTGAACTACTGGATCTCCATTAATGTTCGATTCAATGTCACGAAATCGATCAAATAAGTAGCAAACTTTTAAAATTAACTAAAAAAGGGTAAAAAGTAGCAAGTTTCATTGCCTAATTCACGAACTCTGTCCCACAAGTCATTATTCATCCCTAGAACATGCAACTTATGGAAGGTCTTGCCTTCCTCTTGCTTTTCTGAAGCTTGCAACTTGCTATCTTTCAAATCCAAGATCAATAAACTTGATCTGATCTCTCTCTCCTTTTAGCCTTTTGCTTTCTTTTTTCTTCCTTTGTCGGGGGCATTGTATAGGCCACCACGGCCTTTCCCGAACACAACTCAATAAAAAAAACATGTATGTATTTTTCCAAGTTTTTCTTCAGTCAGTTATGTTGGGGAGAGGCCATGGTGGCCAATACAAAGCTCCAACAAAGGAAGGAAAGCGGAAAGTTAAGAGGAGGGAGAGAGAGATCACATCAAGTTTATTGATCTTAGATTTGAAAGATGGCGAGTTGTAAGATTCAGGGAAGCAAGGAGAAGGCAAGACGTTCCATAAGTTGCATGCTCTAAGGATGAATGATGATTTATGGGATAAAGTTCGTGGATTAGTGCCAAGTTTATCGAATTGACACCTTTCTACAGCATTGTAAGATCCCAACGGTTTCATTGACACCGGAAATTAGTCCCAGTTCATCTCGATTCACTCCCGTTAATCGAAGGCTGTTGAGATACCATCAAATTTCAGAGGAAGTCTCTCCAGCTAATTCGACATATTTGAAGCCAACACAACTCAGCTAGGCCCATGCCAATTGTTTGTTTAGTCTGTCTCCCTCTCCTCCGCTTCCTTCTCCTGGCGACTTCCAAAATACCTTTTGCCACATTTACTGACCGTGTGAGGAAGTTATCACTAACTCGTTAGTCAAATTTGTTCCAGTTTTTATAGACATGCTAACAGTGTGTGTAACAGTGGTGCAACAGGAGCTCTTTAGCCTCGGTTTAACTATCTGTATCTGCCTGACCTGGATTCAAGCTTTAAGTTGGAGCTCTTTTGCGATTTAAGAAGAGATAAGAAAAAGTTTCATTGAAAGCAGTGAGTTTGCATTACTTGGAAAGTAAAGTTGTGGAAATCTTAATGTTATCATTCTTCCTGCTCAAGTAAGATGCTTTTTTTCCTTGATATTGATTTATAGAGTTCCTTATATGGTATATAAATGAAGTTTCAAGATTGTTCATTATTGTTTTTGCTTAAACTTTAGGATGTTCTCACCCATTGCGATGGACTTCTATGCGCTGTCAGATGAAGACACTTTGTTTTATGTTGGCGTGATCCTAGCAGTGGCTGGCTTCTGCTCCATTTTCATCTTCGTTGGAACTGAAAAACTCGCGTCTTTGTAAGTTAACATTGTTGGAATCCTTTAACTGCTTGTCCTATTTTGGTAGCTGGATGGCCGATACTTTGCTCCGGCTGCTTAGTTTTGGTCCGATACTTAAGTCCTGTTTAGGCAGGCTAATTGGATTTTAACCGTGGTAGGCTAATAAGGCAATGCCTTGGGTCTACTTCTTGAGTCTTAACTTAGATAGGGTACTAAAGGCTAACCTTGGGTAAACTGCAGAGGGTGAGTGAGTCTGTAGTGACTCAGCTTTCTTGCCAAATGCAACATATCAATTTAAAGTTTTTCTGCAGCAAATACAGACTAACTGAATGACTGACTGGACAATCAAATCAACTAATAACTCAAAGCTATCTAATTTTTATAAACATAAATTTAAAGTTTTGCTGCAGCAAATTATGACTAACCGAATGACTAACTGGACAATCAAATCAACTAATAACTCGAAGCTTTCTCAATTTGCATGATTTTCTTGCAGGGTCGGTGATAGAATTCCATTAATGATCTCTGCGGTCTGTGGTTTCCTTGGGTTCGTTGTGCTGTGGCCTGCAACTCATACCTTTCCAAAGCTTGGCCATTATTGTACGTATCAATTGCTTCAGTGTTTTCACATAAGGGCAAGCAATTATGATGGCAACCCAAGCATAAGAAAATAATTAATTTTCAAGTGCTTGTTTAGAAATGGAAATCTGAAGAAGTACTTTGAAGCGCAAGACTTCAATATTGCAGAAAAGTTGAACATTGTTGGATCAGACTACCGATCATGGCGTCCAGCACTCAGCAGAGTATGAAGCGTAGGGTACTGGCCTCTCCTTCCTGCAGGACAACAGATTTTACGCCCAGAAACAAAGTCATATATTTCAGTCACTTTTTACATTTCATATCATGAAAAGGTTTGATGAAATATCTTTAGTTTGCTTCCACATAATAGGAGAAAGAAATATTTATTATAGATTTCATCTCTACAAGAATAAAAAGTTCTTGAACACTAGATTCTTAAAAAAGACTGAGGTCCTTTTTGCAAGGTTGATGAGGGATTTGAAGCAAATAGATGAATATCCACTGCTGGAAGCAAGATTGATTCAATTCAGTCAGTCAGTCAGTTAGTCAGTCAGTCAGTTAGTCAGTCAATCAGTCAGTCAGTCAGTCAGTCAGTCAGTCAGTCAGTCAGTCAGTCAGTCAGTCAGTCAGTCAGTCAGTCAGTCAGTCAGTCAGTCAGTCAGTCAGTCAGTCAGTCAGTCAGTCAGTCAGTCAGTCAGTCAATGTGAGTCCATCAGCCACCCCTCTTTACTGATATACTATAAAGCTAATTAATGCGTCATCCTTTGCATTTCAGACACTGTTGCAGTAAATACAACGAGTGGCATTGAATATAAGAAGAAAGTTTCGTTAGGGTGCTCACCAACTCACACTTGGTGTGCTAAAGCCTCCGTCATTACTCTCACACAAGTTGGCATCAGCTTGGCATTTCTGCTTATATCATACCCAATCGCATACACAATATTGCCGTCCATTTTTACAAAAATAATAAAGCCAGGGCGTCAGGTAATATTGATTTGTTATCGGCATACTTTCTCAACCGTTCCTCTATACATGGTTGAGGTTGGTGGCAGGTAGGAAGTCTCGTTTTACCATGGGATAGCCTCCATACTAGACTAGTCAAGATACAGGTGAAGGTGAATGCTCCTGCGTACCAGCCATTTTTCCAGATTATGTGGCACGAGTGAGTCGAAGCTACCCGTACCCTATGTTCAGTGGCTCTAATCTACTTTCAGCTCAACTCGCACCTAAAGATAGGAGGGCCGCCAGCTCTCTGTAATTCCCGGCGTAAGAATCACGAGATGTGGTCACATCGAGAGGGAGGACCTGGGCACTGCTCGATAAGCAAAAAGTTCCTCAGTGTCCAAATGTCTACCTTTGACATCTATATGTATCTAAATGTATGTATAATGAAGAAAGAAAAGTAGCAACATAATTGCATCGCACTGAAGATTTATACGTCCGACACTCCTCGGAGAATGGAATGAAAGGCCAGCTGTTACGTGTCAGTCTTCGATGTGCCTAATAGTCTCAGGTGGCGACTTTCTCCCCTCGAGTATTGATTCCTTTGTTTCTTCATAGGGATTGATGGTCTCGCTCCTGAGCATTGCTGGGAACCTCTCTCGGATACTTGGGCCCACCGTTTTCACAAGCTTCTATGCATACTACGGACCGAAATTGTTGATTGGGATGATGGACGCTGGGTTATTTATTTCTTTAGTGCTGGCGGCTATCTTTTACACAAGACTTATACCGTACAAACAATATACACGATGCATGAAAGAAAAGTATATCGACTCAACGTGACAGAGCATTTTCGTCGAAGTCATTGTCGAAGCTCCTTCGCGCACTGTTTTTGGTCTCACCCAATTCCATCTCATTAGCTCTTGGACCGCCATTCTGTGCAAACAAAGTCCCTCTCAGTTAAAGGCTGGCCAACATTTAGCACTGTATATAATCCCATTCTGATAGCTGATAACAATTTCCAATTTTCATAAGAAATAGAAAAATTATATGTCCAGAATAAGTCATTATTTTATTACAACTATCCTGAAAATGCAGATATGCCGACAGTTCTTCTCATCTTCTCACCTTCTATCTATATACAAGTCCCAAATCCGTCCTTCTTTAGAGTACTGCTCCCACGTCTGGGGTGGTGCTCCAAAATCTACTCTCTGTCTTCTCGACAAAGTCCAGTCCAAAGCCATTCGTCTCATCAATAATCCTAACCTCCCCAAATCGCTCCAACCTCTTTCCCATCGTCGTTTAGTTGGAGATCTTTCCATCTATTACAGATACTTTCACAGGCATTGTTCTCAGGGGATCAGGGAGATTATTCCAGTTCCTCTGAGGCGTGTCAGGACCACCAGAAGCTCAACTCATTCACACCCTTTCCAAGTTTCACTGCCTAATCCACGAACCCTATCTCACAAATCATCATTCATCCCAAGAACATGCAACTTATGGAACGTCTTGCCTTCTTCTTGCTTTCCTGAGTCCTACAACTTGCCATCTTTCAAATCTAAGATAAATAAACTTGACCTTATCTCTCTATCCTCTTAGCTGCTCGCTTTCTTCTTTCCTCATGTGTCGGGGCTTTGTATAGGCCACCATAGGCTTTCCTCAACATAACCCACTAAGAAAAAAGAAAAAAAAAAGTCAGCCTCGTTTTTCATGTTTTGGTATTCTAGGTGTCTCATATCTCGATGTCAAGGTTTTTGTCACTTACGCAACATAACTGTTTTCTGATTTGCTGAAGCCTGTAGGCTCCTCCACAGGGATTTTCTTGAGCATAGAGACCGCTCCGCGTCGGAGAGACAATTTCGTTCGATCGGCATGCTGAAATTTACTGTCTTTGAATTCAATTCAGTTAGCTTGTGTACTAGAATCACAGAGATACTGAAAATCTCAGACAGGCCTTCAATCGATAGCAGATAATGAAAAGAAACGAATGCATCAGGATTCGAGAAGACAACGATCGAGAATAGACGCAAATTCAATCACTCGATCAGTTTCACCCGTACATGTGAATACCTTTGTACATACATGTGAATACATGTGAATACAGTATGCTGCACGTTTCTCATCAACACACTGTTCGTGGAAGAGTCAACATTAAGCGTCCTCAAAGCTCACCTACTTAGAAAACTCTTATGGTTTACGATTTACTCAAATTTGAATTGGCTATCCATTTCAGGAACAATATACTTTGCTTTTGTTGGAATGAGGAAAACCAACACATCTCGCCTTGGTTCCGCCTGGCCTCGTTTTCAGCTAGGCCTATTGACGAAATTGAAACTTCTAGTGTTGAAAGAAGGCTTGAGACGTCGATCCACATCTGTTGTCGAAAGCTAGCCATTGTAACCAGTAAACAGTGCCGAGGCCAACAATATCAAACCTTTTTAGAGGTAAGTTGCATGCTTAAGAGGTCATTCTTGCTGCTGGTGCCAACGCGGCCGTAATAACTTCGCGTTCCACAAGGACTGATTCCACCTCCTGGTACCATGGGAACTGTTTACGTAATGCCCTAAATAGCAATCGCTTGATTCGTACAGATCAGTGCGTGGCTTACGAAACTGAGGCAAAAATAATTAGGTATTAGATAGCTAACGGGTTCATCATTCGTGATTTTACGTTGAAAATGGCATCATTTTCAATAGAAGGCACAAAGTCATTTCCATAATGGCAAAGTTCATGGTACCAACAAAGATGTAATGTTTCCCAGAACTGACATTTCCGTCATTAATCCTCCTTTGCTTTAACTTGTTGTATGAAATATCAATACCACAATTTCCTCATGACCCAGACTGAGCACCCAAACTATATTTTTTGATAGTGAGGAAGTTTTCTGGTGTAACAGATTTGAGTCAAGGTGGTAATTAAGGGTATGTCGAGGCATCTTGTAATTCTCCTTTGCAAAAAAGTAGCATTTTCTAATCTTACTGGAAGTCTGATTTAGATAGGACTCAAAGGACTCCCTCGAGCAGTTTCGTACAAAATCTTTATGGATATATCAGTATCTGGCAATGCCAGTGGGTGTTTGCTCAACAAATTATGCTGCTTTGTAGTATGGACTTAAGTTGTTAGCTAAGTAGTTGAACTAAAATATCACAAGGTGGATTGATTGATGAATGTATTAATGGGTGGATGGCCTGATCCATGGATGGACTGGTGGAAGAACGGGTTTGTGGATGGCTTAATGGACGGGTAGATTAGTTGATGGATGGTTAGGTAGACATCTGGAAGCTTTTTACTTTATTCAAAAGTTCATCACATTCCTCACGAAAAAAACCCTAGCAGATGATTTTGTAGCCCAGTTTGTGTCTTGATATATTCAGTTTCTGTAGATTAAGGTATTCTTTAGTAACATACTCACCACAAGTTTGAAAGTAAAAGGATATTTCTACATTGCACAGAAATGTGAAAAAATGATTTTTGTTATACTGAATATGTTTTCATCAAACACTGATTAAAGTATGAACATCGGATAATTGCAAAACACGCACAAAGTTGTGAGGGCTAAGCTACTTAAACTGATTTATTTTCAAAGACAGTTTTCTCACGAGTAATAAAAATGGCATTATAATCTGCAAAAGATTTCCTAGTGCAACAAGTTAAGAATAAAACTAGGTGAAAAAAGGTCACAAGGTTCACTGCACATGTCTTCTTTGGGCCAGTTTCTCAAACCATGTAGCTCCAATTCTTTAGTTGCCTCTTCGTAATGCACTTCTCCACCCTGGCCTATCTTCAGCAGTTTCTTCCCACCCATCAGTATCAATGTCCAGGGCCACCAGGTCCTGCTTGACTAGGTCTTTCAATCATATGAGCAGGTGGCCTCGCAGCCTCAACCCTATGCACAATTCACCGTACAGCATGTATTTTTGGAGATGGCCATCCTGCATCCTGCACATATACCCTAGCCATTGCATCATCCATACTTTTCAAAGTTTGAAACAGTGAACGGCCACCAGAGTGCATCAGCACTTGTCATGAATATAAAGCCACAAGTACTGTATCACATGAAAAAACTGCAAGCACTGTTGGCTAAGGTAGTGACACCATAACACTACTACATGATGGTAGGAGGTGCAAGGCAGAAACTAGGAGAAGAGTCGTAGTCAGAAATTTGTTCCAGATAACGCAGCGTGTATTAAGTACAGCAGACTGACTATGGACACCAAAATCCTAGTTTTCAATGCTCTTTCTACCCAGTACTGACAAATTCAAAGCCAAAGCTCCTTCCCTCACAATTCTTGGTGAATAGGATGGTGCCTATCTTTGTTTTGTAGCCTGTGGGCCATGCAGTTGTGCATGCACAGTGAATGCTGCAGTTGTTGACTGACCATCTGGTAGCACTGTGTGTTACCAGTTCTGACATACTGTATTAAATGCGAAGAGTCCCATTGGAAGACCACATAAGTAACAATGAAATCCTAGAAAGAGCCAGAGTAAAATGGAAATGTGCTCCAAACCATCAGGAAACATCAGCTAATCTTCTTTGAACACATTACGTGGAAGAAAGAGATGGAGTGTATAGCACATTTAAGACACACCTAGGTACATTAACAATCTGAATGCTCGGATGGGGTACACCACAATTGACATTCTAAAGATGTCAGAAGAAAGAGGGCTGTTGAGATCCATGACAGTCCATACCCTGAAAAGAGGAGACGCTTGGAGAGCTACTGATCATGCTATTGAATATTGGCTGAAATGTTAGATAAGTTCCAAAGAGTCATTTTGGCCATTCTCATATGCTTAACATTCTTACGAATGTTAGGCAAAGAGATCTTCAGTATGATACAATAATGTTTGCAACTGGTTGTGCAATATTGAGGCTTTGAAAAATAATTCACAAAATATTTGTTGGTTCGCAGTCAATTTCCCACTATTCTACGTAGTACTACAGCATTTCCTTGTTGACTTGTTAACCCCTCTAATATTTAGATAACTTCAAGATATTCATTGTTGAAACTCGCATAAGATTACCCTGAAATTATCATACACAGAAGAGTTCAATAAGGAGATAGATTGGAAATAGAGTAGATCAATTTAAAGCCTTCTGCTGTGCTCTGTTTTTTGGAATTTCAGTAAAATTTCCTCTTCTCTAAAAATCATTTGCTTTTAAAAACTTCTAAAGTACCATTTAATTTTCTCTATGCATTTGCTTCCAATGGTATAATTTTCATTGAGTTGATTCAGTGCTTTCATGAACATTGTTCTAAGGAAATTAGGATGTTATCCTTAATCCTTAGAGTATATCAGTACCACAAGAAGCTCAACCCACTCACACTATTTCCGAATCTCAGCACCCAATCTATGAACTATGTCCAGCGCACCAAACATTCTGAGAAGTCACAATCAATGGAGATCAATAAACTTTATCTCATATCCCTCCTCTTAGCCTTCTCTTTCTTCTTTTGTTACTTTACTATTGACCATCAAGGTCTTTCCCCAACCTAACAGACTAAAGAAAAATTCCCATCAACCCAATACATTAATTTCATTATTTCTAGAATACCTTTAAAAAATTAGTGGAAGATAGGTAGACAAATGATAATGTCCGAAATAATCAATTCAGCACATTTTGATCAGTGATAGAAAATACTAAAATAACATATTCAAAAACAGAGATTGTACATTTACATCCAAATATGATTAAATGGCATCTGTGAAATAGTTGACCTTTCTGATATTCATCATATTTTAGTTGCCCAACCAATAGAAAAGCAAAATCCGATAGATGTTATCCGTAACAGGTTTAAATACCCCTACTTTACAATAGGTCACACCTCTTATGTGCCCCATCAATAGGTTTTGACATGGATTAACAAAAAGTGCCATCTTCATACATTCTCATTGCTCCTTTAGCAAATTTTATGTTGTTGGAGTAAGAATACTTAAAGCAATGCTTAGTTATATCATGAAAATATCAAAAAATATTACCATGTTTTGGCTGAAAATGAAATACTATGTGAATTATGTGAAACTGTAAAACTCTGTCTATAGTTTCAAGCAATTTATATAAGAATTTCATTTTTCAGCCAAAATATGGACAAATTTTTTGAAATTTTCATGCTATAACTAAGCATTGCTTAAAATATTCTTACTCCAAATTTTGGCAAAATTTTTACTCATGAACGTCTAGGTTTCTATTATTGGCTTGGTTGTATTTGGAAATGAATATATTATGACTGTGTATGTTATGCAAATGTAGGGGAATCACGTTTCCATCAACCTTGCTTGTCCTTGGTAATGGAAATATTTCAAGACTCATTTTCAAAATTTAATGGTCGTTGTGAAGGGATTATGGTCTGTATCTCAAGCTGACAAAACACCTTCATTGAGCTCTGCCTCTGTGTGGCATTAATACTCAAAACGATGGATCCATGAGATGATCTGAGAAACAAGAGCTCTTCCAATGTTTGCTTTCGAGCTCACTGCAAACTGCTGCATTTCACCTCCAATCGTGATTTCACTGTCTTTGCTCATGTTATCCCTTGATTTTCTGATAGTATTCCACCATTTCATGCAATTGGCTTTTTGATGAATCATCATCATATATTCTAAACTTGTTACCAAAGCATTTTATTTGCCTGCATTGCTTCATAATGATGTTTGATTCTTCGACCGATATTTTTCTGTCCAATATTGTTGCTTCAGAAAAATTTCCTTTCTCCAGCAGACTTTTGAGTGACTTGATCAGCCATTCAGTTGCCTCGCCGATCTCCTTCATTTTGTTCCTAGCAAAGGACTCCTCAAATATAATCGAGAAGTTATTGCCTAGAGCCGACATGGGACTGAACTTGAATGATGCAAGGTTTGGAAACATAATGCTAACTCCTTCGTCTCTGTATACCTCAGAAAGATGAGGCAGTTGTTTAAAATTGCCAGTTAGATTTATATCAACCACGGAAAGTGTTTTCTTCTGCTTCAGCATACCAATTATAAGCTGTTTTATCAAACAGTGTTCCGTTCTGTAACTGTTATTGCAGTATCGAAATGTAACGATCCCGTTTTGACTTGATAAGATTCTCACTACGTCTTCTTCCCGGGTATACGTGCCGTTGATGTTAAGGTGCTTGATCCCATGTGTACACATCAACAAGTCACCAATCAGCCGGGACATGTCATCAAATAATGCGGTTGTTGCTTCGGTCCCGGAATTACTGGACGGAGTGCTTGAGTCAATACGGACCGTATCAAAGCATGAGGCTAAGTTCTCAAGCCAGTCTTTACAGACAAACGATGCATTTATTAAATCTCTCAGTGGTAAATAGCTCCCAATGTCCACGAGGACGGTTTCTGGTACAATACGCCAATCGGCCATCATCGGCCATCATCGGCGTGCATTTTTCTTAGAAACCGAAAGTCCTTAACTAAGCACGCCAGTCCCCTGTGTTCATCTGATCGCTTCCGTGTCAATGCTCCTCCGTAGCTGCACAAAGTGGGAAGCAATGAATGAGTGAATCAGTGTAATGATAATAATAATAATATGCGAATTTGTATACAGGAATAACCTATCAGTATGTCAAGCATGCTGTTGTCATTAGGGTCCTGTGATAACCTTATAGGGTGAGGTGGAACAAGGGAAACGTCCCCGTCTTCTTAATTTCATGTCTTGATAAGATTCAAAGTATTTTTTATTTACTCAAGCCATCGGAACTTAACGGACACTCAGATGTGGTAGGTCACGTGGTAGGTTCCGTGGTAGGTCACATGGTTGCAATTATTCCGAGAATATGCTCTTCCAGATTATTGTGGGTGTCAGTATAGCTCAGTGGTAACATTCTTCCGCATTGACCCAATGGTCAGTGGTTCGAATCCACCCTCAGCTAGACTGCCACTTATAGTGAGGAGAGTTGTCAGCTCTCTGTAATTCCAGGCGTAAGAATCACGAGGTGTCGTCATATCTAGAGGATATGCCTGGACACTGCTCGATAAGTCAATAGCTTCTCATTCGCCAAATGTCTATCCTGAACATCTAGGTAGAATAAGAACTATATAAAAATGATTTGTGGATAGAACAAGAGAGCGAACCAATACGTTTCAAGGATTTATGGACGAAGTCATTGTGCACCAGAAACTGATTTAGTTTAACTTCGTTCTGTTGCGCTAGTCCGCAAAATATGTTTAATTTTGTTACTGTTACAATTTAGGACCGGGTACTAAGTAGGGCCAGTGTCTTTTTAGTTTTTCGTGACCATGTGCGTGAAGTGCAAGAAAATTTTGAGATTCAAACAGATAATGTGGGGGTGTACCTATACAATTTACAAATTCGGTACACACCATAGGCCAATGTTGTTGATAAGGAGTTGTAAATGATGTGTGAGAATCTCCGCTAGTAGGCGTCCTTTTATCATCCTGTGAACAGCAAGCCAACAAAGATAAACCAACCAAACGGGAACTCGAACCGAGGATTTTATGCATCAGAGTAGACTGCGTTCGCGAGAATCACTCCATCACTGTGGCTTAACCCCGGTGTACTTTTCTATAAATGCTTTTAGAAATTAATTGAAGTTTCTTTTCCCTTGATGCTTCCAATATTCGAAATGTTTTGTGGCTAAGAATGGATTTTGGATTATATAGAATAGTTGAGTTGGGCTCGATCTTCTTCGTCCATTTGCGAGACGCAGATACGAGCCACTGCACCGGTGCTCCTCTCTCCTCAAAATTAACGTTTTCTTTCTGACGATAAATTTCTCAATTCTGTTATTATTGGAAATATTTTTAGCAAAATTACTCAAAGAATTTCACGTTGTTGACTTGATGGCAACTGAGCATGAATCGAAACTTCTAGGCAGTCTCCTATTCATCTCGTTAAATTGCGTTAGATGGTCGTATTTGACCCAGTGGTGCCGTGGCGTAGCGGTTAAGCATGCGGACTCACAACACAGGGGTTGTCTATTCGATTCCTCCATGCGTCCCTTATAAAAGAAACGCCATTGGCGAGGAAGGCAATTGGAAACCACCTCATGAAGTCCACTTCCCTAGAAAAGATTCGTAGCCCTGTCTCTGGCTTCTGCTAAGCTCGAAATCGAGCATGCAACACATTTTTCTACCTAAGTAAGTGGGTTTCGCTTAATATGCAGAAGATATCGAGTAGAACTTACTCCTCAGTTGTTCTGCTTTCTCTTTATTAGGAAATGATTCTCTCCAACCATGCTAGCTGAAGATACAGTAGCTCAGTAGTAAGATAACGCCAGAGAAAGTTAAGTAAACGTTTTTATTCACCCATAGCCATCTACAGACAAACTGATTATCGATTGACACTTGCTACACAGTAAATACAGATATTGTGCAATCAAGTAGCGTTCAACCCAAGCAACTTTTTCCAGAAATTTAGGCCCCATAAGCTTTTTGGAATTGTTTAGAAGCGGACTAGTAAGTACTAAATTTTATATCATCATCATTATCATTATCATCATCATCATTGCCATCACTATCATCATCATTGTAATTACCATCATCGTCATATTCAACATCATTACCGTCATCATTGTCATTGTCATTTTCATTACCATAATCACAATCATCACTGTCATTGTCATCACAATTTTCATCATCATCATCATAATCATCATCATGATCATCTTCATCATAGTTCTCATTGGAATCTTCTGCTGTAACACCAAATTTTACCCTGTCCGTCGCAATACATTCCGGCTTAGGTTTCATGCTATTTTACTAGCATCTGAGGTATAGTGTCTCTAAGTGGCTATTTTGATTAAGGTGCCGTAGACCGCGATTCATCAGACATATAGCGCGAGTACCAATGACTTATATCATAACTGTATCACCGAGATCAACTGAACGTATTATCATAATCATAATCATAATGTCAGGACATCACACGAGGGTAGATTCTAGGACACTGAGAAGCTACGGTTACCGAGCTGTTCTGACCACAAATCGTATTGCATATGCCTTGAATTACAGATTTAGGGAGAGTTAGTGACCGTCTTTGCGCTAAGTGAGAGTTGAGCTTGTGGTATGGCTTAGACCTCTGACCATCGGATCTGTGAGCAAATGCCCTACTTCGGCGAACTGTTACCACACCTTGATTTGGTACGTTATCTGACTATGTCCATGTAATTGACAGAAAACAGGACAATATCCATAGAGCTTTGAAAGCTTGACGAGTTCCTCAGAGGCAGAAATGCATTACATATGTTTTTGAAAAGTAAGCAAACGTGTCTTTCTCCACAAGTCTAGCATGCGTAGCATGGCGAGAGTGTCGTGAAGGAGTTATTTTCCCTGCTCGGTGCAGGTACCCACAGGGTTCGCCAGCGGGTAGGCCTCCTTTCACAAGCCTTTTTGGAAAGTGATTATAATGGTCGAACAGCACGACGATCTTTTGTGCTTTTACTAACGCTATTCTTTTCATAGTGCAGTGTTTCAGCGTGCGGACTCGATGCACGGGTTGTGAGTTCGAAACCTCAGAGTCGTGTCACGATGAAATCCGCGTTGGTAATGGAGGCAACGGGAAACCACATCAGAGAAATGGACTTACCTAAAAAATCTCGAGACCTTGTCTCTGATTGCTTTGAATTGTACTCAGCTCAGCTTTGAATCGAGTATGCTGCACAATTATACATGCGCGAATATTTACACTAGGCCATGAACTGTTGGGCTATTGCTGGGGCTTGGCCTAAGATCAAAGGAACAGAGCAGCACCGAAAGGTGTACGTTTGATCGCCATGTTGAAGTAAGGAAGCGTGAGGTAGCTCGTGTGCGTTTTAATGCTTAATTGTTAATGACACTATTTCCCGTGAAAGTCTTAAATCACATCTTATCCAGTGACTGCATAACTGTCAGGATAGTTTAGCGTTTACGTCTGTGCTCTTTTCCAAACAGTACCTAAATTGAATTTGTTGACCGATAACTCATCGCCACCAATCTCTATACAATGCTAACCAAATAGGATTAGGTGGATTCGCGCATATCAAATAACGCGATTTTCGGTGTACGAGTTCGTCGGGTATTTACAGTGAGTGGTATGGAGGCTACTCGTTTGCCCAGTCTTGCAAACTTCACCTGCTTAGTGTAATAAATCCATTCAACTAGTCTTGAATTTGTAGCTAGGATTAATCCTTGGATTCACTTGATAGCATTAAAAATGCACGAGCCGTTGTAGGCGAGGCCCCGCGACAGGTGCTCCCATGCAGATCTCGTGAATGTATGATTCTCCTAAGTGCCTTTCACTACACGTTTGTGTGCGTGTGTAAATGGCTCTTTTCCTATTTTCTGCAAGCAAAATCCGCCACTGCCTGGCGAACAGCACCGTCGTGTTTGGCTTGCAGCGTGTTAAACTATGCACCGTCATCCTGCACGGTAAGTTTACAGTTTTGCCCGTTCTTTGCTATTTACCTAACCGTGCCGAAGCCAAGTTAGCAGTTTAAATCACGTAACATCATTCATTACAGGTCGAAGTCTCATTTATGAAGTGTTGCAGCAGGGAATATATCCGCTAATGGATTGTTTTAAAAGTTAGGCATTGATCAAGCGCAAACCGTAATCATCAGGTGATCGGTATAGCATTTGCCTTCGTTCGTGTCCGCGGACGAGATCCATTCGCAGTTCATTTATGAACAGATTTTTTCGATTGGGGCATGGGATGTTATATATGCAGTTAAATCTGTGCAGGTCTGCACACAATATGCCAGTCTTCGAACGCAGAAGGCAGGTATAGTAATCAGGAATTGAGGCAATGCTAATAAGGTCTCTAGTTGAGTCTTGGAAGAAGCCTGTGTAGCTGCAGGCCAGTTCCTTGTACGAAGTGAAAGGAATTTTTCAGGCTCAGAAATGCACGTTTTTCAGCTAAGATCTCTCGCGTAAGGGTCAACCATGTGGGTCGCTGTTGGTGTTGGGGATAGCTATGGGATGTGAAGAAGGGAAGAAGTGGCGAGAAAGAAGCAAATTAATTACCAACTTGTGGCAATTTTTAAATTCAGTACGTAGTATAAAACAAGAAAGTAATACTCTGAGCTTAGCAGAAACGTTGAACAGAGCTCCGTGATTCTCCCTAGGAAAATAGGTTTATTTCAGTGATGGTTGACTTCAGGATAGATCCGAAGGAGGTAGCAGTTCTCAAAATCCCAATTTTGTGTGATGAGTAAAGCAACACTCCGACCGTGATGCGAGGTGCAGTGAACGGAGATGGTCCTTTGAAATGTTTATAGGAGTTTGGTTGCATTTAGGAATGTAGACAATGCTTTAAGGCTTATCTGAGAGACTGTTTATAATGAGATGGCTGACAAGTTGAATAGTAATCAAAGATTAATCAAATGTCGAACGTTGCCTAACGCAGTTCATTGCTTGACTTATCATGCAAGTAATGTTCTCCATTTCTCAGGAATAATAATTTGAAGGGAGTTTTGCTCGAATTCGAAATTTTTACAAGTGATTTGGCCATAGTCGCACATACGAGTCTTTAGGGATTTTCAAATGTTTATAAACTTGATGAAAATAAACAAGTTGCAAAATCGAAAGCTTGATGCGCATACCCTAGTTAAAACTAAACAGCACCCATGCATAAAAGAATGCCTGTATGATACCAGGAAATATATTTTACCTAAGCAATATGTCGAATGTTAGTCTAAAGATTTCCAGGGACTATTATTTGTATTAAGCCATTATCGTTAACTGCCTTCCGTACTCAATTGCTTAGATCTTCATGTGCCTCTTTCGTTCTTGCCGCTTGGCATCCGAATATATTTGTTGTGAGATTCTTATCAAGGAGAATCTTTCCTTTCGATGCGGCCACAAATCTTGATTACTACGCCAGGTACTGCCCAGGGCTAGTGGTCCTTCTTACACTGAGAGAGGTCCAACTGAAGGTAAGGTATGAACTACTGACGATGGCATCCTTGAGCAAGCACCTTACCATCGAGCTATCATGCTGCATGCATATGTACTTCCGTAGGGCTTATTCGTCCCCCTGCCCTCTTCATAAAATTGAAGACACAGTACCAGTCAGTCTCCAGTTAAATTTGACGCTTCATTTGCCACAGAAAGTCCCCGTGTTGCTTTCAATGTACGTTTAATTAACCCTTTCCCACACGAAAGCTTCCTATCCTCAAACGTGTAGTGATTACGTAATTTTATAATTTTAAGAGTCTAGTTTCCAAGACTAGGGGAGTGTAGAAGGAGAGTAAGCTTGGTGAAGAGGTGCAAGTTTTGATTGAACAATTTTATTACCTGTTGGGACTCAGTTTTTTCTATTTGGGTTTCCTGCTCCACGAGCTAGTTACGGAATATCATAAAATGCTAAAAATCTTTCTCCCGTTTTGTTTTCTCTGATCATTCAAGAGTTCTCCTGCTCACGTTCTGTAAAGTAAAGATATACGATAGAGTTGCGGGAATTCTACGCAATGTAAGAATATTGTTAATGGTTCTCAAACTAGGCCAAAATCAATATAAGTCTCTCATTTATACCAATAGAGAGATTCGACCCGAAGAAGCGATTTTTACGAACCATCCTCGTTCCGGGTAGAGCTCTATGTTATCTTTTTGTACAAATTTTGTAACAAATGGTGATCATATCACTGAAAATCCGTCAACAATCTTGCGCCAACAGCAGTGCTCAAACCCATTTAGACAAACCCCAATCACAGCGGTATAACTTCACGTATTGTGATTGTCGACGAAATCCTTCGTATGGCCTGCTAAGTGCATCCGCCGCTGCCGCTAATACACGATCTACCTTGCATACCAAGGTGGATTGAAGCAATGGCTTGTTGCTGTTTAATCCTGCATCACCATTCATCTCAACTAAGAGAAAGTTGCTTTTAGGACGCAAATAGCATGAAAATTCCGAGCACAAAAGTTGAAGTATTTAGGAAGAGCATTCGGTTCCGATGGGCCTGACTTTTCACAAATTGGCGAGCGAACTAAAATCAAAAATTCATTACTGCGTTTTATGATAAAGTTAGGTGAACATTTTAAATAGATATATTTTAGCGTGTCGTTTAAATTCATACTTCTATTTTTACTTTTGCTGTAGCAGGTCTCAGACTGATAGTAGGTTCATGAAGCTGAATCTGGTGACCCGTATAAATATAATGTTATCATTATATTTCTATACTGCTAATTTCCCATTAAGTACAAGTATCATTATTTGATGTGTATGGGTCTAATTTTCTATCAAATACAATCCCTTGCCGAGTTATATCCAATAACCTAGGGTAAGGGAAGGTGAAGTTTCATGCATTTTATGACGGTAGCACTACGATAGTATCATTATTTGATGTGTATGTTGCATCATTATTATTATTATAATTATCATTATTTAACTTGTTATTATACCTGTAATTAGGCCGGCCGAATGCAAATTACAGATTATTAGAGAGATTGGTATTTTTCTACTTAGTAAATATATCAAAATTAAGTTTAAAAATCATTCAGTGTTGATTGCGTAGTAGTTGAGGTACATGTGTGTACTGCGCCGAAGGCCTCAGCTCCTGTTTCGTGCTGCTCTCTATCGGTCTACCCAGTAGTACGTGGGTACCTGACATAAAGCTAGGTGTGCAGTGCGATGAGGAATGTGACTGGCCACCCCATCTCCCAATGCCGAGGCTCGGGATCGTACATCTCTAACAAGGTGCTCCCCAACGCTCGCTTCAAGCACATGGCTCCACTTTTCCTCACTGACTTGAAACTTTTACTCAGGGTTCGATGACTAATATAGAAACTGTACAAATACCCCCTCCATAAATTTGCATGAAATTATTAGCGTTTTCCTGATAGACAGGGTAAGGGTAGCGTTGAGACTCACGGTTTTGAAAGTGGTTGCAATTTTGACGTTGTTGTGGATTCGCTGGTTTACGAAACATATTTGCAGCGACATGCAGACGCCATTGTCTCGTTTGAATTAAATTGAATCTGTATAAAATTTTTATCAGCAAATTCTTTCCCTTCTTATCACGGGCTATGTTATGCTATCGAATGACAGGTATTGCCATTATCGCTAAGGAAAGCATCACAATCACCAACAATGCTATAATTCACGCCAACTTCGGAAGCTACTTTAATTCATAGATATAATTCATTGCATTCAATTTCCTTTGTTAGAAGAACCCTTTTTTGATAACGGACTTCTTAATCATGATGAACAATTGATCAGTTTGATAAGTGTACCCATTCCACAAAATACGCGGATTTGCTAGGTTGGAGTGTTTCTCCCAGCCTCTCCTTTGTACTTCTGATTACCCCCTGCTATTGGCCGTTCTTTCCCACTAACGCACTTTGTTTTGCTCGGATCCCTAAGTGACATGGCAGTTTTATTTACTGTAGATTCGTGATCAGGGGGTCCTTTCCTGCGAATAATTATAGGCTTTTAGTTTGAAGTGGATAAACATGTCGGATTTTAATGTTAAAAAAGTTTGTATATAGATGAATGGTAACGGAAGCAAACTCACTCAAACCTCGCAAGTAAAGATAATGTATCGAAAGGATATTCTCGTTTTCATAACCATTCCTAGCAAATAAGAACCCACTTAGCAAAAGTCCTATACATGAGAGGATCACCCCAAATCCAACCTACAGCATCTGAACACCTGAATCTGAGGATCAGAACTCAACTTCGAGATTTAAAACGTATTACAGCCATTCTAATTTTCATCTTGAGAAAAGCTTTTTTATAAATTATATCTTTTATTACTTTTCGATGGACACAGATCCTCGTTCTGAAACAGCTGTTCTCTACTGATAAAGTCAAACCAGTATAAATATCGGTATCTCGTTATTATAATTATATATATTATTAACATCATTATTAGCATCTTTTTAATCGTTAGTATTATTTTCATTATCATTCTTATTTTCATCCCCTTCTCTCGTCACTGGTGACGACCTGCGTCCTGACATGCTCATCTCCACTCCTTCTAATACTCTCTATGTTCTAGAATTGAGCGTTGGCTTTGAGAGTACCTTGATAATAACGCTGATAGGAAGTTTACAAAATATCGCTACCTTCTGAATGACCTAACATCGAAATACTGCTATGTCAAATTTGTGGACTTGTCAATAGGTTCCCTTGGAATCTTGTGACAGTCTTGAAATTCGTTCATTCAGATGTGTAGCGATCTAACCATTGACAAACACATACTAGCCACATCATTGCTAAATTATCAACTATTATCATTCGCACAACTTATTACATATTCTGCATGCGCAACAAACCCTGGAATAACCCAGAACTTCTATCCTACTAACAGTCTTCTTTCAACCTTTCATTCTTCTTATTAAAATCATTTACCTTCATTTTTTCTCACTAGAAATGCCTGTAATTAGGCCGTCCGAATACAAATTACCTATTGCTAGAGAGATTTGTATTGGTATGTTTAATCTATACATCAAGAGGAAATTTAAAAAGAATACTATCCCTATTTTCATAACTGTCATTATTTTCCTCATTTTTCAATTGCTATTTTTTACTATCATTCATTGTTCAGTATATTGTGATTCCTCTGTAGGGAGAGAGGGGTTGGCGGTTTTAGTTGAAAGATTCCGTTTTACTGTGCATGCTTTGGAAATTCCGTTTAGTGAATGCTACGGGGAACTGCGCTGTGTGTGATGTCAGAATCTTGTAGATCGCCGGTTGAAGTTTTTGTTTTTATCGTGATTTCAATCGCCAATCTCATTTAACTTTTCAAGTAATAATCGAAGAATACCGAGTGGGATTGAGGAATTAATGTCTTCGCGCTAAACGAACTCATTCTCCACTTTTAATATGAGATTTCGTTTTTGGAATTTTAACTGACGTGGATTCGATCAATCCTCTTTTTGGCAATTAACTTGTTTTGTTCAGTTCGTCTCTACCACCAACAAATCTTTTAGATGGGAGTTTCGAGAAATTTTTCGGCTTCTCGCAGTTACTTCCAGCTTCTCATATATGTCTTTGTCATTTGATTTTTTCATTTACTCATAACCCACAAAATTCTTCCCCCTTTTGACAATTCATTTACTGAATATGCAACTATTAGATCTCTGCAGCCAGGTTGGGGTCAAACTTTGTCTATCCACGAAGCGTATAAGCGACATGGCGAAACGACAAATGAGCGCTACAGAGTAGCTAAGTGGGGAAGTTTAGAAACATCAAATAACGACACCACGTATTTTTTCCTGTCACGATAGTATTCAAGAGGGAGGGAACCCATTTCGTCAAACCAAGAAAACTCCACGTCTTCCACTGTTGTGTTCTACTTTGCAGACCTAATTGACAAAAATTCCACAATCATACCGGCGTTAAGTTTTCATCTTTATCAGTACTTACGAATGCTGTTATGCTATCGTAAACATCTGTATTGTTCGGCAATGCTAACGACGGAATCAAAGCTTATGGCTTCCAGGATTAGGAAACCTGCTGTTGTCCAGGCAGATTCTTGATTCTAGGGCACTGAAAAGCCTTGCTTATCAAGTGGTTTACTGTGTCTTCCTCTCAATGTTGCAGAGCCCCACATTAATTACTTATGGGCATTGCTCTCAGGAGATCAAGGAGATTATTCATGTTCCCCTGAGGTGTGTCAGAACCACCAGAAGCTCAACTCACTCGCACCCTTTCCAAGTTTCGCCTAATCCACGAACTTTATCCCACAAATCATTATTCATCCCTAGAACATGCAATTTATGGAGCCTCTGGCCTTCTTCTTCCTTTCCTGAATCTTACACCTTGCCATCATTCAAATCTAATATTAACAAACTTGATCTGATCTCTCTCTCCTCTTAGCCTTTTGCTTTCTTCTTTCTTCCTCTGCCGGGGCATTGTATAGGCCACCATGGCCTTTCCCCAACAAAGCTCATTAAAAAAAATGGCGTCAGAAGCAGCTAGCGAGCTGTTGATTACTCGATGTGGCGGTACTCTGCTGCACCTAACCTTCTTTGGTCTTGCGAAACGCAGCAATGGTCTAGAACATGGTCGGGCAAACTACAGCTCGTGGGCCACATGCGGCCCGCCGAGTGCTTTTTTGTGGCCCGCCAGGAACTTGTATCAAGCAAAAACAACTTTCCCGTTATTATCGTTTTCTAATCGCTTGATACCGTATAAACGCATTATAAACATGTAAAGCGTTACCATACTGATGATGCATTATGTTTCCAAAAGATTTAAGCATATTCTTCATGCTAAAAGCGTGACAATCTAATCTTGAAAAAGCCTTGGGAACATATTGTGTGGCCCTTTAAACTTAAAATTTGTGACTGTGGCCCTTGTGCTGAAAATTTTGCCCAAGCCTGGTCTAGAAAAAGTCGTCTTTGAAGGAAGGATGGAGGGCAGCAGGCTACGATACCGGCAGCGCACGATGTTGTACGCCAAACATTGAGATACTGCATGGGAGCTGGTGGATCTGGCAATGGATCGAAAGACTTTCCACCTTGGAGTCATTCAAGCGCTGCGAAGCGAATGGAACATAAACTTTGAATTCATATGAAAGCAGACGCCGAATCGTGAGAGTTAAGCGGTTGATGCTGCTACATAAGTTTATGTTCTATTCAGGAATCGTCCCTTTCATGTTTTCTGTAGGATTTTCCCTCTGCAAAATTGTAGCAGCATTGCAAAAACTGTTTTAATTATTCCAATGCTCCAGCTATTACTTTGTCGAAAGGAATGGCCAAACAAGGTGTCGATTGCGGCGCTTTTCGTGTCCACCCTGCCCGGTTCCTTAGGGTGGTACGTCTTAGGGTAGTACGTTTAGATAAATGAAACACACACTGTCATTTTGCGTATGTTTATATCATAACCAAGAACTCTGAAGTTTTACCGTTCCTATTTCATTCGCCAGTCCTCTCGAGCACCTCCTCTGTCGACAACGGCCAGCAGGGGGTTGTCTTTCGAATATAGCAAACAATTACAACTATTTTAATAGATACTTCAGTGCCCACGTGGAGAGAGAGGGCAATGTAGCAAGCGCGAAGTTAAGCAATTTTGTTCTCAGTCTGGAGCAGAAGTGAAGCCGTTTGTAGCGAAATGTGGAGGTACTGTAACCTCCCGTCCACCCTGTTCCACTGTCCCTGGATGTGTTTTTCAATTGCTTGGATTATATAGAATAACTAATGATTTTTTGGTACGCGAATTTGCTCGTGAAATCTGCTTTTCAAGCATGTTCTCGGCACATTCAGCTGAATTCTCTCCCTTTCACTCAGACAGTCTATCTTGATTACGTGCTAATTAGGATATACGTACTTATTTTGGTGAAAGCATGTGATTAAACTATCATATTGGTCCTTTTTTAGATTAGCTGATGTGACAACAATACCATCGGTTCTCAAAGCTGAATCTCGAATACGGGGCCGGAGAAATTAATATTTTTGTACGTTGATGATTTATTAGCGGGTGGATCGACATTGGCATGATTTTGGCGTAAGGAGACCCATCTATCAGGTAAGTCAGCGCAATTAGCGATTGCTTAATCGTATGCTGCATGTATGTAAGGAATTCTCTAATGATACAGTACGTCAGTTAAATCATTTCACGTGCGCCATTGATGTGCGCGCGAATACATAACGCCATTGACGTGCACGCGAACTCATGACGCCATTGACGTGCACGCAAACTCATGACGCCAGTGCTTTGCGTTCTGCTCCAGCGTGGTTCGATATCTGTTTCCCTTAGAAATTCCTCGGCGTTGCCCATGCTTCAAGCTGAAGTCGGAATCGGGTTTGCCATGCAGTTTTTTGCGTAATGCGTTGACTTAATGTCAAATCAAGTATGATAAGGTCCACATTGTCATTACGGTTTGACTTTTATTGCCCTAACAAAAAGTGGAACAAAGTTGGGGAGAATAAAAATGGGGCTTTCGGAGAGAAAGTCAATGGAGATTTTAATGCAGATTGATATTTGATATCAACTGTTCTTAATGCCCAAGGAAGAATGTATAGACAAGAGATAGTAAAATTGGAGGGTCGATGGACAGACGGCTAAAAGATCAACACACGGAATGCCATATCCAGTGTTCTTACTGAGTACTAATGGTAAACCAGCTCTTGATCTTTTTTCACCTTTAAACGAAGCATTGGTTTGGAATATCAATCTTCGAATCCATCCATATCCAACTATTCGCATTGAACGATTCGTTGATTGATCGCTGACAAGGCTTGACAAATTTTTAAACGGCCTTTACTTTGATTCGACGTGAAATTAGACAGCTCTTCTTGTTCCTGCCGTATCAAGGATGCAAAACGTGGCTTAATCTCTTTATCAGTTAGATATTATCCATACTTCGTGGAAACTGCGATACGAAGATCAACTGATAATCGTTAGCTGTGAATCTCTGCTTGATATTTACGTGGAAGCAGCAGCTGTGATGTCAGCAGTTGTTTCCACTTTGCTAAGCGTGCATAGTGCCTCCTCTCTGTCAAACCTGCCATATCGCTAGAGTACAAAGCCTAGAGATACGTCATAGAGAATTTTTCACATCTGCTTGTAGATCAAATATGTGCTCGTGTTCTCAAGGACTTGGAAAAAATGTAATCTTGGTTCACTAAGCAGTGTCTATATACATACATATGCTATCAACTCTGTCGAATTCGAACTCGTTGTGGGATCGAAAGATGTTAGAATTACAAAAAGTTCGAAACACAGATATTCGAATTATAGAGGTTTTTTGTTGGAGATATATATGTGTCTAATATATATATATATATGTCGAATTTGAAATCGTATTAGTCAAACTTATATACATATTTCCATGTATATACGTTTAGCTGAAGATTGTTACATATGAAACTCGGAGTTCTAGACTAATACTACTTATTATCTTTCGCTATTTTATCAAGCGCTTTAGTTGTACTTTTTAGCACCCTTGGTGATTTTATCACTTGTTTCTTGAATATATTCACATACGTATGTAAATATATATACATATATTCAATATAAATATGTATTAATTAATATATATATATGCATGTGAATTGGTCGAACGAATCACACTGCTTCTCTGCTGTGCTGTCTCCATTCTAAGCAATGGATCTATTTCATGGCCTTGCTCCTTGGCACTAAAGTTGCTTTTCATTTTCCTTAGTTATTGATTTTAGGACCATCGTCTGTGAACCCGTTTATTCACTTTGAATGCGATAAAGCATGATAAGATAATTAGCAAATTAATACAGAAAAATCTAAATTTGATGGATGTTTTGAAGAATTTCGATCTAAGTCAACTTAATTTCTATTTAAAACTTATGTTGAATCGAGAGCCCAAGTTATGATCATCATCGAATAGCAAATTGCGAAGTTATATTCTCTAACCAGCATTCAAGTTACACTTTGGTCGACGTGAGACTCATCTTTGCCCGTTTCTTCTTTCTTCCATTGTTGGGGCTTTGTATAGGTCGTCATGACCTTTCCCAACATAATTTACTAACAACAAGTTCAAAAACCAAAGCACTGTCCTCTCAACATAACTGGTTATCGTCAAGCCTTCTTTTTATTACTTCAATTTCATCTTTTTGTTGAAAGTTAATGCCACAGATACTTTCGTATACAGCTATGCTATAGATCTGCCCATGTAATACAAGCAAATTACTGAACAAATGAAAGTTTGCTGAGGGTGGATTCGAAACAATGAACATAGAATAGATTCTTCTTCTTGCTTTCCTGAATCCTAAAACCTGTCATCTTTCAAATCTAAGATCGATAAATTTGATCTGATCTCTCTCTCCTCTTAGCCATTCGCTTTCTTCTTTCTTCCTTTGATTGGGCTTTGTATAGGCCACCATGGCCTTTCCTCAACATAACTCACTCAATCCTACAACTTGCCATCTTTCAACTCTAAGATCGATAAACTTGATCTGATCTTCTTTGAAACAAATCTAGGATCGATAAACTTGATCTGATCCCTCTCCTCCTCTTAGCCATTCGCTTTCTTCTTTCTTCCTTTGTTTGGGCTTTGTATAGGCCACCATTGCCTTGCCTCAACATAACCCACTAAAAAAGGCAGAGGCAGGATCAATTTTGTTGCTGTACTTGTAGATCAAAATAGCATTGAAGTACCAAACATGGAAACACGGTACGGACGATTTTCGTCGGTTGAAGAAACACGGGAATTATAAGACAAGGTTCAGGACACACCATCAGAATAAACTGTCCTTGTGTTTTCTTTCTGGGATTTGGCATGCTGGTGAATAATGAATAAATGGCTAATAATCTGGGTGAATAGCCGAGTGGTTTGATGTAGTTTCAATGTGTTGACCGAAATTGCGTTCTCTCGAATGAGGTTAATCTGTGGGTGGGCGACGCCTTAGAGGCCTGGCCGCGCACCTCATGTTGCCATTCTTCGCAAGGGATGTTAAACTGGAAGACCCGTGTCTTGTATGACAAGCGTAATTGCCTTACATCAGCTGTAAATAGCTAGCAATCCATCCGGCTCACTTACAATTAATTAAGGAAAAATGACTTAATTCAAGCTAAAATTGACTGTATTTTTAGGTATTCTGAGATCATCCATCAAATCTTTTAGCTGCTCTGATAATCGTCTGATGAAAAGCTTCATACACTGTAACTTGTATGTGAGTTATAGCGGATGAAAGCCTTATACGAAGCCCTAGCAAAGGAAGAAAGTTCCAAGCTGAAAGGAGGAATTGGTCCGATTGATTTAATTGATTTTAGATTTAAAGAGGGTAGGTTTTAGGATTCATCAAGGAAAGATGGCAAGACGTTTCATAGACCGCAAGTTTTTTTTCTTGGGGATGAAGAACGATCTTTTTTGATAGAAATTGTGGGTTAGGAAGTGAATTTTGGAAGGGGTGCTACTGAGTTGAGCTTCTTGTGTTCCTGACACGCTTCAGGCTTGCTATATTGCGTAAGTTCTCATTAAGAGTCGTGCTGAGGGTGAAGAGGACAATGGCCTCAGGTCACTCTGCCATCCCTTACATAAATTATTTTACGAAGTGGCCGTCTGCTCAAACCAGGTGCGCCGTTGTTATTTTTTTAGTTTGTTGTGTTGGGGAAAGGCCATGGTGGCCCATACAAAGCCCCAACATAAGAAGAAAGAAGAAAGTGAAAGGCTAGGAGGATAAGGAGATAAGATCTAATTTATTGATCTTTGATTTCAAAGCATAGTCGGTACTATAGCAAAAAAAGTGTTAGTTGCTACGTTGGGTGAAGGAGTTGGCCTTAATCGTTGATATTGGCGGTGTATTGGACATGTCCATGGAGTTTTGATGCTGTCAGCCCCACAGTGCTAAAGCTGGTCCACAGCTGATATTGTATCTTAGGCCAGTCAACTGATTGATATTGATTGAGAAGTTCTAGCACACATTCAACAGCCTCGTATTTTCCGTGCCTCGAAAGCACAGGGCCTAGTCACTTTGAAAGGACAAATTAAGACGCAGCTAAAAAAGCCCGATTGAGGACGTAATGTCGATAACTTCTTTGTGGACGTAAGTTTGCAAAGAACAAAGAGCTAAATAATATCTTAGGATGAGGATTTCAAAGTAAAAATACCACGAATATGCCGCGTTAGTTTCATCAAATGAAAAAGATAGATTCTAAAGCGTAATGCAATTTTTATGGAGGTTAGTGGATATTTTGGGAACAGTAAAGATTAGAGTACAAAACCGTAATCCAATCTTTTTCAAGTGATTTGATTTTTGCAAGAAACAATACCCAGTCTCGGATATTTTTTAGTGTTAGTTGCCATGTAACCAACCGTTGGGGCATCCAACGGTTCTGCACGGCAAAACAACTTGGTGAGCACGTGGGCGAAGATAACAGCACGTCTTGCTTGTCAGTAAAACGAACAGAGTCGTTCGGTGTTAAGAACAGAAGTAGAACTAGCCGTTTAAGGCAGTTCTGGGACGGTTTGAGAAGATTTTTGGGAATGCATGCTCAATATTTCACGAGGTTTGACAACCTTTCGTTATTCCGTCAGTTTTTACAAGGGCCTCAATGCGCAAAAAGAATCGCACGTATACGAGTGTCCTAGTCTTTCTTGCTGCCAATTTTGCTGCCTAGACAGGCTTCTCTTAGAAAGAGAGGTCCCAGATATGGACTTTTGAGTATCAACTCACTTATTTTGTCGAGATTTGCTGTTACTTTGAGTTTTTTAAAAAGATTTTTATGGTTCCACCAAGATGTCAAAGGTAGAAATTTGGACACTGAGAAGCTTTTTCGCTTATCGAGCAGTGACCAGGTCCTTCCTCTCGATGTGAGCACACCTCGTGATTTCTACGCCTAGAATTACATAGAGCTGGCGACTCTCCTCACCCTGAGTGGAAGTTTAGCTGAGGATAGATTCGAACCACTGACCGTAAGATCAATGGGTAAGAATCTTACCACTGAATTGAGAGCCATCCGTACTTTGGGTCCACATGTTCATGACGATTTGACTCAGGGTTTTCTAGTCTTGGATATCGTGGTCGCCTTTACGACACGTTGAGGATGTGCCGGTCTTACTGAACAAGGGACCATTCGAGCCCTTGTTCTTTGCAACATGGCGAAGCCCCATTATTTAGGCGCACGGAGTTAAAAGATCTGGCTGCTCCATTCCCCCCTGAACAAAAATTTCCCCCTAAATGCAGGTAGAGTGATTTTAGCGAGGGTCGGAAATTAATGTCATTCTCTTAATTTGGGTTCAGAAGTCCCCACTGGGGCAGCAGGTGGGCTGTACAATGACCTCAAGATATTTCAGGCGTGGAACGTTGTGTAATAAACGCGTTAGGGAAATGATTAGAACCCTCAAACTGGTATGCTCGAACGAATAGAACATATGAGCAATCCAAGGGAAGTCATGTTTGGTTTTGCTTTATAAATCTTTACAAAATTATACTGAAATCCTCATTTCACGCTTTCGGTTTTACTTTTGAGGTTATAAGAGCCGTCCATTGACTCTTGTTGTTTTTCGGTTGCCAACCTTAATGGCCAGGAAGTACACCAGAAGAAGTTTTGTTCAAACGTCTGAACGCGAAATCAACGCACTGCATAATCTGCATATTGAATATAATGATAATAATAATAATCATAATGATGATGATAATTTGAATTATCATGGTCAGTGGTTCGAGGCCATCTTGAGTTAAGCATTCATCTAGAATTTGGACAGTTGCTAGCTTTATATAATTCCAGGCTTAGAATTAATAGGCTTTATCACATCGAAAGGAATGAACTGCTTCTCAGTTTCTTGACATCAGCTTTCAGCTGCAAGGTGGAAAACATGTCATATCGAAATATCTGCTTTGCGACTGTGGAAACTTCTGTCCATTATTGCATAGTGAAGCTTTTCTTTTAAGGCTAATTTCAGCGTCTGTCTTGGAATTTAACCAGTAATGGCTGATTATGAAATGAGACTCCATCCTCGGGCGACTTTTACTGAGATTATTTCAGTTCTGTGAAGTGAAAGGTTGAATTGGTCTTCCATACCGAGCTGAACGAGACAGAGGCAGGAGACGAGACAGAGGCAGGAGACGACTTAATAGATGCTGGATAGAGGGTGTTTTTGAGTGTACGGGGGATGTTAGGATGGGAATCGTGATGAATCCAGCAGTAGTACCGCACGCCCCATGTCTTAAATCGATGGTATTTTGATCGCGGTGTCCCCCCTTCCAGTGGAAGTGAAAACCCAATGTAGACTTGGACCAAGATGGCTTAAGACCAAGATGGCCAAGTACTTTAAAAGGGACCTCAGCGTGCATTAATACGTCATGAAGTCGTAAGGACAATGACTGCCCGACTGGGGCCGAACTGTCGCTATATGGCGCAATATAAGTTTTTTGTCATTATCATTGCTTACTTACTTACTTACTTACTTACTTACTTACTTACTTACTTACTTACTTACTTACTTACTTACTTACTTACTTACTTACTTATCATTATAGTGATGATGACTCCCTTTCCATCGAATCATAACATAGACGCTTCCTCATCTCCAAACTTTCCACTATAGCCATTCGTACTTCCTACTGCATCTTTTGCTGGAGAAACAAAGCTTGGACTAATCCTGAATTTCTTCCCTATTAGACCTGCCCCATTCTATCGATTTAATATCCATCTATCATATATACAGATTTATTTCGTTCTTTTCCAATTGTATGAGTCTTATATTGTAAACGTTAAGCCAGGCAAGCCAATTTGAAACTACCTATGTATTGGAAAGGTTTGTAATTATAGTTGAAATTGAATTTGAATGAAAGGTTTCCATTATCGTTATGAACAGTCTCCTCGTTGGCAAATTAGAATTTTGAAGGGAAAATGGTTGGATCATCAATAGCTTCGTTTGCACTTGTGGTTCACATGATGGGTGCAACTCACATAACTGAAACACTGAAGTTATTCCTAGAACAAACAGGTACTCAACGGGAGGTCGAACCTGGATTCTCATCAATTAATTCGCCAGGCTGTCCACTGTACCATAACCTCGGGCAGAATCACCGCTCCCTTGAACCGAAAAGTGCTCGGAGTGAATCGGAGATCACTCCTCCAGACACGTCATCGAGCCCGGGTTGAGCAATAATTACTTATATTGTTTGTCATTAGCAGAGAGTTTTTTACTGGATGTTGTTGTTGTTCAAAAGACTAACAAGATATGGCTTTGATTACTTCGCTTGTAAATTCCTAATCCTTTGGTTTATAAAACCGCAGTTCGCCGTTATTTAAGCGAATCTAATCTGGTGTAGACTTAAACTTTCTCTTATTCGTATTTGAAAGCACGCCCCGTGGGACGCAGTCTTACTTCGGTAAATATGATCAACAGGGCGAAGTGAATGTGCGATTCGCGTTTTGACATCGGGGCAATCAATAATCGACGGCCCTTAGCTTTTAGTAAGTATTGATCTTCAATTTCCATTCGATGCATTTAGCTGTCCTCAAACACCTTCGATTGGCCATCGGCTCGATTCTTCAGGGCAGAGTCCAGTCACTGTCGACAGATTTCTCTTTCTTGGCTTTTCACTTTGAGTAATTCAGTGTATTATGCGATTTTTTCAATTTCAAATGCGCACTTAGCGGAAGCTCTTTTCAGGCATGTCTCTTGATCTGCTCGCCTTGGAAATGCCCTCGTTCTGATTTTTGCATCAGGATCAACGAAATATCTCAACATTTCTTAGCTGCAGCAGAAACCGCAAGTTTTGCTTTGCATCAAATTGAAAAGGCCGCAGACACATGTATAATTGTGTATATATACATACATATATAAATATGCATTTTGATTTAAATGTGTATATACAGTACACATATACAGTATATGACTAAACATTTAGCATAGGTACATTAAATATATGCTGTTATATACTGTATAAATATAGCTGTAAATAGACATGAATATACAGTATATGTATGAATATAAATATATGAATATAAATGTATATATATAGACAGTATATAAATGTAGATATATATTTACATGTTTATATATTTACATACTGTATGTATCTGTATATTCATCCATATTTACAGTATATGCAAATCCATATGAATTTATGTTTATATATGTATACCTATATATCCACATCGACGATAAAGGGAAAACTACCTCATAAAAATCGATCTAGAGAAGCATTTTGATCTTGTCCTTTATAAGTGTTACCTACGAGGTGCATTTAATTGCACTTCTGCAGAAACTCACATGAAACCTCTGATGAGGAATTTTCCAGTCGTTTTCTTAGTATCTTGTAAGCTTGAAATCCAATTTGGTATGAAGTACCCGACTATGTTGTGACGTGATCTTTCACCACATGTCGAATTTCGTTCATGTGCATCCTTCACAGCGACTTTTTCAAGCTTCCTAGATAACCAATAAAGTGATGCTCTCAAGAAAGCTCCACTTTTCAGTTGTTCTGCTTTGATTCACGCAGATAATTAATTCCTAACATCTACTCTATGAATATACACGAATATATTTAGAGATAGGATAACGAAGGAGAGAAACCAGTATTAGTCTAGAACTCCTAGATTTATGCTACACAATAGTCAGCTAAACATATACTAAACTTACATATGGATATATTTATAACTATATGCAGGCTCAGCATCTGGCCTGATTTCCTTTGCTGTTTATGCTATGTTATATGTATATATCAATATCTTTATTATATCTTACTTTTCTAGTCTAACATCGCTACGAAATGTTTTCCAGTTTTTTTTAAACTTCCTTTTTATGAAAATATTAAACATGCCAATATAAACCTCGCTATACTTAGGCAGTTTACAAATGGCTTACCTGAGTAAAATGCACGTGTATACAAAAGTGAAGTGAAAATAAAGTCGATATTAAAAGTTAATAATAAGAAGAAATGAATGTTTATATAAGGGTATCATCTAAAGTATATTTTAAAATTTCAACAGTTCTGGATCCAGCCAGTGTTCGTTTCTACTGCAAGACATATTAAGTCGATCGGATGGTAATGTTCATCAATCTTCTTACTATGAGCTTCCTCTTGCTTTCGTCGAAGTCAATCTTTCATAATTTCTAAGAAAGAATTCGATGATTTGCTCATCACACCGAGTGCTCCCATAGAAAGATTTACGATATGATAATATCAACAGGAAAACTTATATTGCACCGTATCTCCTCAAGGCTCAATGCCTAGCAGTAGTGGGTTTCATCCATTTCATTCATTGCCTTTACGTGAATTCATAGTGGAGTCTACATTTTTCTTATTTCTCACGTTTGCGATGCAATGCATACCTCCTATTTCACATTATTACGATACAGTGTGAACATGTCATTCATAACCATTCACGTATCGCAACGAGAGATGTGATAATGGATAGGTATATCACATCTGGCGTTAGCCACTAAAGCAGTATCGACAACAGATGCGAGGTAACTGCGAGGTAAAGCTATTTTTCGATTGATCGCTAAATCAACCGATTGTTCCCTATAATGCCGCGAGTGTAAACAGTGCCATCCGTTTTATTCAAAGATTAGCGCTATTACTTGATAAGGCTTGTTTTATGGTATCCAAAGATTCTGCGAAATGACAAAGAGAAAGTTGTATTTTTTTGGGCTGAACATTGGTGCATAACACTCCAATTCAAACAATTATATGGCAATTCGTCTTGTCTTCACGTTGACCTCCCCATGTCTAATCCTGTGTTCTTAGTTCTTAATTTCTGAAGAATTAATTCTAGAATATGCACTCCTTAGTAATTATATAAGAGACGAACTCACGCAGTTAAACCTACGAGAAACAAGTCAATAGATATATGGTTATGCAGGATCGGGATTGCTCAGGGGAAGGTCTCTTGCTTAGAAGCCCGATGATCGATTTTATTAGAAAAATGAACTTTATTTTCACTTAGAGTGAACAGAGGTACCAGCTTGCTGAAATTCCAGCCATATCAATCACAAGGGGCGATTGCAGTAAGAGTAAATAGTAGGAAACTACTCTATAAGCATAACCCCGTAATTTCCTAAACTCCACCTTATGATTCACGAATCATAGAAATCTTAATATGACTCCACATTATGAGAAAAAGCAAGTACACTGCTTGTTAAGCATAGCTTCTTGGTGCCCTAAAATCCACTCTATGATTTATGAATGATATGAATCTTGAGCTGATGTCATGTTATGAGAAAAGGACTAGTATACTGCTTGATAGTCATAGCTTCTTGGTGCCCTAAAATCCACCTTATGATTCATGAATAATATGAATCTTGAGATGACTACCTATTTTGAGAAGGACAGGTACACTGCCCGTTGAGTATTGCTCCTCAATGTTCCAACTTTGCTTCCAAATGTTTAGCAGACAGAATGAATCAGTCCAAGTAACAAGGTTCGACATCAGGAAATAAAACTGTTGGAGACATACTAAATTTTTGCTTATATTGCTGAGACTTGAGTGATAATTCTGCATCTCTTAATGAGAAAGATGTAGAGAAAAAATATCATATTTTTACAATGATAAATTAACCGAAGGAGGCAAGATTTTCAAGGACGGGGTGTATGAAGTGATACATTCTGTTTTCAACGTAAATGCTACTAAATTTCAACTAAAACGTCGTTAAGGTGCACTTGCTAATTCTCGTCGTGTAGGGGTCAATATTTCTTTCGTTTATGCTATTAGGTGGCAATGCTAGCCCAATATTTTGAGATTGTACAACTCAGTAGATGAATGATATTTTTTCAGTGATTCGTATGTATTTTATTAAAAGTAGCCCAAACCAGTTGGATGTCAATTAAATTCTGATGACATAATAATGTGGCATACTATAGTGAATATTAGGTGGTCGGGAAGTTATTTGATATTTTGAGTATTATGTTCTTGTAGACTGAGCTAGTAATATCAATATTGGGTCATCGTAAGTTAATCTGATACTGTAGATATTAGATTGCTGTAAACCGACCTGATATCGTTACTATTGGGATAGCATTGTGCTTTCGAATAAGGGGATTGTTGAATTAAATAGACCTTTCATCTTTATCGATATCATGGCCTGAATTTATGGGATAATTCATATAATCGATTTGATAAATCTATCAAGTACCTCCTAATTGCCTTAATAACATCATTTCGTCTGTAATTTTTCTAATTTGTATTTGATAGACTTATTTATTTTTTTCGTTCTTTTATAGTTTGTAAATGTTTTTTAGTCGAATTAGCTGACAGAGCATCGGGCCTAAATATTTATATCAAATGATATGATATGATATGATATGATATGATATGATATGATATGATATGATATGATATGATATGATACTGTATGGTATGATATGATATGATATGATTGATATGATACGATATGATGTGATGTGATGTGACATGATATGATATGATATGATATGATATGATATGATGTATGTTTGATATGATGTGATGTGATGTGATGTGATGTGATGTGATGTGATGTGAAATGATAGGATATGATGTGATGTGATATGATGTGATATGATTGATATGATGTGATGTGATGTGATATGATTGATATGATATGATATGATATGATGTGATGTGATGTGATGTGATGTGATATGATATGATATGATGTGATATGATTGATGTGATATGATTGATGTGATATGATTGATATGATGTGATGTGATGTGATGTGATGTGAAGTGATATGATATGATATGATATGATATGATATGATATGATATGATATGATTGACTTTCCGAAGCTCTTGCTATAGGCATTTTAAGGTTAACTCCTGTTCAGGATAAATATGAACACAATTGTTGAAGAAAGCAAGGGGATGGTGCCTGTCGTGCCCAATTCTCTGAGAAATGTTAACTGCACTGCCTTTGGTTTCAACTTCGCGCGACATAAAGTACCTTCTGAATTTTCGTTCAATTCAGTTGGAATAATCATAGTTACAGCCTTGCAAAAAGTGTTTTTGTAACCAATGAAAAGTCCGCTTTCAATTTTTAATGCCTTGCACGTTTCGCCATTCGATTTGTGTTAGCCGCAATTAAATGTTTATTTGCTTTTAGTCATTATTTCTCTAGATTATTCCTTTGACGAGTTTTGAATAAAATGCCGACCTTCGCTTCTTCCAGAAGTACTTTCGAAAATTTCCAGCAATTTCCACCTCTACTTTCGCATTTAGTGGTTTTTATTTCTCTCCTTCCCCCTTCCTTCGATTTTAAGCTTATTTTTTCTAGTAAAATAGACCCGAATTGTCGGAATTTCGTTTGCGACCGTATTTTGATGTCCTTGTGAATACCATATTGTTCTCTGTGTTTAAACACAGCCGTACTCAATGCCCTACACTATTGATAACTATGGGAAACCACAGAGGTAATGAGAATTTAATCACAAAGCATCCACGATGCCAGCTATGGTTTCTGCACGTCGTTATAGCATGCAAAACAAGCAGAGCAGTATGTCTTGGTATTAGGATAGTGCTGCCATCACTGGCAAGAGGAAATCTGCTGCAAATATTTGTGCCGACTTCATACATTGCTGCCGTGTGGTATTTAATCGTGCTTGTTCGTGTTTAGTCGACATCAACTCCTTTACGCAAACTCAATCGCAGACGAAGACGATTTTCAAGAAATTTCTCTTCAGTGGAGGAAGGATTTCTCGACGCTGTAAGCTGATCAACATACTGAACAAATGCGTGCTAAATCAATGCTTTGCTAAGATTTCTCTCAATATTTTCCTCTCACCAGCTAATCTTGTAATAGCTGTTAGCAAAAGTCAACGTTTTCCCAGGGATCTTACTAGTAGTATAGCACTGATCAGGTTTATATTCAAAGGGGGAGAAAAAAAATTAGAAACGAGATTATAAATGTGTTTGATTCCAATGCCAATGAAAAACTCTTTCAAACTGGATCTAATGTTTTGTGCTCAATGTTTTAAGTAGTTGTTTAATCTCTCGACGGATCCAGTTTGCGTGCTCACAAGAATCCGATTCTCCATCATCTTTGCTCTTGCTTACCTCAAGGCATTTTTCGCTTACCAAGAGCGTTCCGCTTGATGTACTTTCGTATGCCATCATGATAATTGACATTATCTTCCAATAACGTGTTTTAGAAATGTAGAACCTCTCCCGCGTGAGATTGGATTCACGAGATTTATTTTTAGAACTCTTTGCGCCAACAATTTCCCCATTCATTTTTTTAAATCTCGATTACAGCAATGGTTTTGTTTATTTTTCTTTTTCAATTTCAATTCTTTTTGCTTAACAGGCAATGAATGAAAAGGGAACCTTCTTGTTGTGCTCAGCTGAAAATGGTGACCTCAATGGACTAGTACATGCCTTGGAAAATGGAGACGACATAGAAACAAGAGATTCGGTAAGTGTATATTTATTGAAGGATCGATGAATTTCTCAATGTATGTATGACTCATCTCATGTATAACCGAATGACCTCGCTTACCAGAATAGTCATGCAGCCGTACGGCGTTACTTCTAATCGCATTTGAATTCTATTTTTGAATTCTTATTCCGTCACATCTAGAAACGTTCCCTTCGCTGTTTGATCGGACCTTTCATTTGCTGCCCATTGTATACTTGCTCGGCTTTGCTTTCAAAAAGCATACAGGGGACAGACTATTGTTAGATTGTTATGGAGATGTTTTTTCGTATGTGCAATAGTTTATATTGTAAAGTGATAATAATGGAAGCAGCACTGACAGACACTGTTATGATGTGTGTTGAAATAGCCGTGCTCTCTGCATAATGAACCTTGCGTGAACACAAAGGGAAATAACTCGATTTTTCCGATGCATTTTCTGCCGGAATTCACCGATTTGGTGTAACTTGAAAAAGAAACTATTGAAATTGTCTTAAGGGAAAATTTAGCTATTCACACAACTCGAATTTTGCTCTCAGTACATGAGAATATTTTCGCTGCCCAATTTCGCTCTCAGCCCTCATTTTCATTACAAACCTCATTAGTAAAATCAGTGCACCAACTAGTGCGTCTAATTTTTTTTGCAAATTTGATTTCGTTAAACTGAAAATGGATTATCCTGTGTAAAAACCGCAAGAATTATTTTTGTAATCGTCTCGATTAAGATCAGTTATGCGCCATTTTTAATTTATGATAAGCCCAAAATTAGGCTCATCTAATTGTTTATCTTCCTGTGCAGCAACCATTGCGTGGAATATTTTGCGCTCCAGATAAATCATTTCAGTTTACAAATGAAGCAATGTATTCGACAATGAAATTTCCACACACTGTATGCTTTTACCGTTTTCATTTTAACGAGAAACTCAGCTGCTAACAAATGCAGAAACGTCGTCCAAAGGCACCGGAAAATTGGTTTCGCTTTTCGTCTGAGTTCTGAAATTTTCCACCTGCTCATATTTTCGCAACAGGAGTACTTATCAAGAATACTGAAAGAAGAATTCGTGGCTGTACTCAATTCTCCCCAGCATTCGAAAAAAGATTTAGGATGCTGAGAGAAGCAGTGTCCAATGAATCAGTACCAGAATGGTCCTTCCTCTCGACTCGACAACGCTTTTTTTTATACATATGATTCTACCTAGATGTCAAAGGTAGAAATTTGGACACTGAGAAGCTTTTTGCTTGTCGAGCAGTGTCCAGATCCTTCCTCTCGATGTGACTACACCTCGTGATTCCTATGCCTGGAATTACATAGAGCTGGCGACTCTCCTCACTCTAAGTGAAAGTTTAGCTGAGGTGGCACTCGAACCACTGACCATAGGATCAATGTGCAAGAATCTTGCCATGAGCTATCCTGACACGACTTCACTTCGGGGTCCCTGCACCTGAAATTGCAGAGCGCTACCGGCTCTCAAAAGTCTAAGCTTGAGTTTATCTCTATGTTGTGCGCGAGTCATTGATGCGCAAGTAACTGAACTGTACTTTGCACATTTTCGCTTAGAATCTAGTTTCCCTCTGTTTTTTGTTATTATATCAGTTGAGAATAGGGATCGACATCACCAGCAATGTCAGAACCCTCTGCTCGTCGTCACGTTACTTTTCACGTTCGTAACATTTGACTTTCGGTGTTGGATAATATCCATAATAACATCTGAATGATATCTTGGTACACCGAACACTATCTTCTAGTCTTGAGTCAATTCTGACAAATGCATCACATTTTCCTGCTCAGAGGGATGCTTTGTCATGCGTTAGATAACATTTGAATAAGAAAGTTTTGCTTGAGAGTAGCAAATGGACGTGCAGCCCATAACTGTGTACAAGGGCGGTGAAATTAAGAAATCTAATTCATTGGCGGTCTTGATAATGTGTATCAAAGCAGTGGTTCGAATTTTCATTTGATTTCGTGGCATTAAAATGTAATCTCCAAACTCCACCCTGTTTCGAAAGCACCACGAATACTTCATTACGGGCAGATCGTTATTTAGAAATAATGGTATTTTCATTGGATTATAAATAATCCATTTTGTCCGCAATTATTGCGGACTTGGAAGGAAATACCCAACTTTACATTTCTTGTCGCCATTGCAATTAAGAGAAGGTTTCCCGAGTTTCCAACTCCTTTTAAAGCGATTGGTGCTAAGGCATGCAATGATCATTGCACTTTCTGATGTTTATGCAATTTGGGATGCAAATAATCAATACAGTGATATCGTGGTGTAGCGGCTAAGCGTGTAGACTCACAACGCAGGGGTCCTGAGTTCGAATCTTGCATGTGTCACAATAAAAGCACCATAGGTGAGGAAGGCGACGGGAAGCTACTTCACACAATCCATTCCCCTAGAAAAAACTCAGAGCCCTATATATGGTTTCTGCTATGCTCGAAATCGAGTATGCGACGCAGTTTAAGTTAATAGCTACGACGAATTTTATATTGCCTAGTTCAAGATCCATCCCAGCACTTTTGAATATGGCCTTTTGGAACAAAAATGCTATGCCCTGATGTATGGGACATGTTTAGTGCCATGCTCCAATTACTCCTCCACAATACTTGGTAGAAATAGCAGCTGCTCCGAAATTGAGATTTCTATCATACAATCACTACAACCTTTGAGTCTGTTGGCCCTATTCCACATATCATAGTGGCTGGAGCCTTTTGTTGTGTAGTAGATTTTTTGACAAGGGTAGTTAGCGTTTGGTTGGTGCACATGACAGTCGTGCTGATGGCCTTTGCTTCAAGCCACATTATTTCCTGTTTCTTGATGTCCTGATTGTGCCTGCTGCTTCCTCTGTTTATGGCATACTCAATTTCGAGCGTAGCAGAGCTAAAGCGAGTCGAAGTTCTGAGTTTCGTCTAAGGATGTGGACTTTGTGAGGTGGTTTCCTGTTACCTTCCTCGCCAATGGTGCTTTTTATCGTGACAATTCCAGGATTCAAAGTCATAGCCCCTGCATTATGAGACCGGACACGCTTAACCAATACACCGCGGCACCACTGCTGAATCTGCCACCGAGCAGTAAATTGGAGCCTGGTGGTGTTAAGCTATACACAACAATGCATGCAATTTATGGAGCGTCTTGCCTTCTTGCTGCTTTCCTGAATCTTACAACTTGCCATCTGTCAAATCTACGATCAGTGAGCTTGATCTGATCTCTCTCTCTCGTAGCCTTTCGATTTTCCTTCTTCCTTTGTTGGGGCTTTGTATAGGCCACCATGGCCCTTCTTCAGCATAGCTCACTAAGAAAAAAGCTAGGGATAACATGTGGTCAGGAAGCCAATTGGCTTCCCTATCCCACAATGCCATGGCTCAGAATGCTGCCTCTCTTGCAATTGACTCCCCGATTCGCATCGAGTATGAGAATCAACAGCTAATAGGCTCCTTATGGTCAAATGCGCGGGAATGTTTTAAAGCACCCACCCGGAGGCAAATACAATTCAGTGTTTACACATCCTAAAGACCTTATGCAGAATTCAGGTCATTTGACATTTCGAATAATTGGACAATATTGTGACATCTGTTTTTTTGTAGGATTATTCTATAATGAATGCCGCAGTGATTCAGCTGTAGAATAGTACCTCTTCTTGGTACTTTTTGATTTGCAAGTGATCGCATACGATAGAAGGTGCCCGTATTGAGGTTACACTGCCATGAACTAAATGCCTTTCAAGGAGCCGTAGATAATCTCGAATTTGGCAATGAATATCGTCGGCATTTCGCTTAATCTCTACAGCTTTAATTCCCGATATTTTTTATTCATGAAGGTATCTTGCATTTGTTTTCTCCTTTAAGAAAGCATGTCCTTGGTCTTTTGACGAAACTCGAAATAAATGTTTTTTGGACTTTATCTAGCAATGAAGAATCAATCTAAGTATACGATAAGTAATAACATTTACAGTACCATCGTTGCAACAGTACTTTATTGTGCCCATAATTTTACCCCGTATAAACACGTATAATATCATTATCATTGCTTTTATTATTACTTTTATTATTCATATTGCAGAACGGACAGACCCCTTTGTTAATAGCTGCTGAAAAGGGCCATTTTGGCATTGTCAGAGAGTTGATTCATCGAAATGCCGCCGTCAATGCACGCGACGAGGTAAGCATAATTTACCTCCCTTCTTGCTATCATTCAGTACTATTTTTCATCCATTTCCAATTCATCCATCCTTAATCGTTTGACGGCACCAAATTCGCACAATTTATTTTCTACAAATTTTGTTTAAAAATTTATCTGATGTCTGAAATGATGATGAATTCATTTGGTATAGTTTTTCTACACTGGATTTGGTTAGGCCATGTGGGTATGCAGACCCATATTTACCACCGTTTTGGGGTTAGGGGTCGAATGCTGGTAACAGATTTCGTTGAGCTCCCATAATCTTGCCAAATGCACCTTTTTGATGGAACATTATCTGTTTTCATAGGAGCTTTGTTCGTCTTCATCAACAAACATAAGATTTTCTGCCATAATTACAATCTGCTTAATATTTTAGTTACAAAACAAAATCATATTCATTTTTATATCAAATAATATATCATGTTTTAAATCCTGGTATCCCGTGCTACAAGATAGTTGTCATTGTATCCCTGAATGCTTCTATACCATTTCATTGTAAAAAATGCTGTCAAATACCCTTTCCTCACTCATTGTGTCGTTGCCCTGTGTAAATGCTGTGACAGCTGTTTTAGAGGCTTAACTGATGTGTAAGTGTCGCCCCCTCCCCGTAATATGATATCAGGGAAATTAAGTGTCCCATTTCTACTTTGACTAAATTCTCCCTTTTCGGGAAATCTAACACGTGACTTGTCGCATGCAAAGCAAGCGACAGGCTATTGTTATTGTCAATATTGGGTATCGCATTATGTGAATATCCACTCTGCTACGCGTGCCTTTTTATCTTCCCTTAATCTCCTATTTCCATTCCATTTTCTTCTGCCATTTTTGCTTCCCTTTCTCTTCCTTTTATCATTCCTTTGTCTTCCATTTGTCTTCCTTTATCAGCGAATTTGAAAAATATTGCCTCGCAAATAATCGACTGAATCATTTTCAGGATGGATGGACTGCGTTGATTGCTGCATGCAAAGGAGGCTATCCTGATGTAGTCGCTACACTGCTCCACAATGGTGCCAAACACCACATCGCTGACATGGTAAGTGTCATATGTGTGACTGTGCCTCTTTGCATAACATACTTGACTTTGGGCTCAGCAGAAGTTGGAAGCAAGGCTCTCTAGGGAAACGAATTTCTCAGAATAAAGGGCACGAAACAGAGCTGTCAGTATTCTCTTGGGGGGATATTCCTGTTTTCCTCCTTACCAATGGTGTTTCATTGTAAGCTGTGCGAGGTTTGACCCCCCCCCCCCCCCCCCCCTCCTCTCTTGCGCTATGAGTTTATCCGCTCAACAACTGCACTTCGGCATTGATAAGCAAATTTTCTGTTAACCGTCGAAAAAATTGGCAAGTAACCAGCAGCTATTGGGTCGAAATAGACCGATGGATAGCGACAGTGAGTGGATTGATTGACCTTAGCTCTTCACATTCTTTGTAATACTGTCCATAATATTCACCCTACCACCTTTTTAGTTTTATGAAAATTATGTAATCCGCCTTTGAGCTGTGTTGCTGAATGGTGATATACATATCTTTATTTTACTATTATTATTATTTGATGTGTTAGTTGCTAATTTATTAACTGCAATCCCTTGCCGAGTTATATCCAATAGCCTAGGGTAAGGGAAGGTGAAGTTTCATGAATTTATGACTGTAGCAATACGATAGTGTTAGTCTTCTGATTGTAATTGTTATCATTGGCATTATTTCTGTAGCGTTCTTTCGATTGGTAGGCCAATTATGAAGATGGATCTAGGCTCTGTTGAGTCACGGACGAAACGACTTCTAGTGTTTCTGCGTTTTTTTTTTCAAAGCTATTTCCATAATCACTGCTGCATACAAGATCTCTTGGTATTATCCAAGGCAAATCCCTAATCCTCATTTCTCATCTCCAACTCGTCTACGTAATGACGTAATAACCACTTAAATCCAATTCGTCTTCTGTGATTTCAGGGTGGATGGACTCCCTTGGTATGGGCATCGTACAAGGGCCACAGTCCGGTGGTGCGAGAGCTGCTGAGGTATGGAGCAGACCCAAACGAACGAGGCCAGGTAACACACGTTGTCTTTATCAATCTGTCTATTATAAACTTGAAGCTATCAGAGCATTTTACTATGAAGCACCAGGCGGATGATATCCCGATGACAAGTTTCAGTAACTCGAAGGTAACAATTTCGCCTCTTCCACACTTTAAGCTTGCATTTATCTTCCTCGGGTTCCGAAATATCCCAGTAGTTTCAATTGCAGAAAAATTAGAAGATTGTTCGTCACTTGTTTTTCGTCAATGCCATACAGAGTTGCCGCTTGTAACTGATAGAAATTTAACCAGCTATCCCCAAAGAAATGCACGGATTCTTTAAGAGGAATTATTCCACCATTTCTACTTCCCTTGTCTTACCCGGGAAAGGAACATCTTTATCTAGGGCCATGGAAAATAACCACTATGAGAGTGACTGGACTGAAGCATGGGCGATTGTTGTTAGATGCCCTGCCTAACATTATTTATTGCACTAACGGGATTCGAAGCAATTACCATTTGTCTATGATTTGTGTACGCTTTCCACTCTGCTAAGTGAGATAAGTTATTCGGCATTTTTCCCGACTTTTTACGTTGATTTTACTCCTCTTACGCGGTGGTGTGGCTGAGTGGTTAAGGCACATTGTTTTGAATCATGCGTGGTCTACTCGCATGGGTTCGAATCCCGTCGTCGGAACCACTAACCACCAGCCAACTGTCAACTCAGCTGTCCATCCTTCTGAGGTCGGTAAATGAGTACTCAGAAGTAACTCGGAGGGCACATGCACTGGACACACACGATAGCAGCTAATCTGAAGTTGGAGTTGTCCATGCAGCATAAATGTTCGTCTTTTTTTACTCTCGCCTCATCATTCATTCTAACTTTGCATCAAAATCCACTTTTGCTTGATTATAAAGGAACTTCTTTCAGATTATTTTTTTTTAAATTGCTATCTTATCGAATGATTGTGTCACACTACAGCGATACTGCCAACATCTTGTCCAACAATTATTTACTGTTCATGGATTACAGAATTACTAATATCCAGTGAGATGTTTACAAATGTGTTAAATTATGCATCTGGTATTGATAAAAACAGTTTTTCATGTTGGTACTTTGTAATAGATACACCTTCTTGCTAATACCAGTGCTTACTGCAAGCAGTTCTTGCAGCGTGTGATGTCAAATTCTATAGATTAATGTTTCACTTTGATGTGCCAATTACACCATCGAATGTATTAAACTCTTTACTGATTGGGAATCTTTATTTGTTGCCGCAAAGGGACGACGTTTCTTTGTCACATTGAATCCAAGACATTGCAGTGTTGCAAGCTCAAGTTCGTAGCTTTATCTGTAGCGAGTAACTTCGATTTCTTCTGTTTCCGCTAGCATAACATGACTGCTTTGATATGGGCAGCGGGCAGAGGCCATACAAGCGTCGTCAGGGAGATTCTCAATTCCGGAGCCAGAGCTGAAATTGCCGATAAGGTTTGTTATTCGCTTTGACTGCCTGTTCTTCTTCATTTCGACTTCCTCTACTGTCATTTCATTTGTGCCTCCTCATTATTTCATCTTCACTTCATTTTGCGCATGTGTATTCCATATCTATTCCACATTATTTCTGCTGCCTTAAAATTTTTATTCCATCTTCATTTTCTACTTTTTTCCTAATTTTATTTCTCCTTCATCTCACTATCTGTACTATTTTTCTTATCATATTTCATCCTTTTTATTCATTTTATTGTTCACCTTCTTTCATTTAATTTCTTCATTTCATTCTGTCCACTATGATTTTATTTTCCTTTATTTCCTGTGAAAATGACTGTTTGACTGTCTAAATTTGCACCAAGAGCTTGCTTTAACGCTTTACGATATATGCTTAGGTGTAAGTTTCATAATCCATTGCACTAGGACAAAGGTTTCTTTAGTGTGACGAAATTATATCTCCACACCTCTTTGCAACATTGAAGTATTTTTATGTATCCAAATAATGATTCATTGATTGCTATTCTTGTGACTTATTTATGGAATGCAAGCACTGTCTACCCATTGCTTCTTTTGCGGGAGAATTGTTTCACAGAACGCCTTAGATCAGAAATTTTTTGAGGTCAGTTTTGCAAGCAGTAACCTGAAGAAGTTATATAACTCAGACACTGAAGTTGGTCGCAACATGCCGTCTTGATGCATTGGGTTAATCGGGGGAGGGGGGGGGGTTGGCAGCAGTCTGGCTTTAAGAAGTGAAGTAGACGCCGTGGCAGTCTATTCATGATGCAGTTTAATGCCTATTCTTACCCGTGACTCCACCCGTGCTGGAACCAAGCTTGAGGAACTGGAAGAAGAAGCGATTTAACAAATTATCAGGTACAAGTATTGTGCTGACGACGCAGGCAAGTCTAGCAATATCCCTGATGGTCAAGCATGATAATTTACACCGAGCAAAATGACTGGAAAGTATCATGGATTTTTCTTCAAACGCACGAACAGAAGGCAGTTGAACGCAGCTGGGCTTTCGGTTTTTGGTTTCGCGTGAATTTATCTTTGGTAGTGGGACATTTAAGGTGTCTTGTCGCTGAATATCGAGTGTTGTTATTGGAATCATCTGTTTGATGATGTCCACTTTAAAAGGATCCCAGAAAATCAGCAAGCGCTTTGAAATACTTAATGACGTCGAAACATACAAAGATGTCAAAGAAGAATCCCTCTTAACTTTTTGATATGCAGATTATTGTCCATCTGTTGAGTTTTTTTGAAGACATATCATGTATAATTAATAGTGGAAGCCATGCCCTTTGGCCTCCTCTTGTCCTCTGTATGACGCGGCTTTGTTTTCTGTATTGTTGCTCGTGATTTGTAAAGCGCTTCTGATTCTTGGCGGCAGCTTCGGATACTGGCTATTTCGGATGCATTTCATATAGCGATCTTAATCCTTGCCAGAAACGACAGAGTCCTTGCACAAGCGGTTTACGTTAAATTGTCAGCTTTTTTAAAGAAGATGTTGAGATGCACGTTAGAAATACTCACTCTGGATTGGCATTCAAGTGGCATCTAGAAGCCTTTTAAAGCCGTTGAATGCAAAGACTCCTGGTACATCTAACACGCATGTCATATATTGCAATTTGAAGCGAAAATCGGAAGATGCTTGCAGTACTTCAGACTTGAAGGTAGAGAAGCTTGTGACGTAACATTAAACTGATCTACTTCAACCGCAAGCCTGTATTCAACGAGCAATACCTGTTAGGCTTATAAAGTATAATCGCATATCGACCGTAGTTCAATGCACGTATTTTTAGATTGAATTACTAGAAATGCGAGTAGAATTTAATATAGTAATTTAGAGTAGAATTTAGTCTCATATAAGTTATTAAAATGTTCTTGAGCATTTCCCACGGGTAAAGCTCCTGTTAAAGCTGTTGTTTAAGGATTATCATTTCGGAAATTTCTTTTATAATTGATCGACACCTCTTCAATATTTGATGCTATCGATATTCCGTGTACTGCCTAGCAATTTTGATGAAAGATGCGTTAACATGAAGCTTTTAATGACTCACACGCTCTGCTTGAATAGAATGTACCTCAGATTCATTAATACACCGAGGCCCTCCTCTTACTGACAGTTAATTTTATGCTCTCTTACTCACTCGCTCGCTCACTCTCTCTCTCTCAGGGTCTCTCTCTCTCTCTCTCTCTCTCTCTCTCTCTCTCTCTCTCTCTCTCTCTCTCTCTCTGTGTGAGTATTCCACTCAGGGTCTCTCTCTCGATGTAGCCACATCACCATCATTTTGAAAGCTTATGCTTTCATAGAAAGTTGTAAGATGCTGAGAAGCTTTTGTTATCGAGTATTGCCCTAATCGTTCCTCTATTTCTCGCAACATTTTATTATTCATTCGCGTAGAATATTTTTATGTAAGGGTTTATCCATGTAGCTTAGGCCTATGTTTTACGTCATCTGTATCATGACCGTATGTATTCCACGTTGCTTATATTTTTGCAGTATGGGACAACCGCGTTGATCTGGGCTTGCCGGAAAGGTCATTTCGACGTCGCAAAGCTACTCATATCAAAAGGAGCGAATGTTAACAGTGTTGGAACGGTATGCTTAAATCCTTTAGAACAGCTTATAGATAATTCTTTTTGTAACGTTTCGTCCACAGTTGTACCTTCAATGGATAGGAAGTGATTCACCTTCTGTATAGGGAGTGATTCCTCCGATGAATAGGAGTGATTCCACCGATGAATAGGAGTGATTCCTCCGATGGATAGGAGTGATTCCTCCGATGGATAGTAAATGATGTCTCTGATCATGAATGATTCCTTTGTTTGAACTGGGTTTGATTGTAGTGATTTGTTGAGAATGATTTATGCATTAATTAGTTTCGATTTTTAAAGCGATTAAGGCGATTTCCTGTCATTCTTTTCTCTAACATCTTTCTTTAATCTGTTACAAAAATCCCTTTACTTTTCGAATGCCCTGTGACTACGTAATCCCTGGTGATGATTGCATCAATTAGAATATTCTAATCGCCTGTCTTTTATTGGATGTAATTCCAAGAAACATTTCTAAGCTCAACCCAGTCGCCCGTTTATGCAAAAGCTCTGTTTGAAATATGGCAAACTATCTACGGTTGACAACATCAAGGTACGCTCATACATATATGATACAGAAAGTAGCTATCTGCCATTCGATATCAATTCGATTCTCATCCTATCCATGTAACATTCTGTTCGCAATCGTCGTACATCCACCGGCTGCTCGCATTTTTCTCGAATGGCCTGTTGTTGTTAAGAGGAGTACAATGATGAAGTTAGTTTGGAACGGAGGATATAGTGCATGTTCCACACGATCTCCTATATAAGTAAGGTAGTGCCAGCTTTGTTAAGTAGAAGTTGATTTTTGCAGTGGCCTAATATTTTTATCGACCGAACACAGAGGGCGTTTGTATTCGTCTTCGTTTGCGCCAGGCTAAGTAGGCTGTTTTTGCTAAAATGGAGTGCCATGCTTTCCTCAAACCCCAGAGGAATTAGTTCACAATGCAGCTGAACCATACTGTGCTGTTGGTGCACTTTGTTAGCGAGGATCGGTATCGAGCCCATAATATTGAGATTCCTAGGCCAATGTTCTAATGAGCTACGTACCTTAACTAGAAGCACTTTGCTTTTATTTACAGCATGGATGGACTCCGTTGATTATGGCTGGAAAAGGTGGATTCATTGATGTCATCAATTTGTTGCTTGAAAATAGAGCGAATGTCAATCTTGTTGACCAGGTAAGTGCATCTTTCCTATAGTCAATCGATTGAGATTTTTCGTCTCCAGCTACTACTACTATTACTACTACTACTACTTCTGCTGCTGCTGCAGCTACTGCTACTTCTACTACTACTACTACTACTGCTGCTACTTCTACTACTACTGCTACTACTGCTGCTACTTCTACTACTACTACTACTACTACTACTACTACTACTACTACTACTACTACTACTACTACTACTACTACTACTACTACTACTACTACTACCTTCCTGCCACCAGGATTTCCTCTGAGGCGTGTCAGAACCACCAGAAGCTCAACTTATTCACACCCTTTCCAAGTTTCACTGCCTAATGCACGAACTTCATCCCACAAATCACCATTCATCCCTAGAACATGCAATTTGTGGAACGTCTTACCGTCTTTTGCTTTCCTGAATCTTACAACTTGCCATCTTTCAAATCCAAGATCAATAAACTTGATCTGATCCCTCTCTCCTCTTAGTCTTTTGCTTTCTTCTGTCTTTTTTGTAGGGCTTTGTATAGGCCACCATGGCCTTCCCCCAAAGTAAATCTCAAAAACCTCATTTAGTTGCATTTTACGGCGCCCTGATCTTATGTTAGTCCTATTCTACATCGGTAGTCATATGTGTGTTTAAGACAATCGCTAAAAGACCTATCAATGGTAATCAAATCATTGCCCAATGTTTCTGAATGTAGGAAAGTATCAAAGAAAGATGCAAAAAAGGCTGATAATTAGAATTACACTCCCTAATTAACAACCAGCTCAGGAAATTGAGGAGAGTGGTTCATGCAATGTCCTTTTTGGACCAATTGTTCATAAAGACGGTGAGGTTTAAGAAGGGAAAGAACATTTCAGTTAAGTGTCTTTTTAGGGAGAGAATGCCTTGTGAGGGAACGAGATTTTGACGCTTCCATGTCGTGATATATATATATATATATATATATATATATATTTAACTCGAAACATGTAGGTACAGAGTACGAACTGTCATGGAGCAATTCAAGTGCATGAATAAGTAAATTAAGTACCAAGAAACTAGTTAGAAAGCAATATATTCAATAAAAGTGGTGAGTGTAATTGAAGTTAGTTATGAAAGATCGCGATACAATACAATCAGAGGCTAAAGTTCGAGCGTTGAGTCTGTTCAATGAAGCAGCTTTGAGAAGATGATCGAACTAAGTCTCTCTCGGACGTCCTCTGGGTCTGTCGCCACTGACAAGGTCAAATAAGGAGATTTTGTGAGTTGTCTGGGTTAGATCTGACAACATGGCCAAACCAGCGTAGTCGACGTTTGATGATGACGGTGAGCAAAGGTGTTGGGGGGAGAGGGGGTGGGGTGGGTTATTGTACGATATATAGCGAACAACAAATGTACCCGATATACAGTATGAAGAAAATATTGGCAAATTCTGCGTTAATGTGTCTTCTCTCTTGCCAATCAATGATGTTGCAAAATCTAAATCTTAAGAAGAATTTCTCTTATTTGCAAAAACTTTGCACAAACTTCTGTTTTTATGGTTTGGTTAATTGAGACTATCTTTGTTCAGTCGTATGGAAATCTGCCAATATCCGTATACAGTTTTCTCTTTGCCTGAACAGCGTTTCGCAATTCGCTATGAATGAATGCATATAGTTTTCGGGCTTTAATCTCTGCCTGATAACGATGTCTGGAATGAAAAATTAAAATCATTATTTCAATTCACTTTGAAGGTTTCTTCAGGTCAATGGATTGAATTTAGAAATTTACCATGTCGGAAACACTTCATCAGCATAAGCTCCATGCCGTTAGGTTATTTCGTGTCAAGCACTATATTCGATGGATACTAACTCACATACTGTACCTTTTGGATGGTAGCACCATCATCATCATCATCATCATTAGCATCATCATCATCATCATCAATCATCAATCATCATCATCCTCATCATCATCATAATCATCATCATGATCACTGCCATTATTTTCATCATTATCATCATCATCATCATCATCATCATCAATCATCATCATCCTCATCATCATCATCATAATGATCACTGTCATTATTTTCATCATTATTATCATCATCATCATCATCATCATCATGATCACTGCCATTATTTTCATCATCATAATTATCATCGTCATCATCATTGTCATCGTCATCATCATTGTTATTATCATCATCATCATCATCATCATCATCATCATCATCATCATCATCATCATCATCATCATCATCATCATCATCATCATCATCATCATCATGATCGTCCAAAGCCATTCGTCTCATCAATAATCCTAACCTCACCAAATCGCTCCAACCTCTTTCCCATCGTCGTTTAGTTGTGGAGATCTTTCCATCTATTACAGATACTTTAACGGACATTTTTCTCAGGAGATCAGGGATATTATTCCAGTTCCTCTGAGGCGTGTCAGGACCACCAGAAGCTCAACTCATTCACACCCTTTCCAAGTTTCACTGCCTAATCCACGAACTATATCTCACAAATCATCATTCATCCCAAGAACATGCAACTTATGGAACGTCTTGCCTTCTTCTTGCTTTCCTGAGTCCTACAACTTGCCATCTTTCGAATCTAAGATAAATAAACTTGATCTTATCTCTCTATCCTCTTAGCTGCTCGCTTTCTTCTTTCTTCCTTTGTTGGGGCTTTGTATAGGCCACCATGGCCTTTCCTCAACATAACCCAATAAAGAAAAAGAAAATCATCATCTTCATCTTCATTGGCTCTCGGACTTTGCACCCCGTGTTTCTTCTACAGAGGCTGTAATCTGATGCCCTCGAAACGCTTTCTACACATTTAGCTAAAAGTCTTGTATGATTATTGATAACGATAAAAGAGATAAAGTCATTATCATTATCATACTCATAATCATTTTTAGGAATCCATGACATGCATCCGAATCACCATCAACATCATCCTTAGACGATTCCATTGATTATTATCGTCATGGTGGTAGTCGCAATCATCGGAATCACCGCCATTATTGTCGTCATATCAGTCAGGTTTCTTCGCTTGAAACGCGATTGTTTTCTGCCAGAATCAGAATCATTCCCATCGTGTGACTGTGTGGGATGATTTCTCGTCAAGACCCACACATTGAGAATAATCTATGGCTCGCTTTGCCTAACATGATTCCCCTGAACAACAACAGATTATAAATTTATCATTTTAGGCGCTTTAGGAATTTGAATTTTAGATCTAAATTGGTGAGTTGTCTATTAATTGCTGAAGAATTTTTGTGTATAAATAATGTTAGATAAATGAAGTGAAAGAATGAATGAATGAATGAATAATTGAGTGCAATAACGAATGAATAAATGAATGAACGAATGAGTGAAATAATGAATGAATAAATCAATGAATAAATAAATGATTGAATTATTGAACAAATGAGTGAAAAAATGAATGAAAGAATTAGTAAATGAATGATTGAATGAATGAATGAATAAATAAATTAATGAATGAGTGAATGAAGGAATAAATAAAAGAATGCATTAATTTAAGAATGAGTGAAAAAGAAATGAATGAATGGATGAATTAATGAATGGATGAATGAATGAATGAACGAATGAATGACTGAATGAATGGTATTCTCGATGAAGGATGAATTGATATTCATTCTTTAGATAGTGCTTCTCTGACGTTTCGAAATTTCTATTCAGAATAATTCAAGAATAGTTATTCTGACAAATGCCGGTGGATCTCTTTCCATCTTCATAACACAATTTTTGAATTCCTGTAACATCACATTTATCTTGGTTTCGTAAAATGGTCAGATTGCTTGGTCCATTTTCGTTCGTCTTGCTTCTTCCTTAAGTCCTGCGGTGGAAAAAATTATTCGGTTCTCTATTTTCAAGCCTGTGGGAGCCGAAATCATTAAGCAGAACGCGAATTTTTTGTTTCTTGAAATTCTCTGAAGATTTTAGGCTCTTTAATTGAACAAGGAAGTAATCTTATTTGATCTACCAGTGAAATTGTTCAGCAGAGATTCTTAACACGGCCAAATTGGTTGTCAATGATTTCTAGAAGCTATTTGTAAAGACATTCATCAACTTAAGCAACGCAATTACCAAATTTAGTTGTGAATTAGCTGGACAACTTCACACGAAAGATATTTTCGCTTCTGCAAAAAAGGATGGTTCATGTTAACTTTTCACTTCATATGCTTGAGTTTCTTTCGCAACCATGCAAGCTCGTTCTTTAGTCACCGTCATACCTATCTCATTTTATTTATTGACTCATGATATCATGGTCATCATTATCATCGTTATAATCAACGTCGTCATAATCATCATCATTATTTAATAATCATCACCACAATCATCGCCGTCGTCATCATCGTCATCATCACCACAGTCATCATCATATTCATAATCATCGTCATAATCATCATCGTCATAATCGTCATCACCATCATCATCATAATCATCTTCATCATCATCCAAATCATCATCATCATCATGTCATCATCGTCGTCATAATCATTATCTTGATCATTATGTCATGATCACTATATCATGGTCATTATCCTCATCATCATCTTAGTCATCATGTCATCATGTCACCCTCTTCATATCATGATCACCATAGCATCCTCATCATCTTCACACCATCATTATTATTATCATCATCATCTTGATCATCATCTTGATCATTATCTTGATCATCATATCATCATAATCATCATCATTTTTTCACCTAAACCACTACCCATATCTCTCATCCATATCATAATGATGAATGCTGTCGTTTGAATCATCATTATCAGCAATCCTTGTCATTCCCATTACCGCTTCTTCATCGAAATTCAATTTGAGTTTAATCGACGAGCACCTTGCCAGAGGGGAACTATCCTTGCCAATTGCTTCTCTAGGTGCAACATGGCTAGTCCCTTGCAACTATCAAGCCCTAATTGCAGCTGAGATTCCTCTAGTTTCGTGGTAACCGTCTGGTTGTTTCAATCCATAATCTGGTACTCAACTCATTTAGGTTGCTCCTTTGCATTCGAAATTAAATGCTTTTGATGTTTGTTTATATTTTGATCGGATGTTCAGGTCAGGTCAAGTCAGGTCAGCTCAGGTCGTCCCTTGGTCATGGCCTGTGGGCCGTGGGCCGTTTGGGGCACTATAATGGTGGCACGCATTCCTCCACTGTCGTCAGTCGGTGGACACTCACGCACTCCACGATTCTAAGCGTACTAAACCAGAGTTTAGGGCTTATGGGCCAGAATCTGGTACGGCTCAAAACGGAAGAGGCCACAGGAGACCACTTTATGATTAAGTACACTTCCCCTGGGAAGCCACATTTCCTGTCTCTGTTTTCTGTTTAAACTCGTAACTCAATATACTACGAATATTTTTCTTATTTCCAATATCAATAATATATTTTCCTTTATTTTTCATACCCTGCGTCTTCTCCAGATTTTGTCTCATGCTCTGAGTCGTATTTTTATAAATTGAATCATGTTTCTAAAAATGGGATGCAATGTAGAAGGAGTCAATTTGTTCGCCGCCCAATTACACTCTTGGCAATTAATTATTCAACTAAATGAGTGCGCGATTCGTCTGACCACAATGTGATGTAGACGAACACTTACATAATCTGCCCTTGTACGCAGTCCTACCTCGTTTCCTGATTACCATCATTCACTCTCATGGTAGGACGGAAGGTCAGCGCTTACCTGGGCTGCGAAATGCGGCCATGAATCGACAGTCCGAGATTTGCTTAACTATGGAGTCTACCTAAACATGCCGGACAAGGTTAGTGTTTTTTTGTCATTTTAATGTGATTTCCATATTCATTCGTTTTTCTCATTCGATCCCATTATGAAGTATCCAGGTAGGAATCTCTCTGCTGCGTTTGACTCCGTCAAGATATTTGTACAATACCTTGGAGTAAATCCAGTTTATAACCCACTTTGGCTGAAATTCATGGGATTATTTAGTCTCGTTGCAGGCCTTTCTTGCTTTTGGGAAAAGTATCTTGGGTAACATGGTATATGGGTGAATTTGAATGAATAAAGGATCAGGAATGAGTTGCAGTTGTGTATTCATAATCCGCAATGAAAAAAATGCCCGCACTGAGCAAATGTCCGCTTTTAGCAAACGCCCACTTTTGGCAAACGCACACTTAAAGCAAATGTCAATTTTTAGCAAATGCCCGATTAAGGAAACACCCGCTTTTAGCAAACGCCCGCTTTTAGCAAATTTCAGTTTTTAGCAAACGCCCGCTTTTAGCAAATGTCCGCTTTTAGCAAACGCCCGCTTTAAGGAAACACCGGCTTTGAGCAAACGCACACTTTGAGCAAGCGTCCGCTTTTTGCAAATGTCCGCTGTTAGCAAACGCCCGTTTTAAGCAAACACCCGTTTTTAGCAAGCACCGGCTTTGAGCAAACGCATACTTTGAGCAAACGTCCGCTTTTAGCAAACGCCCGCTTTAAGGAAACACCGGCTTTGAGCAAACGAGCACTTTGAGCAAACGCCCGCTCAAAGGAAACACCGGCTTTTGGCAAACGCCCGCTTTTAGCATTCGCCCGCTTTGAGCAAATGTCCGCTTTGAGCAAATGTCCGCTTTGAGCAAATGCCCGCTTTAAGCAAACGCCCGATTAAGGAAACACCCGCTTTTAGCAACACCCGCTTTTAGCAAATGTCCGCTGTTAGCAAACGTCCGCTTTTAGCAAACGCCCGCTTAAAGGAAACGCCGGCTTTTAGCAAATGTCCGCTTTTAGCAAATGTCCGCTTTTAGCAAACGCCCGCTTTAAGGAAACACCGGCTTTTAGCAAACGCCCGCTTTAAGGAAACACCGGCTTTGAGCAAGCGCCCGCTTTCACCATCCAATAGCAAAGACCCATTGTGATTAAGAAACCGTTTAAGACACTTCCTTTCTTAGCAGACATTCTCTAAGAGAACGCACCCTTCATCGGTAAACATACCCTGTTTTGCAAGTACTCCTCATAGTAGGCGCCTTTCTTGAGCAAGGTACCCCTGTTAGCAAACATCCTTTCTGAGCAAACACTCTTCAAGTCAACACCCAAGAGGAGCAAACATCTTAGCTCTCCATAGGAAAAATATTTGTTAGCAAAACTATTCATGACAGACATCCTGTTTGAGCAGACATCTAATACAAGCAAACACGTGTTATGGTCTAGTGCTCTATAAAGGAAACATATTCACAATTAGTAGTCCTCCTCATTCCAAACACCCTGTTGGAGCAGACCGCCCTTTTGAACAAAGATCCAGTGAGAGTAAACTTGTTTTATTAGCAAACACCCTTTGTAGCCAGGATTCTTTGCAATCAATCATCGTTCTTGAGCAAACGCCTATTATAAGCAAGCATTTGGTACAAGCAAACATCATTTATAAGGAAGTCGTTCTGTTACGACACTTCTTTTTTGAGCAATGAGCAAACGCCCACCCTAAGTAGACAACCTTATGGAGTAATCAGCTCTTAGTAGAAAATAGCCTGTATCTGGAAAGATCTTTTACTAAAATACTTAATGAGCAAACATGCTTCGCTAGCAAACACCCTTCATGAGCGAAAATCCATTAGGAATTCAAACCCGTACCGAAATGGTTACATAATAGTAAGAATTATTCTTTTTTATTTTCATAGCATGGAGACACCTCGCTCATAATAGCTGCCAAAGAGGGTCATAGTGGCGTCATAAAAGCTCTGCTTGCAAAATACGCTGACCTCGAGCTGACTGATGCAGTAAGTAATTATCATCAATAGTATTCACTTTTGCTAAATATTTGGCAGATTGGAGCTTTTTCTCAGTGGTTGTGGATTGAGATTTCCAGCAATTCAATGTACAGATAGGTTGGTAAATTCTGACCTTTCAATGATGGAATTTTATGAAGAATTGTAATCTTCTTTTCATAATAACAGTCGAGAAGCTGGTCTTGGGGCTGTTTTAATCTGCCTTATACGTCCAAACGAAATGCTAATCATGTCTCATAGATTAAACTGTATCAAGCGAAGTAGGTTTTTTCAACGTTTCTCGTCATCATTTTCATAACCGAACACTAACTGAATCGCACATCATATTCTTGAGTGCATCGCGTTAGCCCACAACCCGAAGAAAGATGGTTGCAGCTGACAATCTTTTTTGCTTGTGGTGCATTCGGTGAGTTCAACACCCATCGCCAAAGACTGAGGTCAGTCCCAGAAATCATTGGTGCTCGTCTGAGTTGGCTTTGCGGGGGAGCGGTCTCATAAGCAGGTTTTAATTCGCCTGCAAGAGAGATTGAACCCTGGTTTCTTGCGTGTGATCGTAGCAGATTACCTACTATGCTTCCCGCATTACTTTCATGAAGAGGGAGTTACCAAGATACTCCCATAAGCTTTTTGTTGGACAATTTGTAGTGTGCAGACGTAAAAAGCTGTATTGTCACTGCCTCTCTGGTACAGCAGATACTATTGCTTGATTAGAACTAAGTACGATGAATACTTATTAAAACTTGATAATCGAGACCCATCGAGAAAAAATCTGTGAAAAGTGGAAATCTAAAAGAAGGCACAAAGCGTAAGTAACCATGGTTTGTAATGCGCCAATAGAAAAGCGAATATGATTTATGTTCTGAAGGAAGCAGCCAATCTGTATATAATAATTTCGAATCTTTATACTGGATGAAACACTTCAGCTTTAGAATAGCTGTTATCAATGTGTGTCCAGTTCTTGTGCCCTCAGAGCTACTTTTGAGTATTCATTTACCGACCTCGGAAGATGGAAAGCTGAGTTGACTGTTTGCTTGTGGTTAGTGGTTCCAATGACGGGATTCCAACCCACGCGAGTAGACCTCGTATGATTCGAAACACGGCGCCTTAACCACTCGGCCCTCGGATGAATCAGTGATACAAACTGGCCCAGATCTTATGAAGGCAAACGACGGTGAAATCTTGCAGCAACTTGACAAGATTATTCTTGATTCTATGTAATCGATACAGAATACCAACTGAGTTGCGAGCCGAAAGCAAAGGAGTTTTGAGCGGATTTTATTTCAATCCATTTTCAGCCATAGATGACGAATTGCCTGTTTAAGCGCTTTCCTAGGTCTTGATCAGTATTCGTCTATCGATTCCCTAATATTAAATTGGCCAATATCAGATGTTTCATACTGTGATGAATGTCGGACCAAAAAATCGTCAGTGTGAAAAACATCATGTTGTGCAATATTGATTTCAATGTCAGACCTATTTGTAAATTATGTCAGCTTAAAACCGAATAAATGTCAAACCGGACCAGTTCTGCGATTCTGACACATAATAGATTCTACATTTACTATATCAAGACACCGAGACAATTTAAATTTCCAACGGATCAGCATGAATATTGGACCATATTTGTACTTAATTTGATTCTTCACCAGATCAATCAGAACAGTGGAAGTTTTATTGCTGACTCTACCATGAAGGATGTAGACATGTACGCCCCGATCCATTGATTCACACTGCAAATCAAAATCTTAGGTCGTACGAGTAGAAATTAGCAAACCGGTCACAATAGTTTGATGTCAGTATCAGCTGAATAACGATGGGACCTATCCCTGTTTCGTTTGCGCTAGACTAGAGGTTGGAGATTTTTCCTGGGGTAAAGTACCATCAACTCCCAGACCATGGACTGCACGTGGCAGAACACCCGAACTATGCTCCTCATTACCTTGGTTAACGATCAGGGTGGCAATAAAAATACCGGCTGGAAAATTGACAACGAACCAATGTTTTGATGGTAGACACCTAGAATGTCCGCAGATCTGCAAATTAACGGTTGTAAAGCCATGAATGTGAAAAATTATAAACTTGTTATCCAGATATCAGAGGTCTTTGATTTTGAGATGATCCTTTATTTAGACGGCGTTTAAAACTGCACCACAATTTGCATTCAAAATGGAATTTATGATTGAGGTCGGCCAAATATCTTGGTACCTAAATCTGCTCAAATCGATAGATTAACGTCGGTTACAGGGGATCTTGCATTTTTGGGATATTTTTACATCATTTCCTATCCCGGTTGATTAATCATTGGCACGAAACACACGGTATGGCATCTCCTAATTAATCGATGTTCATTGAAATTTGGGAATTCGCGTTGAAATCCAAGAGTAAATTTTTTATTCGTCTCTAGCTGTGGTATTCTCCCTTCACTTATTCTTGGCAGTTCAGAACAAAGTGCAAGCCTTTTTGAATCACATAAAATACACGCGCACACACGCCCACACGCACTCACGCACTCACGCTTACATACACACAATTTCAATCAGACTTTTCATTTCGACTGATAACCAACTTGTAATAGGACTGCATGATATTTTTGACTGTAAAGTTGGCCTAAATTAGCTCTCATAATCAGCTATATTTTTTCACCCTACTCTAAATAAATGGATGATATTATATTATATCATATTACATTATGTCATATTATATTATATCATGTTATATTATGTGATACTATAGTGCATCATATTATATTATATTGTATTATATTGTAATACTTCATACTATATTATACCATATTATATTATATTGTATTATATTTCATTATATTATATCATATTATATTATATTATGCTGTGTTATGCCATATTATATTATGCAGTATCATATCATATTATGTCAAATTATATTGTATCATATTTTATTATGTCATATTATATTATATTATGTGAAGTCATATTATATTATTTTATGCTATGTCATATTATTTTATATTATTTTATATTATATAATGCCATATAATATTGTATCATATTGCATTATATTTTATCATATTATATTACATCATATTAAATTATATTATATTATGTCCTATTATGTTATATTATATTGTATTGTATTTTATTTATTACATTCTATTGCATGATTAATGTATTATATCCTGTTCGAAAAATCTTTGAGGAGCTAACTGTCCACTTGACTCTTCAACTCACCAAAAAGTTCCTTTCGTCTACCGCGAGCGAGGAGGGGAATATTTCCTCCCTATTTTGCTAATATTGACATTAGATGACATTAACTGCTCGATGTAAATAGAATAATGTTGACTGCATGAAATGTAAGCAAAGTGATGTAGATACAGTCCATTGATTTAATGTCTTGAAATATGCTACCAGATATCGAAAGAGATAACTGAAAGACGGTAAAATTATATCAAAAATAAGACTCCTTATGATTATAGCATCAAACATAATTGTGGTTCTACGAGAAACTGAATCAGTCTTCTTCGTCTTGAAATATAGTTTGTTTTACCAAAAACTGTTAGGCTAGATTATTTGTCGTTCGAATTGCTTGCCATCATCACGGGATTTAATTGTATCAGCACAAACATACCGCACTTCGCCCACTGCTCTTTGTAGATTAGTTTCGTAACAAAATTTAATGGTCGTCTTTAGCTTGGTGCAGTCCAAATTGCGTAGACAATTTTTCAGTACCGTCCGACAATTAGGTTGCGAATGGGATCAAAAGCTCAAGAGGCAAATTCAAGAAAGCCCTATTGGAGAACCTCATGCTTCGATTAAGTCATTTTAAATTCATGTCTGGAAAGCTGGGCTGTTCAGTAAGGGTATTAGGCGTGTGCATAGGACATGGTAAGATTTTTTCCCGTTGATCTTATGATCAATGGTTTGAAGCCACCCTCAGGTAAACTTTCACTTAGAGTGGGGAGAGTTGATAGCTCTCTGTAATTCCGGACGTAGGATTAAGAAAGTATGGTTACGTCGAAAGGAAAGACCTGGACATTGCTCTATCATCAATAGTATGATTGATGCATATAATTCGATGCCATCGAATTATATTTAGTTGAAGAGCTTTTTTGGGCATTGTATCCTAATTACGATGTAAGCATGGTATTTTTGTAAGGCGAAATTTTTTATATTTGAGTGTAGTACAATGCAATCCCGTTGTAGAATCTGTCAAGAGATGATGTTCTGCTCCCGACGAGGTTTTGGACAGTACGTGCTTTGTCCTCCCCAAGCTGCTTTATCCCTACGTACAATGACAACGGATCGCTTACTTCGCATGGCAAACTTTGCGTATTATATTGCTTGCGATTCGGATAATAAAAGGAGTTCACCTGGTTAATCTAAGTAGGCCAACTGCAAATCATGCATTGATCCGAATTATTCCATTAAACGCAACAATAGTTGGAGATTAGCGGACAGAGAGGCAGGTGCAATCTGCGTTACGCCTTGATTCACCAACACCAGCCTCAAGTACACGTGGGTTGTTTGGTCTTACGAGGTGCACCTACTGTAGTGCCCGTCCTGTTTGCTTATAACAGATCATATGGGTATCAAGGCTTCTTTATCGACTCTTGCTGGGCGCACTTTGTTTAATTTATTTTTTCCTGTTCAATTAATTTTGCCATTCCCATTCCTGTGCTTCATCAATAATTCAGCAACGAAATCCTGATGCTAAATATTCATATGGAATACCTAACTTAGTTTGCACGACAAAGTATCACCGTGATACATCTCACTGGGAAATGAAAAACTGCGACAAAGCAAGTCGCTGACAGCGTGTTGAATGCGTTATAGAACCAGTTTACGAGAGGTTGCACGTAGCATTATATGTCGTAACAGCACATACGTCGGCATTGATTAGCTGTTATATCCAACAGAGACTCAAACAGATGATGTCTGTATTTTGTGTATACAAAAATGCATCACACTTTAATTAGCTATTATCTGTACAGATGATATGGTGACGCCTTGAAAAGGTATAGTCAATCGTTTGCTCGCGCTTCGTTGCATAACTGATCCACAAATCATATTGTTGTTGTATGTAGCAACATCCCTACTTTATTTGCCAACAGGTGTTTTTTTCCAGTCTAACTTTTGATTTCTTTCTGTGCTGTAGGACGGGAAAACAGCACTCTATCATGCAGTCGATAAGGGACACGTTGATTGTGTCCGAGAGTTGCTAGCGGCAGGCTCCAATACCGAAGCCTCGAATAAGGTAAGAAGATTCTTTTATACCGCTGTTAATTGCCTTTTCAACGTGGAGCTTTTTGACGCAGTTTCTAATCTCGTTATTTCGAGTTTCTAGGGGCTATGTGATCTCAAACTTTGCGTTGTACCTATCGACGGGGTTTCTGGAAGTCGGTGTACAGAATTTCGTCCAGGCAGTGCCTTGCATACTGAATAATCCTGTTCAGACGTAGCCCATGGGACTGCGTGGTTCTCTATCGTGCATCCCAAGGGCATCATCGGCAAATTATTTCTTTAAGTTGATGCTCTGATATTTGAGGGAGTTCAGCCCCATGATATTACGTTGTCCCATGTAATCCTGTTATAACACACATCAAGAGAGTGTAGGGTTCATTCCTCGATATTCCACCAATGCCTCGTGTGAGGTATTCCTTCAATGCGTTCCACCGGCACTTTGATGGCATCAGTTGCAGTATTTCGCTGCATAGGTTACACTAAACGTGCTTCCAAACGGTGTTCTATAGAAATATTAACCTATCAAATACAGAAGCCGAACGTTAAATGTGACAGATGCCTTGCAATACTCTATGAAGGGATCGTACAGTTTTCGTTCAAATCTGGGTGATTGTCTCTTCTGGGTGCGCCATTAATTTTTATGAATCCTTGCCTACTTTGACGTAGCACAAAGGTAAGCCAATCTTTATTAAGAGTCTTTGATTTTGGACAACTGTTCTTATTGAACAGTTGAGAATTTAGGCCTATATCACGATCGTGCTGAAAAATCACCATAGTTCCAAAGACTTTTTACTAACCGTCGTATCTTTGATTATGAAATGAAAATTCCCTATGCTAAAGCTTCAACCATTTACTCATAATGGACTACTTACTAGTTGTTGTATTTTTATGCGAGATTGGGTTTTGCGATGACGTTTCCTCTCTCGTGGCCAAATCTGTTCTCTTAGTTCCCCTGCCAGTCAGTCTATGAGAGTGAATCAGTTTTCACAACAGTCCTATCACCTCACTATGCAAGGCTCGCGTTGCAAAAAGGCTCTTACGCTGATACTTTTATGCCACGTACGTCTAAGCTCTGGAATTTCCTCCGTCCTTTTCAAGATTTCGAAATTTCTCTGTTTTGATTTAGTTTGATCCTTTTCTGAAATGCCATTTCTGAATCTTTTGATATTTTTCTGAAACTTTCTATGTGACTCCTTGAACTCGTAGCTTTCACTAGATGTTTTTGAACTGATTCTATCGTATACTCTTACAGACCTGGTCCCACTCGAATGACTTGACGTAATCCCAAGCGAGAGATTGTTTACCTGATAGCCAAAATGTTTACTTAGGTATATTTACCAAGTAGTCGAAGACAGAGACGGTATTGTTTATTTTTCGACAAAAATGTCTCCAGATCACATTCACAATTGTAATAAAGCGGAGAAGGCGATGAATGGTAGCAGGTTATTGCAGGAACTTATTTTGTTGGTTCAGTTATCTTGGCAAGACGCTAGGATTCTAAGATTCTAGCACTTTGTCTATGGCTAATGAACCCGGTTTTTTTTTCTTGAAGAAATCTCTGAACCCATTTCAATAAATCTTTCTAGATTGTACTGTTGTATTCATTTAGAGTAAGAAGTATGAATAGCAAATGTGCAAAATTTCTGCAAAGGACAGAGGTTTGGTGCTGTTCTAGTCTCCTTTGTCGTTTTTCAGCGAAATTTCTTCGCTATGCAATAGACACCGATTGGTTCTCCCTTTTTCCCACCATCCAGATGCGTCATCTTAGTTCCTATTTCTAGCAAATTCCCTACAACGCTGAACAATTCACCTCTGCATGTCAGAAAATCATTTCAATCTATTTGATCGGTTTTTCAAATCACTTCTTCTCGATTCTTCATGAGTAAAATATCTGAAGCCGTCTCCCTTTTTGATGCTTGGTTTTTAAAGGAAGTCTTCGATTTTAGCACCACTGACAGTGGGATTCTTTGCTGATGATGCATATCCAGCTGATGCATTGCTACTAATGCCAGTTGGTGTGCTTTTGTGCAAGTGACAAGTGCCATTCTCTTCATTTGATGTCTTTATTTTCCTCAGAGATTAGCAGCTGGGGCCAGATAGCCAGATCCTCCATTTAAACTATTCTGAGCAAGACCCTCTCTCGTCCATTCTTAAGTGCTTTGATCCAGTTATTATTCATTCATTGCTTCTTCATGCTGCGACCTTTGATTATTCATACGAGTACACTGGTATCTTACTATTTTTACTGTGTTGCCCAGTATAGAGCAATGCATTTCAAAGCTGCTTCCAAAAAGGGCAACAATCCAATGATCTTTATATTGACATATGGAGATTCCCTTCGCAATGATAACTTTTTCCAAAACATCATCCTATCTTTGTGTGACTAGAAACCTTTCCCTATTTCAAAGAAAAAGATTTAATTGGTGACTCTTTGTTCGAACAAAAGGCAGGATTCTATAGGATTACCCAACACCGAATAAGTTTCTTGAATAACCTCTTTGTTTTGAATCCTTTCTCGTTCGTCTTCTATCTTTGCATTGCATTCACATCTGGCGTGTTGCTTTCTGTTCATTAGCATAACCTACTCAATGCTCCTAGGAATAAACTAGCTTTGATTCAACTCATTGTCCATGGAATTACGGACCTTTTTTGCAACGGGTCTTGTAAACCAAATCAAAAAAAGTTTGTATTGAAGATTATGCAGTCGTGTAGATCGGAATCTATAAGTGTATAGAATATGAAAAGGGACATGACCAACGTTGAAATTTTGAGCAAGAATAAATGACATCAGCAAAAAATGATGAATGGAAAAGTTAATTCTGAGAAACTCCACACGAGGGGCGTGCGATGGCAAACTCAACGGTATGGCATCAGTCTCTTTGCTTATTGTAGCTTATAGCAATGTTTCTTCATTGCAAGATATTGCATTTGGTTGCCTTCCGCATCATCAGTTATCACTTCGATCATTATCATCAATCGCCATCACCATCTTGAGTACAGACGATCACTTTGATCATTGATTATTGTCATTATCAATCATTATCATCAATTGCCTCACCATTTTCAGCAATGATGATCATTCTCATCATTGATCACTATCATCAACGCTCATCACCATCTTCACTACAGACGATCACTTTGATCATTGATTATTCTCATTATCCATCACTATCATCAATGGCCTCACTATTTTCAGCAATAATGATCATTCTTATTGATCACATATTGATCAATATTGATCATTATCATCAATCGCCAACACCATCTTGAGTACGGACGATCACTTTGATCATTGATTATTGTCATTATCAATCACTATCATCAATTGGCTCACCATTTTCAGCAATAATGATCGTCTCGTCATTTATCACTATCGGCATCAACTCACGTCTTGAATTGCAATTAGCAATGAGATTTAGCTTGTCGAAAGTGGCTACCGTAATCGCCCTGATATTGAAGTTTCCTTATTTCTGTTTACTTCGATGTTCGATTTTAGCTTGGTTGTATCGAGCAGCAATCCTCATTTGAAGAAAGAGTGATATAAATTTTATATTTTTCATTCATACCTGAAGGATTCCAACACAATTTATGCAAATGAAAAATGTGCAGAAGCTTCCTTCTACTTTTGTAAACTACTGGTACAGCAGGCCGGTCGTAGCAAACCTTGAAACTTCTGGTTGTCTTTCAGTATTCTTCCATTTACCCTCGGGCTAACTCCCTTTTGACACCTGGAAAAGAGCTGGTCATCTTCCGGCAAGCTCACTCCTATCAGACTGGATGCAGATTTCGTCATTTTTTTACGTACTTCGGAGCTCCAGACTTCACTTCTTTGACGACTGAATACTCTGTTTTAGCGCCGCTGTGACTTTGTACATTTTCAGATGTGTCAGTCTTGATTATATATTTTTATTGGACAAATGGAAAAACTTTAGTGGCTTTTTGTTTGAAAGCTTCTTGTAAGGTTTCCTGTAAAAGTAATTCGTCATCTTGAAGAATTACGTGACATGAATACATCTTTTACATCTGAACGGTGACTCTCCTATGTCAAAGGAAACTCATCCGCTATGTGATAAGGGTTGGTGGTCGCTTGTTGTGACGACATTTGAACTTATTATGAGGTGTAGTTGGATGATTTAGAAAGACCAGCATTTCTTTCTCAATAATGTTTTTCATCATTCTAAAGTCAGCCACTAAAAGCTGGGTAGATGAAGGTGATTATAAGTAATGTCAAGAATTGAGAAATTTTGAAAGAAAGCTGTTCGCTGAAGATGATCCTGTGATGTGTAGAACTATCTTTCATCGCGTAATCTATTCATAACGTCAGCTCAATAAAACGCAAGGGATCAACCCACGCCTCCTCCACAGGGATTTAGAAGCCACAGGTGTTATTTGCATGGTTTCAAATCATTCGGGGATCGCTGCATTGAGCACTTTTGTCGTCTTATTAATGGCTCCATGGCATAAACTGTCGTCCAGCAGATTCAGAGCTTTCTTTTTGCTTGGTCACCTTTAAGTGGGTTCTTACAACGATTATTTCTATATTGGAACTTAGCAAAGAAAAGCGGAAACAGATTTGTGTTGCACTGAAGATATTTTTCGCCTGACATTCGTCAGACTGTGATCGTCGGATACTCACCGAAATGAGACGATGCAAGTCATACCAAGAAGCAGTTCAATGCGAGTAAAACCTGATGCAAATGATTGACCACCATCCCTCGTTGCGTTGTTTTTAATATGATCCAAAATCTATACTCTGCTGTGCGCTAAACGAAAGATCTTTCGTATTACGCAATCATGTTTCCGCTTTTCTGTGAAATACTGAATGTTTGTGCAAGAGCAAAATTTATTCACTTAGGGTTAGCTTTAGTGAAGACCATGGCAGAAATTAGTTGTGGTTCTTATTAGTCTGTTGTCCAATCCAGTCACTCACTCCAAACACCATCCTTTGCAAATTTAGGTTAGAGGCCAAGTTTAAAGGTCAATGGTAATGTTGCGGTTAAATTGAGGTTGTGGTCAGGTTCAAGATTGCAGTTAGAAGCTCCGTTATAGTTCGAAAATGTAGCAATTGGTCAGTCATTATACGTCAAAAAAAACTCTAAATCAGAACTAATTTTGCATTCAAATCTTGTTATTACTGATCGCTGATGGTATGGTTTGCAAATTTATGGCTATGAAGAATTCTTTGTCCGAATTGCCATCTATTTGTTTTGTCGTCAGGCGTTGTTGCGTTCTACACAAGGAACGTTTGACTGCTGTGCTGAATCTCAAACATGACGTGCCTTCCTTTTTCCCGCTTTCAACATTTTTGAATCTAAGTTAGACGTCTTGTTTACGGGTGAATGCCGTATGTAAGACTGTTGAGTTCTTTGTGAAACAGACTTGGACCTTGCACTTTACGCCTGCTTTCTATATTAAACCTTGAGTGAGTAGTGTCTTCAAGACAGGTAAGAACACTGCTATGTATGCACACTGTTTCACTGATCAAATGTAAATTTTCTTTATGTAGCGTGCTCAGGTTCTAAGAATTAGGCCATCATAACGACACGGATTTCTGCTGAGCGCAGTATCTCTTCAATTCCGAATAACTGACTAAATTACATTGTAAGATGGATATTTATTTGTAGTTGTAAATCACATCAATCAACAGGCACACAAATAGCACATGACACAGGAAGTACAAACTTCACAACACAGCTAGGCAACATGGTTACAGGAAGTATAATTAACATAACAAATTTACACATTTATAATATGGCGCCCAACTTAGTTAGCGCAACATTACATTTAAATTAAAATTAATACCGTTTACCCGTGTAAGAATTAATCCGACAGTATCTACATATTGAAATCCGATTCCATAGACTTCTTCACAACCTTCGTAAGAGCAGATACATTGCCGGACGACCTTGCTCTGAGCAGCAGTCCATTAAAAGTTTTTGCATCGATGCAGACAATTTCTTTCCTTGCATATTCAGTTTTTTTATCGATTGAAGATAATTTATTATTGCTTCTATTTGTCCAGTTATATTTCTCGGCACTTTTTATCAACTTGTTTCTTCATGAAATTCCACTGACCAACAGTCTCTCATGAAATTCCATTGACCAATAGTCTCTCGTGAAGTTCCATTGGCCAATGGTCTCTCATGAATTTCCATTGACCAATAGTCTCTCATGAAATTCTATTGACCAATAGTCTTTCAACATTTTGCGAAACAATTTTAGAAAACCTACAAGTTCCTTTAGAACCTCTCAGAAGGCACGAAACATATCCTTTCAAGAGGCCTCGGTTGTGTCTTCCCCACCACTATCGTCATTTTCATACTGATTTGGTGACCAAGAAGTTATATAAAGGCTTTCCTGTCAAATTGGTTTAAAGAGTTGTATTGCAGCAAATGCTCTTTTGCAGGGATAATGAATAATACTAATAATTTTTTTTTAAACTTCATTTTGATATATAAGCTAAACATACAAATACAAATCTCTCTAATAATAGGTCATTTGTATTCGGCTGACCTAATTACAGGTATTTCTAGTATGAACAAAATAAAAATAAAAAATTAATAAGAAGAATTAAAGGTTGCAAGGAGACTGTTAGTAGGAAAGAAGATCTGGGTTAGTCCAGGGTTTATTACGCATACAGAATATGTAGTAAGTTGTGCGAATGATTATAGTTGATAATTTAGTAATGATGTAGTTAGTATGTGCTTTGTCAATGGTTAGCTCGCTACACATCTGAATGAACAAATCGCTAGATTGTCCAAAGATTCCAAGGGAACCTATTGATAAGTTCACAAATTTAACGTGGCGGTATTTCGATGTTTAGGTAGCGATGCTTGGTAAATTTCCTATCAGCGTTATTATCAAGGTGTTTCCCAAAGCCAACGCTCAATTCTAGAACATAGAGAGTATTAGAAGGAGTGGAGATGAGCATTTCAGGACGCAGGTCGTCACTAGTGACGAGAGAAGGGGAAAGATATTGTGGGAGGTCAACATAGAAAGTACAGTGATTTAAATATTGAAATGTTGAGGCCAAGAAGTTTAGTGCAGAGTCATGTCTCCATGTGAAGCGGCCCTCGTTGAGATAAGATCTACAACCTGCAACTACGTGGAGAAGAGACTCTGGCTGGAAGCAAAAGGAACAGTCAGACGTTTCGGAGAGATTCCACAGCTTGAGATTTTTCCGAGTCGCAAGTGTGTTATTAAGGTACCTGACAGTGAAGTTAAAGATGTTTTTGGGTAGTTTACTTTGGGCAGACGACCAGAGAGAATTTACAGTTTTCAAAGAGTGATTCAGGAGGAAAGTAATGAGAAAGCCTTGAGAGGTTAAGTTAGATCGGAGTTTGTCGGTATGGCTCCGACGCACTGCCTTTAAAACTTGCTTAGTGTTTCGGTATGTATCATATTGTATGTTCATACCGAAACTAGTACTTCTCCACAGGGATTTTATTGCATCGTTCGATGAAGATTTCAGGGCAGTACGCAGGACAGTTTGACATTGTAGGAGTTTTACAGAAGGAAGAAGGAGATTCAAACCAAATTGGTTTCGAGGAAGACTAATACCGCTGAGGGTGGCGCTAATTGGAAGATCTAACCATTTTCTCGCGAATCTTACCACAACATTGTCGAGATTCTCGATGACCCATGTCCTGGAAAGATTGGCAACAGTTAGATGCCAGGAGAGCTTAGAAAGAACGTAGCGTTGATAGAGGACAAGTCTGTTTTTGGGAAAGATGCGTAACGAATCGATTAGTTTCATCATGGCGAGAAGAGATGATTCAAGGTGGATTTTGTGCTGATGATTGTCCATTTGGAAATTGAAGAAGCGGCCGAGATATTTAAAGGATTCACCATGTTTAACTACTGGCAAAAGTTTGGTGTTGATGAAAAGTCTAGGTTGCAATTGTAGAGAGCGGGAAGAAAATTTTCTGATTCCAAAGGTGACGCATTTATCAACCCTAATAATCATGTTTGCCCATTGGCACCATTTAGTAAAACAATTCGCGCTCGTCAGTTGCAACGACCGCTGCGTCATCTGCGAATTGGAACCAGTGAATAGGGTTAAAGAGACGATCAGTAGAATCATGTGTAGAGAAACCGAGTTGTTTGTATTTCTCTTGCTTAATGACTTGAATAAATGTATTAAAGCATATGTTGAAAAGTAGGGGGCTGAGGCAATCCCCTTGAAGGACGCCTCTACCGACGGGAATAGCAGGGGAGGTAAAGTTATCAGTAATGATGGAAGTCTGAAAGTTTTCATAAAGATTAGATATTAAAGTTTGTATAGAGAATGGTACATGATGATTGAGAACCTCTTTGATGAGATTGTGGTGCACTTCTCCGAAAGCATTTTTCAGGTCAATAAGCGTGATGACAACCGAGCGCTGTTTTATGCGTGCCTTGTCGATAATGGATGCCATCATGGAAGTGTGTTCAAGAACCCCTGAAATCTTCGGAGTAAACCCTTTTTGGATTTTTGTTTCGATAAATTCGTTTTTAGCAAGAGAGGAAAAGATAGAATCTCGAAGACATGAAGTGAAGACTTTAAGAGGAACAGATTCGAGAGTGATAGGTCTGAAGTTAGCAGGATCATCGCTAGTGCCCTTTTTGTGCACCAGAACGGTGCAAGCTTTCTTCCATTCTGATGGAACCCGTCCCGATTCCCAAACAATGCGGATAATCTCGGTCAGATATGTTCTGAGATATGGGCATCTCTTGAAACAGATGATGGAGATCTTATCCAAGGGACAAGGTGAACCAGAGGACTTGATTCTGCGAACAACTTGAGTGACTTTATCATAGGAAGGAACAGATTGATCGAAAGAGAAAGAAGGTTGGTTAAATGAAGGGATCCAATGTGGTATGGTAAATTTCTTGCAGGGAAGGATTGCAGCAAAGAATGTTACAAAGAATCGAGTACAATGATCACGAGAGAAGGAAGGCAGTACGGCAGAACCCTTTTCAATTACATTTTTAACAAAGCCCCAGAGGTTTTTGGATACATACCGATCTTGGTTGACTGCAGTGGCAGAAGAATGAGTAGAATCTTGGCTTTTCAGCTTTGAGCGCAGCAATTGAGACACGTACTTGATTTCTTGGAGAGGGGAATCGTTCATTTTGAGCTGTTTTAATTGGTGCTTTAGTGATTTAGGGGTTAGGTGTTTATACTTACCGCAGAAAGCATTAGTATGGTTAGTAGAGTTAATAGTGCCATAAAGATTTGCAAAGTAATTATAAATAGTATTGTTCATAAATTTTATGGTTAAGTCTATTGATGTTGGTTGCATCTGGAAATTCCCGAAAACAGTTTTGAAGTAATCGTTTGCAGCGGTCCATTCGTCAGGCGATCTCGGCAACTTCACTCCGGGTTTTATACGCACGTTTGCGAGTTTGTCAACCTCAATCACCTGCTCATTGGTCGATTCGCTGCATACGTCATCATTGAGAATTTCAAATTCTGACCGTTAGTCTTCGTCCATATCCTCTATAACTCGGCAGCGTCGTTGATGCATTTTCAGTCCTTTTACGCCCTTGCATTCTTTTCCGCAGCTAAATTTCACCACAATCCGTTTGCAGACTTGGTTGGACTCATGCTGTAGCGTTGGAATGGGCTGTTCGCCCGTCGCAATGGAGTTAGACCGTCGTTTCTTGCAGCGCCAACTGTGACGGCCTAAGGACTTAAAATCCTTTCCGCAAAACGAGCACACGATAAATACAGCGAAAATCCAAAATAAACGAAATCGAAACATTGTCCACTGTAACCGATGTATTAGTAACGAAAATAGCGAAAATAAGCAAGAATAAACTTGTAATTGTCAAGAATTCGGAAGGTAAAACGAGAGCTGTGTATAGTGCGACTTGCCGCCACTGCTCAACAACAACAATGAATAATGATAATAATGATAAAGATATTGACAGAGGAAGGTCTCAATCACTCTAGAGTGATTTTCATGAGGGTCCTCTAAGGCTATGTTTCCACGGGACCGTTTGGAGCCGTTCCATATGGAACCGTTCCGTTTAGGTACGGATAGGGCTTGCGTTTCTACGTGACCGGTACCATTCACAAGTGAAACTGCACAGGCGATGTGTGCTTCGCAGATTCACTGACCTGTGGAGAAACCTCGGAATGAAAACAATCAACAAGAGGCTGCAAGAAAAACGCGCGCCAGAAGATGGAAAAAAATAAGTGTGAAAAATTTTTCAGTTGGACTGCAGAAGAGAGTGCTCTTCCTCTAAAAATAGCGCTGGAATACAAGACCGCGAAATTAGCTGCCTGAATATTCATAGAATATCTATTCTTTCTATTCTTTCTATTCTTTCTATTCTTTCTATTCTTTCTATTCTTTCTATTCTTTCTATTCTTTCTATTCTTTCTACTCTTTCTATTCTTTCTATTCTTTCTATTGTCTTGGCAGTGCCACTTTTCTCAATTTCTGCGCATGCAAAAAACTGCTGTGTTGATTATTGAAGATCTTCACCTTCATCTGTATTTAATGGCTGAAACTACAGCCTGACGATTCCTTTCGTATATCAAGTGCAATACTTCAAATATGGACGCATACATTGCTTGCATTTGAATAAAAAACTGGTGAAAAATAAAAAATAAACGTATTCGCGAATTCATCATCATCACAGCTCAGGTTAGGTTTCGTTTCGTCTCGAAAGTAATCAAAGTTCAGACTTGGCGCCAAGCGTGTCATGTGGTCTCTCTTTGAAAGCAACTTATTGCCTCGCTTCATATCCGTATCGACTTGGAACCGTTCCACTCGTTTCCACGGTACCGGTTCCAAACTAGACCTACTTCGTAAGTGGACCCATTTGGAACCACTAACTGGACCCAAATGGAACCGTTCCGATCGGCCCGTGGAAACGCAAGCCCTAATCGTACCCATAATGGAACGGTTCCAAATGGAACTGGTCCCGTGGAAACGTAGCCTAAAAGACGATCTAGAGATGGCTCTGTGATTACAGCTCAACGTCTGAAAATCTACCTCAGCCAAGTAGAGCGCATAAGAACAACTTCTGCCGTGTTCTGCCGTGGACTAAGTTGTAAGATGCTACTGATGATACCCCCGTGAGCTCTAGCGACGTGAATGAGCGAAGTGATACAGAGCCATCATACAGTCATCGGATGAGTTGAAGTGCATCTGCGTTGTAATGTAGTTTTCTTAATGACATTGTGCAATTTGTCCGTTTAGCGTATCAACGCACGGCAGCTGGACTGAGTTCAATATCTGACAGGGGAATCGAGGAAATCGTTCTATTCATCATCGGAATATGTTTAGTATTATTCAACAAGAAGGGAGAATTCATCAGCGGATGAAAATGTTTAATACTATTGATAGTTATTCACGATAGCTACTAGTTACCGTCACTGTGTGTTGCACTCCTAAATAGCTCACATGCCATATTTTTTGTTTAACAAACTTACACACTTTGACCTGCTCATTGAATTTTAAAACATAAGCCATGCAAAGTAATTTGATAAGCTGATTACTCAAGCTAGGTGTCTTGCGGGAATATCAGCGGAGTAATTTCTGCTTTTTTCGGCATATACTCTGCCGAGCGTACAAAGGTAGATTTAGAAGGCTCGAGAAGCCATGCTCATCGAACAGTGTTGTAGTCCTTTCTCTTGATGTAACGTCATCTCAAGTTTGCTGTGATTCTTGAATTACAAGACAGATTTCGATTGCTCTCGCGATTCTTTCGCTGATTGGAATGACCGAGTGCTTGTCATTATCCTCACTCTCACCCCATTTGAAGCTTGGGGGTTCCCTTACCCCAAAGTAATGGGGTAAGGGCTATGCGACGAATGTAGTGAGCTATCCCAACCGTGGAAGCTCCTCCGCGTTCATCATACACAGGAATAAGACGATTCAAGAGAAGCGGTCGCTTGTAAATACAGTTTAGACTGACACACCCAGCATCCAAAAGAGGGATTTGAAGGGATCAAATGGCATTGGTAGTGTTTTTTAGTATTTAGCGAAGGGCAATCTTTTTATGCGATTATTTTCTGTTAGGAATACAAGGGAATAGAAAAATATGTTGAAATGCCCTCCCAAACGAAGCAGCTAAGCCACTTACGATGAAAAAAATTCAAGCCGATCTGAAAACAATCGATTCTTTTTGGATTAACGGTCGTGAAATGTTCGACTCCGCTGCTCCCTCAAAACTCACAATTCTTTCGCATTGCTGTGGCCTGGCTGTTACTTGAATCACGGAAGGCTTCCTTTCTCGGGCGGAATCAACGATACCAGCTAGAAGCTATTGGTTTGTAACGTGCTTATGTCTCACAGCTGTGCTACAATTCAGTGTATTATGGCTACATGGAGTGCGATATACATTCTTAAACCTCAGATCCTAATTAAAGATGTTACTTAGTATTCTAATATTTGTGTGATATCATTCTGTAGCGCATTGAGTATGAGATTTTCAGGAGACAGCACCCTCAATAGTTTATGAATTATTTTTTCGCCGAAAATTTCACTCTGTTTTGAAATTTTCAAGATGTTAAATGGTTTAGAATTCAACTGAAATCTACGATACGTAACCAGCAAAAACACGTATTGGCAGGCGGCCTAACCAAACCAGATAGCATGGTTAACTCGATAAGAGAAGGTATCGGCTTGTGCTGCGTTATTGCTACCGTTAGTTTTAGAAATGATAAGATAGCTTTCGTTGTTTTTCGAATTTGGTCTTATGTGATTCATATCTTTCCTGAATCTTACAACTTTGCCATCTTTGAAATCCAAGATCAATAGACTTGATCTGATCTCCTCTCTCTCCTCTTAGCCTTTCGCTTTCTTCTTTCTTCCTTAGTTAAGGCTTTGTATAGGCCACCATGGCCTTTGCCCAACAAAACTCAATGGAAAAAAAAGAAAAAAGAAATCTAGGGAGGCATTATTCAAGAAAATGTCCTTTTCTCATGCTGTCGATGGTTCGTTTCGGTTTTAGTGTCAAAACTACAGTAGTTTTATTATATTTCTGTCCCTTTTCATGCAGCTAATATTTTCGATATATTTTTTCCAAGATTCTTCTACTACACAGTTTTGAAATTCTTATTTGATGCAATCCCCCCTGCCCCTTAAATTTCAAATATGGCAAGACACCCAGATTCAGTTCAGATGGAGGCAAATTCCGACCTGCCCATCAGAACATCCAAATAGACAACGCACCCAGTCAACTATTTTCCGAGGTTGGTAAAATGAGTGCCAGTCAACTCTGGGACTTGCATCTCTCTGTAGCGATCCGGGTTGTCACCATTGAATGGCCCAAACTTGCAAATTGACCATCTGCTTTGAATATTCCGCTCCAGCTGGTGGACAAATGCGCTTTATTCACCAGCCCGATGTACGTAAAAGCTACTCTTTCGTCGGCTGTCAAATATGAACAGAACAATACCTTAGTTGGCCATCAAGTCCCATGAAGTAGTTTATACAAGTATAGTTAGCAATTAGAGTAGATGGGCTGGAAAAAAGGGTTTCCGAACCCTGGTTAGAAGCCCTCAAGCCTCAATCCCCAAATTAAACTTTTTGTATGAAACAATTTGATAAGAACACATGAACCTCTAGCTCTCCTGTTGAGAAAATCTATTGGAACCTCCGTAATCGTATTTCAGTGGATGGCTCAATGGACTCTTACTACTATTCAATATTTATCATCAAGTGCAATAGAGTTGTGCTATTCGCAACCTTCATGACCTGTCTACGCTGTAGCCAGCGGCTAACTACACAGTGGCTGCCCTCTTTCTTTGCTTTTGATAGAAATACGGCTAATCTTTCAAAGAACACATCCATTCATCAATGTTTTATGACTTTTTTGTAGGAAGGCGAAACACCATTGATAAGAGGAGCTAAAAAGAAACATACTCTTTGTGTGAAATTGCTCCTAGAGAATGGCGCCAATCCGGCTGCAACTGATAAGGTTCGACTTTATTTTTATACTTCATTAACCGTATTAATTTTCTCTCATTTCATTCTTCCTTTCCATCATTCTTTCGGCCATTGTCAGTTTATTCTGTCGCTTCTCTTTTCTCGCTGATCCCGTCTTCCATGTTGAAGCAGCCGCGTTTTCAATTCACTTTCCGTTAGTATTTCAAGCCGTTTGATCTTTTAATCCATCAAATTTTTGCGTATGGAAAACGTGGTGTGCTGTGTCAAGTGTTGTACAGCAGGTATGCCTCAGTCTACATTCCTTAGTTTTCTGCTTCGTAATCTTCGCAACATTCAATTCAGTGAAACCTTTTCTATCCGGGTGTGTATTTTTGCATGCATGTTCACCACAGTGTCAAAATCGTGCCAAGGTACAATGGTTAAGCGTACGAACTCATAAAACAAGAATTCTGTGTTGGGATGCTTCGCAGCTTTCAATAGAAGCACGAAGGCAGCGAGAAGCCACCTCTTGGATATCCACTTCCCCAAGAACAAATTGGGCCTTTGTGGAGCGCGTACTTCGACACCCAATTTCTTCTAACTTTAAAGCCAATCTTTTGACTTCATCTAGAAATCGGATATTCCAGCATATGTTTCTTCTGCAGAAAGGTGACACAGCTCTTCATATATCCGTCCGTTCAAGATATGCAGGGCTCTGCGAAGTCCTATTGAGAGATCAGAAGAATTCAAGGTTGCTATATAAGCCTAATAAGTCAGGAGACACACCGTACAGCATCGATCGGGCAAATAAACAGAGTGTTTTGTCGCCGATTTTCGGAAACCGTAAGTAAGATAGTATATTCTAATTGAAAAGTAACTGCGTTACGATAAATTTTAAGCACTGCTTCACACCACAGAATTAACTAAGTTTTACTATACTGTACTGTATGATGCTATAATCTACTGTACTGTACTCTACAGTACCACACCATACTATACTATACTTAACTATACTATACTCTACTATGATATACTATACTATACTTTACTATTATATACGATGATAAGCTATGCTATACTATAACACACCATATTATACTATATTATGCTATACTATGCTATACTATACTATACTATACTATAATATACTATACTATATTTTACTGTAATATACGATATTATACTATGCTATACTATACCACACTATATTATACTATACTATGCTATACTATGCTATATTATACTGTACTATACTGTACTATAATATACTATACTATACGATACTATGTATATTATACTATACTATACTATACTATACGATACTATGTATATTATACTATACTATACTATACTATACTATACTATACTATACTATTCTATACTATACTATGCTATGATATACTATACTATGCTATACTATACTATACTATACTATGCTATACTATGCTATACTATGCTATACTGCACTATACTATATGCGATGCCATGCTATGTTGTACTCATTACGCTATACGTTACTGCACTGTTCTTTACAGTAGTGCTACACTGGAGCATATGCACTGCACTGAATTTGCTGTACTGCAGTTTAATTGTCCATAATGCACCTAGCTTTACTGAAATGTTCTGCAATGTTCTACAATGTTCTGCAATGTTCTGTGATGTGCTTAACTGAACCATGCTACACTTCACTGCTTCATACTTGATTGTAGCGCACTGTACTATCCTTTCCTTACAGTAACGACTGTATCATAACATACTATCGTCCCAAATGTTTGTCTTTTCATAGTCCAGGCTAGGTTGACATGATTTTTTGTTTCCTTTGACGAGCTGACTTTCATTTTTAATACTTCATCAACTCATTAATCTAAGTATTGTTTTGTTTACACATTTATGAAGCGGGCGTGATGATTAATCGCTATAATGTATCAGTGGGAAACGATTGAATCATTTGAAATTTTAATCAGGAAACATATGAAGTTTTGTTTATTTGGCTTGATTTCACATCTGCTCGCAACAAAAGATTCTCATGTTTTGATTGTACATGGGCATTCCCAAATCCTTAACTCTGTACGGCTCTTGCGTATTTTCCGATCGAAGTGTTATGAAATTTTTCCTTCAGATGTAATACACCTCGCTGCTTTGAAAGTCAAGCCGGGGTCCTGCTTCCCTCCTCCCGGGGTGAATTCAATCAATCCAATGAGATGTGTTTGTTGTTTGAGCCTTGAGATTGTAATGAATGACTATCACTAATCTTGTTAGGGTTTAAAAGGATACGGATTCAAGTCTTCTTGAGGATATTGTACGGTTAAGTTTTCAAGCAATTTCGCGGAACATCAGCTGAAATCAACTCCATTTACGGCTGTCCATGAAGATTTGATGTACTTCGCTCGAATTTCGTGGGGTTTGTTTTCATGGAAACGATATGATGCCATTAAAGAATTGTTCAACCTGAGGACTGTGCTTGAGTTTAAGTCTTCAATGGGGTTCGGTGTGCTTTCGATTGCAGCAGAAAATTGGAAGCCTGTTTATACATGTTAGGGAGCAATCTCAATGACTGTAGTTTCTGATAATGTTCCATCCGTTTCAAACATTTGATAAAATCAACTCAGGACTTTATTTCTTGGTTTTATGGACAATTGTCCAACTTGCTGTCGTGTTTTCGGATCTATGAGCTGATTAAGCGTTGTGAATTTTTGATGGAGCCATTGTTGAAAATCGATTCTTTGAATTCGTTGTCTACAGGAGACTTGAGTGGCGATCTCAATAGAATGGAATTGCCCTCTGGGCATGATAAATTCGTAATGGCATTGGCAGACTTCATTAGCGATCCTTCACTTTCAACTCCCTTGACAGTTGGTTTGTATTCGAGATGGGTCACTGGAAAATCGGTTGTCCTTCAAAGAATATTTGGTAAGTCTGAACTGCATATTGATAGCAGTGAATAAACTTAGAATCACCGTCAAGCAACATGTTGTACAGTGATTGGTGTTATTTGGACAAGAGTCGTATCAGTCCGCTGAAGTAGAAAAGGCAAAAACAACGCAAGAAGATATGTCCCTAAAATTCAGTTTGTTGAATTTAAGTAAAGGAGAACAAAGGGATAGTGTAGATCAGAATAGAATGACGTAGAACAGGACACAGCAGATCCGAACAGAAGCGGAACAGAGGTAGGATAGCAGAGACCACAACTAAGTAGGTAGAAATAGAGTTGAGTGGAGTGTCTCATTAGATTTTGACTTTTTTATTACTGTCAGATCGCTTGAGTCCCTAGAAGCTTTCTCGCTTCGGTAGAATGACGAATTCTCTAATTCTTCTTCGCAGAACAACTCAAAGCATATGCTTTCCAAGAAGCATTTATTTTGTTTCGCATCACAACTGGTGTATTTCTGACGGCCGTTTGCATTGCAGTAACCATCGGACTTATCGTTTGGACACTTTCGACGTGGGTCGAAGGACTTCTCACAGCCCTCGCAAGTTTTGTCGTATTAATGGCACTTATCATTCTCGGTTGTAGCTCAAATAAAAATCACTCTGGCAACATGAATCGTTGTGGCTCGAAACTCCTTCGGATATTCGAAAGAGCGTTGCTTTTCTTTAGGCTGATGTTTTGCGTCCCGCCGGCAGTTGAATCTATACGGACAATGCTACCAGTGCACTTCATTTTCGTAGATTTAACGAAGGCGCCGATATTCGGCGATAACCCACTAACAGCACTCGTAAATCTTGCGCAAGAACTTAACGACGCCGTGGAGCGAGACTATGGAATGTTTGTTACGAGACTTTATCGTGTGTTTCGAGCAGCGCCGTACAGAACGAGGCACCTTTCGCACCAGAACTTACGATCACGATGGAAGACGTCATGCTGTTGTATTCCGTCTGTTGCAATCTTTGTCGTCATCCTGATTACATTGTGGGTCGGCTTATTCTGCTTATCTATATTCAGAGGTAGCACAAATCAAACTATATTGGGGACTGAAATAGGGTGCGCCTGTGTAGTGGCTCTGGCATTCCTTTGCAATCTGCCACGCATATTCGTTATAGTGTATTGCTTGGTATTGTCAATGAAGAAAAGAGTGACGATTGTCTCCTCACAGCCGGGTATCAGAGATGAGACGTTCTTGCATGTTTTGAAGCAAGAAATTGACCTACAGGCGGACATGCTAGAATGCATGGATGGATTCACTAAACGCCAGACCCGAGTTGTTCTCTTCATTGACATGCTGGAGTCGTTGGAACAGCAGAAAGTTCTCCATCTTGTTAATTCGATTAATGTCCTCTTGTCCGAAGCAGGGCACCCGTACCTCTCTTTGATAAGCGTAGACCCCAGGCTGTTGTTGAAAGCAATCGACCAGAACCTCCAATTGCTCCAGGACTCTCACATCTCACCCTATGATTATTTCAAGAACACTGTTGATTTGCCATGCTACTTCTCGGACCAGCCAAAACAGCCTACCACGGGATTGATACCGAAAGAAATCATGTCTGCATTGGTTGGTTTGAATCCAACTGATAATGCCAACCAGCTCGAAGTCAACCAGGAACTGGAGTGGGACGCTGGAGGTATGGAAGAAGATGATGACGACGACAGCCTGAGGGCTGGTTGCAACGGCAAGATTCCCTTGATCGAACGGAACAAGCAGCTAGCCATACGCCGAATGTCAAATACTAGCTCAAATTACTCCGATGATTACAAGCCAAGAAATGTCGAACACAACGGAAACGTGAATTATGATGACAGGGACAACTTGTCGACGGACCTGTCCAAGTTTTTTAACGATAATGAGAGCGGATCACTAGCAGATATCAAGAGAATAATGAACATCGTCTCACTTACCGGTAGGCTTCTTCACGCTCGAAATATACCGTTTCGTTGGAAGACGTTAGCCTCGTGGGTGAGTTTAGCGGACGCGTGGCCGTATAAAATCAGTTGGCTGATCATGCTAGCAGAAGATACGGCACTCAACCTGCAACCCGAACTGTCTTTGCGGAGACTTTATAGTATTTCAGGGCCTTTTATGCCAGTATTGGGTGATGAGGATATTTCATTAGATGCAGATGTGGTATATTTTGAGACGCATTTGTCGAATAGGCACCCGCTCTTGACTGTCGGGGATGTATGCATGTTTATGCAGTGTACTTTCCACATCGATCCCTCGATCAGGAGGTCTATGATTGAATATTTGCAAGCTGTGAAAAATGGAGCAGTGGCTAAAGTTACCGGCTCTGTTTCAGATGGTATCACACGAAATCCAACATCGCCTTGCAGCAGCAGAGTGAGTCAAAATATTCATTAACGTTGCTCCTTCTTCTTTTTTTTGTAGATCCTCCTTCTCTTTCTCACCCTTCTTTCCTTCTTCTTCCTCATCCTCTCTTCCTTCTTCTTCCTCATCCTCTTTTCCGTCTTCTTTTTGTTCTTCCTCTAAATCTTCATCTTGTTCGCCTTCCCCCCCATGCATGCAAAGTTGCCGCTACCAAGATCCCTTAAATACTTCTTCTTCCTCCTCCTCTCCCTCTTCTCCTCCTGCTTTTTCTTCTTCATCTTCATCTTCTCCATCTTGTTCTTCTCTTTCATCTTCTTCCTCTTCTTCTCCCCCCCCTCCCACACACAAGCAGTGTTGCTGGTCCAGATAGACGTTTAACACTCATCTCATTTTTCAGCATCCTCTACGCTCAACACGGTTCCTTCCAGGTTCCTTTCACACGATTTGGGCATGATTTTACCACATGATTAATTCATTTTGACATTATGAATGCCCTGCCTACCGCCAACCTCCCCCCCCCCCCCCCCAAAAAAATCCTTCAAATATCCGGTCTTGCGACCTGAAAGGAGACATCACTAGCTTTTTATTCCTCCTGGCTGTGACTTCCATTATTTATGGTGACATTTTAAACTCAATGAGAAATTCGTTATGGTATCAATTTTCGCTTGAGATTTCGGATCGCCGTAATGTCACATGGGCTATAGATGACTACCTATTGCATGTTTATTATTGATCTTACCTTTTTTAGTTCATGTGGCGAAGTGTTGCGGACGATCTTGTCCTGAGTCAAATGTCATCAGACGATGTAGTCAAGCAGGTATCAATTGCCTTCCGAATTTTTTGTGTGCTCATAATACGATTCCAGCAGTTCCCTATGATGTAATATCAAAACGATGCACTCATTGTACGAGCTCAACTGTCACTTTGTGTTAGGTGTTAGGATGGCTAAATTGGCACAGCTCTTCATTGCATACTCAATGGCTAAGCAGTTGTAGCCGAAGACGTAGCGTAACTTTCACTTAAGAGTGAGGATCGCTAACTATGTAATCAAAGGTGTAGGAATCACGAAATCGCGAAACGATGTCACATCAAGGACAAAGATCAAGGACCTGGACATTGCTCGCCAAGCACAGCTCATCAGGGTCTTAAACTCTACCTTCTGATGGGATGCTAGGGAGAATACAGAATTGATATCTTTGGTGGATCTGTATAGATCATTCCATGATAAAAAAAGTCTAAAATTCTGATGCAATCAGTAAATGATGTGTAAAAATTGGCAGGTCAGGGTCGTAGGGGACTCAACGAGAGTATATTGACAATCAATCGATAAAATCTGATTGGATTTATGCTGGGTACTAGTGGATTAACAAATGTGTGCCTCATTGTTTGTAACGTTCGTTTTTGGTGCCTTTTTTTTTTAGTGAGTTATGTTGGGGAAAGGCCATGGTGGCCTATACAATGCCTCAACAAAGGAAGAAGAAAGAAAGAAGCGAAAGGCTAAGAGGAGAGAGAGATCAGAGGAAGTTTATTAATCTTGGATTTGAAAGATGGCAAGTTGTAAGATCCAAGAAAGCAAGAGGAAGGCAAGACGTTCCATAAGTTGCATGTTCTAGGGATGAATGATGATTTGTGGGACAGAATTCGTGGATTAGGTAGTGAAACTTGGAAAGGGTGTGAATGATGCCTATCCAGATGTCCTCACTTTTCATTGTAGGAAATTGTCTTTCTATAACCCCAGTTATTTGATTAAGAAGGAAGAGCTGAAACGTACGGCAAAAATGCTTAATTTATGCAATGAAACTTTCCCTGAGCGTTGATTCTCCGATGAGCATAACATGAGAAAGTCATACGCGTTATTAGAATTTATATTTTCAAAGCAATTTCCCCCTTTGCATCACGAATTCTTTGCATTTGTAGATAAGCGAAATCGAAGGGATGAACTGCGAGAGCATAGCACTCTATCAGATGCAGTTGAAAGATCACAACATTAATGGAAAGGTCTTGGCTGCTTGTGATTTAAATGAGCTGAGAGATGCGATGCAAATGGCATTCGGTGACTGGCAGCTATTTAAGGCATGGATCTTGACTGCGAGAACACGAGAGCAAGCGGCATCAACAAGGTATCTTCAAATTTCTATTGCACGCTTTGCCTTTCAACATGATGCAACCGATTCAGTTCAAAAGAGATTTTGAAAAATTCATTTCGTCGCCCAAAGTACAATTTGATTTTGTTGGCTAGATGTACTAGCTAGATTTTCAGCTTTACCAACTGGAATTTGTGTATGGAATTTTCTCCATCTTCGTATTTTTTTTAATTTCGAAATCATTCTTAAACTATTTTTAATTTGTAACTTGTATTCATGGTTTAAGTGTTTCTCATAAATTTTGAACTTTGATGTTGCACGTGAAAGCAGTGTTCTCTCTGTGCTTAATTTTTGCTGTTAATTTAATGCTGACGGTGTTTTGATCTTCGTGCCTTCTAGTGTCTTCAAACCTATCTAAATCTGATCTCCTTCTTCCCTCAGCCTTTCACTTTCTTTTTTCTTCCATTGTTGGGGCTTTGTATAGGCCACCTTTCCCCAACACAAATCACTGAAAAAACTGTATCAGCTTATATTCTTTGCTGTTGAAACTCACATAAGTGCAATAGCTTTAACCTCAACGTGGGAAGAAAATAGCAATATATAATTCAAAAAAACTTTTGGTTCATATTTTTACTGCCCTATAGATTTTATTTTAGAATGGACACGTGGTCATTATCATTCCAATCTTATTGCAGAGCAGATTCCACTGTAGGGGAGAGCAGAACCGATTCAACATCAGAGATACCAAACTCACCAGGAACAAGCAGAGGTAATCAATTGAAGCATCTGTCTCTAGTATTGGAAAGAGTGAATATAATTGCTTGCTCTTTGCGATTCGCGACTTATATATCACGGTGTGAGGTCACCCGGAGAAGGAAGCCTAGGCGCCAGCTAAAACTTACTGTGTGATTCGTGAATCATTAAATTTTTAAATGACGTCATATTATGAAAGAGACAAGGACACTGCTCGGCAAGCATAGCTTCTCAGTGTCTTAAAATCCACGTTATGATTCATGAATCGTAAAAATCTTGACATTATTAGAAAGTGCAAGGAAGCTTCTTAGAGACCTAATGTCTACCTTCAGATGCTAGGTAGAATGCATAAATATAGAAAGACTGTCAGAGTAGAAAGAATCTTTTGAATTTTTAAAATCTTATTAATTTTCTGTCGATTTGATCTCAACAGGCTATAGAGTTGTGTCCAGTGGATCGGAGCACGCCTCTGTTGGCATTCAACATGAATTTGAGGATGCGATGATCGACGAAAGTTTGAAGGGACAGGCGAAAGGGCCTTACGGATCACACGTAGTTCGACAGGTTTTGTCTCGTAATTCCAATACGCCCAGCCAACAAATCAAACAAGACAGTATGGATTCGGAAAAATCGGCGAAGGGTATTAAAGGAGCTATCGCCATTGACGATCTAATGGATGGTAGAAAGAGTGAGAACTTCAATTCACATATACGATACTTGAATCATCTGCAGAGATCAGCTGATTCCGGTTTCGCGAGCACTGAAGTGGAGGCCCAGCATGCCCGCCTGAAGCCACTAATAAGACAGACCAGCGTCCAAGAAAACAAGGAATGCGAAATTGAAATGGCGGAGATTTTCAGCTCGAAAAATAGTAGCAAAAGTGAATTGAACTATAAGGACATGATGGATGATAATCATGGGCGAAGACTGAGAGACGATGTAACGTTCCGGGATCCTATTCCAGAGATAAAAGTTCAAGCGAATTATAGTCCGAAGGAGAGGGACCGAACGGACGCATATTCAGTCACTGAAGTTCCTGACGGTTTTAAAGACCAGTTGACGGAAGTGGTGACGTCAATAGCACAGAAACACAGAGAGCAGGCTACGAAGCTGAAAGATGGGAGCGTGAAAGAGCGGGTTCTTGGTGGCAATGAACTCGTGCAGAGTATTAAGCAAGACCTCTCAACTGCCACTTTCAGAAATAGACCAACGACCAATTTCCCTTCGCCCCTCGCCCAGCTGAGAAAAAGAGAAGGGGTCCAAGTAGGCCGCGTCTCCAAGTCAGGAGAAAGAATAAGTGTTGACTCATTCTCTGATATTCCCCTTCCTCCGTTAAATATGCTAGGGGAAAAATCTGCCAGTCAGAACTCTTCCCCGTCACCGCCATTGCCGACGCCACCTCCAGAGATGCTGACCGACAGTGAAGACCCGTCATTCGCCTTCTCTGGTTATGCCAAAGGAAGCCAAGACGACACCTATCGAGGCAAAAGAGGGCCTGAAATGGAAATGAGTCGAGAGCTTGCAGATATCGCTGAGCCATCGCAAAATGTTTTGGCTAAGGCAAGGAAGCCACAGATTTCAAGGATTCCTGCTTTTAACGCGTCTAATTCTCCCATCAAAAACACAAACCTTGGCACTGTGCAAGCGAATTGTGAGACTACCATGCCATGCAAAGGTGCAAAAGCGAAACAGCCTGCTGTTAGTAAGGTACCACCAAACGAATTCGGATCTCGAAATTTAATTGACAATCAGACTTCACAAAAGGACCATCGAACTTACTATTCGAAAAACTGAGGAGACAAACTTGAACAAGGATTGCTGGATTAATGACTGGATGCGTTGTAGCAGTTGGAAGAACTCCGAAGGGGGGTATCAAGTCCCTTAAGACTTGCAAAAAACAGCTATTCCCTTAGTCGACGCAAAATGTGTCAGCAAGTAAGGTTGAGTCCTATTACATTTGAAACGAGCAGAACCTTGTTAGAGAGTGACCATGCTAAGTCGGGGTGGCTGATTGGTGGATAAATTGAGGGCAATTAGAAGAATCGTGACCAATTCTGACTGACCCGGCCGATTTTCATGTGCTCTAACACTGTCCCAACTGCCCTTATAAGAAAGAAGGTGAAACTCTGTTTAAGCATTTGCAGAATACTCCTCGCATGGATGTAATTAAATCATTTTGGCTACGCTGAGTTTGGCATCCAGCACTCAACCTAGATCAGGCAATCAGCGTTTACCATATAACAGAACGTCTATGCCCTCTTAATGGAATGGAAGTTTCTCATTCAAATGCATGGATTTTTGTTCCGAGCACGATCGCTTTGTGACTTTCCTGTCCTTCCTTTTACCCTTGTGCTAAACCTGAATTTATAATGCAAGATGCCACGTCATTTGCATGGTTCAATGGCAAACACGACGCACTGCATGTAACCGCATAACGAAGGTTTATAAATCGTTGTCCTTCTTCGATTTAATGGTGTCTTGAAATCCCATGTGTCTTTTTTTGAAGCAGGGTCTTCATCGCAGACTTCATCGCAGACTCATGTTAACTCATTGTTATTGATATGCTGTTTAGACAGTACCTGACAGTCTCTTGCGATGGAGCTTTTTCTTCGGTTGCCTCTTTCCTTCAGCATCTCCCATAGGCCTTACTTTGGGCTGCACAAATTTAAGGATACGGATATCATATCCCAAGCCTTGATTTATTCAGCTACCCCACCAAACAGTGCTGCCATGTAGTTGATATCTTTTCCATGGAAACATAGTTCCCTAGTTCGTAGCAGGAATGATAATGGTAGCTTTGCCTCTAATCATCAAACTCTAGTAATTTTTTCATTTTTATTATCTTTGTTTTTGTAACCAGGGGTTCATTACTCGCTTCTTCCATCTCTCACACAGCTCATTGACGAAGATCTTATTCAGAAATAATGATATACCCCCTCTATTTCTAGTAATCTTTTGAATTTTTATTTTTTCATAATTGGAATATCCAAGTTTTTCAATCGATAATCATGGTCACTTTCATGGTGAAGTCATCTTTTACTCGTGTGATTTTGCTCGATCACTTAAAAAATTTGCACTGTGATTAAAGCAATTAAAGATTGTCCACGAACTTACCTGAATGTAGACAAAATAAAGCAGACAATTAAATAGCAACAGTATCATTTTTTGATTTTCATCTTAATATTACCGAATTTTAGAGTTGTGTTTATCATCATGCAAATTTTCTTTCGTCTGTAAATATTAAAAAAACACCATCAATGTATAGAACATGATAATTTCGACTGTTTTTCATATTGCCTTCCTGTTCGCGAGCAAATCCTTTCTGCTCCCTCCTGGCACTACCCTTGAAGTGTGATCACATCTCATGACAGATCTCATGTTCAGGACACTACTCAACAACCCGAGACGTAGGAACCGGGGGCACTTGGGAACCTGCCCCCTTCCAAGATTTTGCAGTGAACAAAGTGCTCTTTTTGTTCATGAAATGCCCCTCGTCCAATTTCTCTACTAAAAAAATTAGTCTATGTAGACTGCAGTTAAAGTTCCACTTGCAATGTTCTTTCACATGATGCCTGGTTTGCAATATTTTCCAATGCAATAATGGTAGTTCTACAAGAAAAGCAATTTTACCCTGCATGGTTTTTGGTTGCACTTCAATGACGTTTTACTCTCGTTTGGGAATGTTCTGAAGCGAAAACAATCAGCACTGACTATAGCTTTATTCACTCTAATTCAACGCATATTAAAATGCCCTTCTCGTGAAGAAAGTGCCGTCAAAGTCTCATGCCCCCCTCCCAGTTCAAGATTCTTCCTAGCAATCCCTATCAATGACGTTACTTGCCATGGTACTCAATGCGATCTACGCATGCTAAGTAGAACACACAACCCCTTGTACTGTCTTATTATGCTTCACCTACCCTCTGCATCCCACTGATATCTCTAAAGGGTTCCATCAGGACTCGTTTTAGTTTTCCAGCTTCTTTTCAGATCAGCATCACCATAATGTAAGCTAAAAAACTGATAACCAGAGTCACGAAATCAGCAGCTACCTGGTTCAATACCATAAAAACAAAAGTACTTCAGTAAGGATTGGTGGCGGCGTCGGGCACATATTTAACATGGGTCATTGCGTGGCTCAAAATATCCCTTTTCTGATCGACAACGGCTTTTAATGAACGTCCTGGAGTTCCTCGTGTACGGCTTTTACACCTCCCCCATGATCACCTGATCGCAAAGAAAAGGACCCAGGGGGTAACTCTTTCTTGCATTCTAAAATCCTCCCCATCCTATATTCTCTTTGGATCTGCAGGCATTAGAAAAACGATTATGACTTTGACAAGGAGAAACCCAGGGGGTAACGTGTCCTTGCATTCCCCCCTTAGCATAACGACTAGTACATATATGTTCTTGTCCAATAAAGAATTGGACCTGGTTCTTTATCAAAGGGGACAGTGACACCCCAGCCTCTACTGCGTTATGATTTATGGTGGTGCGGCCGAATGGTTAAGGCGCCGTGTTTCGAATCATATAAGGTCTACTCGCGTGGGTTCGAATCCAGTCGTCGGAACCACTAACCACAAGCCAACAGTCAACTCAGCTGTCCATCCTTCCGAGGTCGGAAAATGAGTACTCAGAAGTAACTCGGAGGGCACAAGCACTGGACACACATTGATAACAGCTGATCTAAAAAGCTGAAGTGTTTCATCCAGTATAAACATTCAATTAAAAAAAAAACAAAGAAAATTATGGATATGATTACTTATCATTGTGATGTTGATTATAACATTTGTAATTATGATTGACGATTATAATGAATCGGAAGTTCAACTCTTCTTTGGGGATCAATCACTTGGGAAAGTATGCAAAAAGGTAACAAAAGCATTAAATTAATCTTTTGTTCAAAATAGTTGATCCCTTCCTCCTTGAAATTGTTTGATGTGGTCAGAATATTTGCTGGACACTTTTTGCTGGAGATGATCCTTGATTGAGGGTCTGCCTCATTTGTAGCAATGCACAGTGATGCAGGCAGGCAACTAGCAATTTCAGAGGGCAGGTGTCCAGGGAACAAAAAGTGCACAATTAGAATAGTATTTAGAGGAGTATAGCCTGGAATTATAAGCACTAGTGAAAATTATTTATCCACATATCATTTTCATCCCCTTGAAATGAAGGCAAAGAATCTAATGCATTTCTCATAATTTTTCATACAAATGCAATGATTGTTGATACCCAATTTTTCACCTTTTCACAATTTCAAGATTATTTTCTAGCCAGACATGAAGTGAAAGTTTGCAAGAATCTTAGTCCTCCTTCTAGTTTTTCAGCTTTACTCTTCAAGTTAGCCCATTGCTTTTTGAAGCATGGCAGGGAAATTTGGTGTACCATTGCCTGTCACAGGATCCCATTGCTGGAACGCACAAAAACCCTTGTCACCTGAAAGACAGCCTTCATTGCAGCCTGATGTAACATCATAAAGCGTACCAGCATTTTTATACAAAAATGGATTGATAAAGCCCATCACAGGCATCTTCCTATTCAACCTGGCATCGTTGAGCAAGCTGATGATCCCGGCAACTGTTGGTGTGGCAGCAGATGTCCCTGCCACCCCAGGTACTGGTATCAAATTGTTGACAATCCAGAAGTGATTTGACAAGGCAGCAATGTCTGGATATGCTCGTCCAGTCTTATTGAAGTATTTCTCATCAGGGATCTTCTCCATTTTCGTCAGATAAAACTGAACCTTTTCTGTTTGATACGCAGGCTGCTTGAACACATTGCTAAAGCCCCCTCCACTGATCTCATACCCATACTCGCCAGAAATGGTGAAGGGGTTTTTCAGAGCAGTGCCCCCAACAGCTGTCACATAGGGGCTGGATACAGGGAAATTCGGACTAAATTTGTTGTCTTTGCACGCAGCACCATCATCACCACTTGCAAACAGAATTGTGAGACCACGGGCCCCTGCCTTCATGAACTCAACATTGACTCTCTGCATGTAGGTTGCCGAGAGACTGCTCTCCACATCTCCATAGCTAACACTGTGTACATATGGCACCTGGGACATATTTCCAATGGCAACCATCCATGTCAGAAATGGCTCTTGAGTTTCATGTCGACCAGCTGTGCTCCAAAACCAGGTGGGAATGTTGGCCCCTGTGCTCATGATGTACTGAGTATCTAAGCTTGCTTCAATACCAGAACGACCAGTGTCTGGGCCTACCACTTTGGCTATAGTCTCTAGATGCTTAAAGCCACTGCCAAAAAGCTTCATGAATTCTTTCAAGTCCCCTGCATTGTAATACTGCTCCAGGAACTGAGCAACCACTTGGCTGTTGTTTGCATTTGACCCAACTGTGTCTGATATATTATACCTCTCTCTTAGAACTGCAGGATACACCCCCACGTGAATTTTCGGTTCCTCTGAACCTCTACCTCTTTTCAGCTGCTCTGCCTTCATCTTCAGCTTACTTCCATTATCATCGACCTTCGTCTTTAACCATTTCAAAGCGGGGAACCTGTGCAGACCACCCACAAAATCCAGGTACTTTGAAATTGGCTTCGGTACATAGTAACGTGATGGAGAACGGATGACAGTTTTTCGGTATTCGTCGTGTTGAAAATAGTAGAAAACCGAGCCTGTCAAGAGATTCTCTGCCGTGTCTCGCCTCATTTCGCAAACCAAGAAATCTTTGTTCATGGTTCCCTTGCAGTTTTCCACTCCATGTTTTGAGAGCCATTTCGTAACAACAAACAAGGCTTGTCTCGATGGTGAAACCAAATTTGTGATTTCCTCAACAGTTATGTATTTACCGTAGATTGGTGAGTTGGGGTCTGAAACCTCCAGTAACAGCCTCTCTAGAGTTTTCGTGTTTCTTTGTTTAACTGCAAATGTGAGTTGCAAGATCTTAGTCGGTTCGACTCTATGCTTGATTCTCCAGCCATCGTTTTGCCAATAGCTAAGACTCTGATCATACTCCAGAGCAACGAATTCCGTTGCTGCCGAGGCACTGCAGACTAGCAAGAATGCAAAGATGAGAAAACTCTCCAGCTGATCCATGACTGCATGTGCAATGCAAAATGCAAGCAGCTGAGCTTTAAATACTTTGCTTATCAGGTCAAAGTCTTTCTTTGTCCTTAGAAGAATACCAGCACATGATATGAGCATGATTGGGAAGCAAAGCTCCTCCGCAGTAATGGGTGTAACAATAGACGCCCGTTAAAAGCTTTCACTGGGTAGACATTTCAAAAAATGTCATTGCAGATAATTGAATCAATGATAACAAAGCTCAGAGCATAAGAAAAAGCAGTAAATAACATCTTGAGACTTTCCTTCTCTGACAAAATTGACTCAACTGTTCTTGAAACAATTATGAAAGGAAAGCCCTCGCTACCTCTGCCATTTCCTTTAAATTAGTGATGCATTGCAAGTTAAATGGTATTTTTGGAACTTTGAACTTAACTTAGTACTATAATTTACATTGTGCTGTGGTTTGCAGGCAAATCAACGCGTGCAAAGGTCATCTCTTCATATTGTCGTTCCAGAACCTTTAAAGACGCAAACCACAACACTGTTCTCATGTAACACAGAAAGAGTTCAATGTACAGCGATTTTAGTCCATGCTTCCGTTCTTTTTATAATCTGCATGCAGTCATCGACATCAGAGTGAACCACCCTCGATGTTATACGCAGCAACAATGATAAAAAATTGGGTTTATTCTCGACACGGGTGTTGAAGTGCACCATACTAGAAATGTGCCATCCCAAGCCACGGTATTGTGAGGCAGGGTGACCAGTTCCCTTCCTTGTCGTACTCTACCCCCGGCTTTGAGGAAAGTGCCAATGCAATGCAGGGTGGGTAGGGAGATACTTTTATCTCTTAGCTGGAGTGGTGCTGGACAAGCGGAGAAGTGATCGACAGAAGACTCGCGTACATGATGACCTGCTGCAGCTGACAGGGATGTCATTTGTACCTGCACTGCGAGTTGCTCAGGATAGACACCGATGGCGTCATCCCATCAAGGAGCTGGTCACGACCGGTCACGTTTGATCGTAACACGCAAGGAAGACGAGGACGATGAACAGAGAGAAGAGAAACGGAATAGCTCGTGTCTTGAACCTGGAACTTTCAGCGCAGCAGTTATGTTCACCAATAATTAAGCCAAATTACCCTTACATTGATTAATGAATCTATTTGAAAATTACAAGTCGTTGGCAATCCCTATATCCGGAAGTCTGCCGGCAAAGAAAAGATCATAATATGAAAAATTTTGAAGGACTTATATTATATACTCTAAAAACAGAATATGTTGGGGAAGGCAAATGTTGGCACAACTTGTGCTTGTCAAGAGTCTTCTTACTTCATGAATGCGAATGCTATCTGTGACTCAGAGCAAGTCATTTCCGTGTTCAAACGTTGTCCATAGGGCAAACTACTTGCTTTTTCTTCATGACAGGGTGCGGATTTCATAGAAAATGACAGAATTATGTGGTTAGCTAAATTATCTCACAGTTTTACTTGTAAGCTGTCCAGAGTAATTCTGCAAACCGTTCTTGACGATTGGTGGAATCCAAACCAAAATTTGGATATCAAGGCTATGCTTACACTGTACCAGATCACTTTTCGATCCGATACAAAAGTGTTACGGATCAGCCATGCATTTACACTAGATAAACTGATCCGGTACAACTTTTTAGCTGCTATCAGGTACAGTTTTGTACCTGTATTGCTACGAGACTGTACCGGTGCAGTGTAAAAGCGAGGGAAAAGGAACACTTTTGTATCGTATCAAAAGCGATCCGGTACAGTGTAAGCGCAGCCTAAGTCCAAACCTTCTCTGATCAGCATTTTTAATGTTCAGAACTCTCGTGGGTGACGTCGCGACATAGTTGCTAGAGCATATGTCTAAAATGCGGACAGTCCAGATTCTAAGCCCCTTCGAGGATAGTTCTCTTTGCTCTTTCCCGGTCCACCCAGCTGTAAATGGACACCGGGTGTGAAACTGGGGGTTCAATACGGGAAAGGAAAGGAGCTGGCTTCACAATGGCAGGGGCTGGTGCCTCTATATCAAGGTGCTACGGGACGCGCATTACTCTGCCACGTATGGGACAAGAAAAAAAATACCAAATCCTTTCTCCCGGTTTTTGCAAATCAATAATTTGCTTTGTGGCAGAACGAAACGGCTGGATTCTTTCCTAGATGATAAAAACTTTAGTTTAGGTTACAAATCGAACGAACAAGGTACGAAGAATGAAAGAGGCAGAGAAGTAATGAAGGTTTCATAAAAAATTATCATATCTAAACATGCTGGATAGTCAATAAAGCAAAATAGAAGCATCTTTTCATAAGTTTAATATAATACCGAAGAACAAAGATGGAACTGCGCATACGATGGAATTACTACGAAGGAGGGGATCTCTCCCTGTCGACCTTTGTGATAAGCAAGGCATTAGGATACTACGATAAAAGAATCCCTTTTCTTCTAACCAGTTCGTTCTTTTCTCATCTTTAATAACTTGAAATCCCCCTTTTAGAGAAGACCCCTCGGAATGGGGGACGGACTACAAGCCTGTGACACTAGCATTCAACTCTATCAGATCAATAGCTCGGCTAAATTCTCCCTATACGATTTTAATAATATATGCAACAGTACTTGCAGGTAATGGACATCATAAAATCAGTTCATTTTACCTATCGAATCTATAGAATTGAGTAAAATCTACGCGCAAGAAATTGATAATTATTTCCCATAGGAATCATAGCTAATTGTTGATAATACAGAATAAAATACAAAACGAAATTTTTACACATCCAAAATTTTACATGATTGTATTTCCAGAAAAAGGTTGATGCTTGAGTGAGTCTCATATCGTGTAAAATTGTACAAGACCTGGCGAAAGACAGCATGGCCTAGCTAATTGCTGTATCACTTAAATTAGCGAAGAAACTTTGTGTATATCGTAATATCATAGCAACAGGAACATTTTTTAGTACCTAATGGACTTAGACTTAACATCAAAATATGAAAGTCACCTCTGTTGTAATCTTTATTCTTATCTATGATAAATTCACAATAAGTTTGATATTTCTAGTATCAAGCAATGATTGTGAAAATGGAATAAATTAGAACACGGAAGGATTTCTTCCGATCGACTTAGTTACCGCGCTCATACAAAGCACCAAAATCTATCAAACGAAGAAATCGAGCAATATTCCTTGCACAAAGCTTCCATCTCATCCTACAAATAATACTATCAAATATACACAATAGATTGCGGTTGCTTCAAACAGAGCCCAAGTAACTAACTGCAGTCCTCTGCGATGGATCTTCACGTTTTCGTGCAGCGAAAGGGAGGGGGTCCAGCACGGCATCCTGATAAGAGTCACTCCTCTCCAGGGCGCAACATCCTCTGTGTACACCCCAGAAATTCACGCATTCGTTGAAAAGAGGCATTCGGATACGTGTGAACGCAATTCTACCGATCAATAGAAGGCAACGCAGTTCTTTGTATTGGATTCTGATAGGAACACCCTGTACGAAATACAGCTGAATTGGACTCATTCTAACAGCTTCCTGGTATCTCCAATTCTTGCCTTGATCTTCACATGCTGGCCTTATACCTAAACTCTGAACTCTTGCTCTGAGCCTCGATCAGACAAAACAATCCTCTCATTGCGGTGGCTACCTCGTTTTGATTTTTGGCTTTTCTCTGCAACATCTAGCACTGACTCTGCCTTCGAGTCCATTGGGGAGGCGATGCTTGGCGTTTCCAATGGTGAAACTGACGGGGATCTCGTAATCAGTGGCGTAATGGCGGGGGTGAAATTGGGAGACAACGGACCCGATGTATAACTTGACTGCGCACTCAAAGGAGAACGTGGCAACGACGCGAAGGAGGAAAGCATACTAGTTCTATTTGAAATCAAATTGGCATTGTTCATGTCTCCACTGTAGTTTGGCTTGACAGAATCAGACTTGAGACTTTCTGTATGACGCAGGGATCTCCTATTCGATAGACTCTGCATAGGGATTGATTGTCTATTTTTAGCGTTGCCTCTGTTTTGTTGACTTGGCGTTAATTTCTCCGCTACCATGACTTGTGCAGCATTTCTCTCAATCTGAGGCTGATTCAAAATGGCACCTCTATTAGGCAATGACATCGACTTGTCTAAACCTTCACCACTCTTTACTTGTGCTATTTCTGAGAAAACTGATGCGACAGGTTTGAACTGCGGGCCCCAGTCTAACAAATAATCTCTATTGTAATTCCCTCTCATTTCTTCGTCACTCCCGATAATCGTGCTCAGCGACCCTCCGCGCGATGGCGCACCTTCATCCATGAACGACCTTGTTCCATCCATAACAGCCTCATGCTCATCTGCATCAACTTCGGACAATTTCGTATACAAAAGATTTCCGAACTCGATTCTGCCGGCCGCTTCACCGCCACCTTCGTCCATGAAATCGTTAAGACTGTGGTGACTTTCCGATTGAATCGAGTACTCCAAGCCTTGCTTTAGTTTCCGTGATAACGACGAGTTCACCTCGTTTCTTCTACCGAAAGACGAGCCAACTGATGACGCAACTTCCGCTTTATGCACAAAAGGAATATCAGTTGATGGGGCGATATCACTGATAGTGACGTCAGAAAGTCGATCGAAATCACCAACAATGCCAGAATCAAGAACAGGTTTATTGTCGTGGTAGACTACAAATGAATGCGTGCTTTCAATATCTGTGGCTGTGAAGGAGGGTCGTCTATACTCACCAAGTAGCTGGCTGCCTGACGAGCCATGACCACTAGACGTTCCGCCAATAGAAGGCTGTTTGAATATTCGTGGATGGTAACCATTGAAATTGTCCACTTGATCAAAATCTCCTTCAGGCACGATGGTTTGCTCAATTGGAAGTGGAACTGGCTCCGTTTTTGCTTCCTTTTCGCCTTCATCCTCACCGCTACCTTGGTTTCGCTTTTGTCTCCAAACAAAGACTATCAAACATAGCAACAACAACGCTACAATTGTTGCAAACACGGTGACCAGAATGAGTGGAACACCTTTCAAAGAGCTATCATCGTCAATCCTTTGCTTAACAATATAAGTGCACCCGGGACAGGAATAATCAACTCGCAGAATTAACGGGACAATGGGCCCCGTCGTATTAGGCCCGTTGTCCGCTTTGATGAGAAATTTCAAGTCACCTGCATCTGTTGAGCGACGTTTTCTCCGTTGTTCAATGCGCTTGCGTAGATCTGAATTCACAGTTACGTCACCACTTGCTGCTCCAACTCTGAGTGTGTCTTTGTCAATGGAGTAAAAAACTCTACTCCATGAACCCCCGTCGTTGTCGGTCGCATTCACCTGCAAAATATACGAAATGGAACGTAAAAGAATGCTCTGCGAATATTCTTAACAGCTCTTGCAAGTAAATTTTAATTCGGCATGATTCCGGGATATAAAGGTCTTAGGAAGTAGGGCAGAAAAAACAATAAACGGGTGTAAACTTAAGCTAAATAGTCGGAACTTTATACCTGCAAATCTGAGAACAAGTTTCAATAATGGATTCTAATGAGCTAATGATACATGTGTGGAATGTTTTTAAATCCATTGCATATTAGGGTTTGGGAAATCTGGACGTTCACTACCCTATATTCATAGGGATGGTTTAGGACAATGAAATCCTAAAATCACTCCGGGAACTTCCTGCTTCTTTCTGGGCGGAAACAAATGGGTACATGCACAGACAAAGAGCTACCAATTTGATCACTCTCCGAGCGAAAGATTCGCTTTAACAGCAACAAATAAGGTGAGCGCCAATTAAGGATCGATCATAATCGAAACTCACCGTTCCAATCTTGGTGCCTGTCGTTGCATTGGCTCTGACGCTAAACGCGTAGCTTTGTTGCACGAACTGCGGCCAAAACTCGTTGATATCTTGCACGGCGATCCGATATTCCAATTTGCTTAACTGAGGCGGCGATCCGTGGTCCGCAGCCATTATGCGCAATACGTAGAACTTCTGTTTTTCATAATCAAAGTTGCTGCCTCTGGTTCGAACCCAGCCTGTTTCGTTATCAATCCGGAAAAAGTTTCTTCCATTCCCGCCATCAATTGAGTACGTCACCTTGAATATCGGAGAAGGTATGTTAATGACGTCTAAAGATGCAAAAAGTCCTACATTCGGAAAGAAGTAGTCCGTCAGTGAACCCAACAGCAAATGGGTACCTGGTGAAAAGCTGGAAGTAAAGTCTGGCGAGAAAAAGGGCCACCCAACCTCACCAAGCCGTGCTTCAGCATTGTAACATTGGGGACCATGCAGAATCCTCCACGTTAGTGTGTGTTCCTGGATATTGACCGCTGAAAGTGATCTCAACTCATTTTTGTCGGCTCGTAACCGATTCTGCAATCATTCTCGCTCAAAGCACATTTGAAGGAAAGACTCGACGAAGAAGAAGCATTGTACTTATCCAACAAAGTGCTCACCGTGGCTCATTTGGAGTTTTGAAATCGGCTTTACCTTAACATTTAGCCGATTGAATATCATTAATTGACATAAAATCAATTATAATATCTTAACTATACTTGCAAAAAGGACAAGTGGAGTTTTTAGAGTGCAACATCATCTCGTTTATCACAAGCAAAACTTTGACATACCAGACCATTAAGGCCTTGATCTCTATCTTCGGCAGTCGCTTTGAACACAAGCGTATCATTCTTAGAGTTTTCTGAAACTTTTAGGTCTTCAATGTTGGGAATGACTAATTCGGGGCGATTGTCGTTGACGTCCAACAATTTGATAACCACACTTGTATCTCCGGACAAGGCAGGTTGGCCTAAATTGGTTCAATAGTCTCAGTAAATGAACATGTATACAGAGTTAGATGAATGATGCATATATAGCCATGAATACATACATAACCATACATACATAGCCATATGTTGGATAATTCTACTCCAATTCGCTAAATTCTAAGTCTAGACTAGAGAATGGAACTCGAAAAAAGACGCTTGTTTTATTTTCTGCCACATCTATTCTTCAACACTCTACCATCTTCAACACTCTTATGGCTTGTCTCATCTACTCCCTATTCACATGGTGTTTTTTATAATACTCTGCAAGGCACTACAAAATTAACTCTAAAATATCTACCAATCACAATCGTGAATAACAATTAGTCAAAGCAATCAACAGCAAGTATGTAATTAATCGTCATGTAATAGTTTTACGTAAAGCAAACATTTAGAGTACCCGTCATTTCCGAATATGTACCTGAAATGGAGGCTATTACGCAATGCGGTTGCAACTCTTCACGAGAACGAAAATAATTGAAGTAATAAAAAAAACCGAGGAAAAACAACTTACGCTATGAATAAGCGCGAGGCGGGGTATTGGCAACACCATACATAAATAGCCATACATACATAGATCACTAAAAAACCAAGCAACTCAAGTCAATTGAGCCAATCTAATCACTTGAATCAATCAAATCAATCGAAACAATACGACTTCTCGATCCAATGGCCTTTAGTATCAAAATTATGATAGAATGAATCGAGCTGACATGTCGAACCATTTTCAGATTGAAAATATTCGGCAGCCCTTGCCAGTCACGGATGCTATTCATATGAAGCGCGTCAAATGCAGCACAACAACAACAGCTTCCCTGTCGCTCGTTTAATCTCCGATTTGATAACTGTGATCAAATCAAAGATAGTGTTCCTTGACTTGATGAATTCAGAGAAAGTAAAAAAGATAATGGACTGCTTCAAATCATACCTTTATCAGTTGCTGTAACTGTCAGCCGATGCACGGGCGTCGATTCTCTGTCGAGGAGTCGAATGAGGGTAATGACCCCATAATCATCAATCTCGAACCAATTCAAAGAATTTCCACTTGTGATCGCATATTTCGCAATAATCCCATTACCAATTCTTGGGTCCGCGTCATCCCGGTCTGTCGCATTCACCCGCACAAGAACAGTGTTCAAATTGATGTCCTCCTTCACAGTTACGGAGTATTTGCTCTTTTCAAAAACAGGATGATTGTCATTTGCATCCACAACAATCACGTTCACAACGGCATCAGCAAACTGCGGAGGCGTGCCCCTGTCTGTTGCCCTAACGACCAGCGAATACGTGCTGATATTTTCACGGTCTAGTGGTGATGCAAGTTGAATTTTACCGTATATGGGATCAATGAAGAACTTCCCGTCTTCATTACCCCCTTGCAAGCTGTATTCAACGGACATACCTGGTATACTTGACTGCTGTGTGACAATGACCGTTGCAATTAAGCCTTTGACGGGAATATTTTCAAAAACCCTTTTAACTTTAGGGTATACAGAAGGATTGAACATTGGCCCTGCGTAGTTTGGGTCCTTCACTCTAAGATGAATCCTTGTTTGTGTTTGAAGGGGTGGCGCACCCCCGTCTGACGCAAACACGAGTAACTCGTAAGGCGGGCTTCGGGCGTTCAGTACTATTCGCTTTGTTGTTGTTATCAGCCCCGATGTTTGGTCAATAAGAAATGCATCGATTGGTGGATACGGTATACTATAGTGTACTCTGCCGAAATCACCACTGTCCTTGTCCGTGGCATTTAATCTAATGATCCGGTAATTGACTGGGATTACTTCCGGTAAAAAGACGTCATATCCGGGTTTACTAAACACGGGGGTATTGTCATTGGTGTCAATCACATTGATAGTCAGATTCATGCTTGACTTGTACTTTCCATCGGTCGCTTCGACGACCACATCAAATTTTTTTCTGTTTTCGTGATCCAATTTACGTAGTAGCTTTATGGAGCCTTTGACAGGATCCACGTAGAAATACGACCTACTCGATACATCATCTTTTAAACTGTAGGTGATGCTTCTTTGGGAACTCTCGTCCAGATCCGTCGCCTCCACAATTCCGATCAGGGACCCTATGCTTGCTTCTTCGGATATCATTTGCGGACCTTCGTTCTTGAAAACCGGAGGGTTGTCATTTTTATCTATGACATAAACAGTGAATCGAGTTGTCTTGTATCTTGGCGGTGAACCCCTGTCTTTAGCTTTCAACTCCAGTTTGTACACTCTCTTTGACTCGTAGTCTAGATTCTTCTTCAAAACTAGTATTCCGTATGGCAACATCGTAAAAACTCCGTCCTCATTACCCCCTGATATGATTAATGGTTCTACATTTCCGCTATCACCGGAGTCGGCATCTGAAGTACTGAACTGCTTAACGAAAATTTCCGCTTGGCTTTCACCCGGAATGGCCTCTGGGAACCGGATGTTAGTGTTTTTGGGGTCAATTTCCGGTCCGTTATCATTGACATCCGTTAGATTGATCTGAAGCTGGGTGTAGGTAGAGAGTGTAGCATTCCCGTTGATTGACGCTTGAACTAACAGGTCGAACGATCGTCTCCTCTCGTAATCTAGCAGCTCAGGATTGTTGACATACACAATGCCAGATATTGAGTGAATTTTGAAAGCTGGCTCCACACCAATTTTACTTCCACTAGAATCGATTTCATATCGAATGTCTGATGAAGAGCTTCGCGCCACCAGCCTACAAACTTCTACATTTTTGGCTGTGTTCTCGGCAATTCTCACTGAAACTGACTTGTTCAAGAATTTCGGTACAAGCAACGGTGAACTGCCGACATTGATGATCAGAGTTATGGTGCTGCTTTCAGGTGGGGTCCCCAAGTCATATGCTTCTATTCTGAGTCTATATCGACCTGCTAGCGGATTATGGAAGGACACCTGTCCCGTGAAACTGTCAACTGAAAACATACTGCTACTGGATGTAAATCTATAACGTACCTCACCATTTGTGCCACTGTCAATATCGGTGGCCCGTACAGCAATCGAATCCGTTGTGTTACCTTCGAATATTGGTGACGGAAATATTGGTGCATTGTCATTATAATCAATAATATCAACAATAACAGTGGTTTTGTTCGTCCTTTTCCCATATGGTGCCATGTCTGTTGCTGTCACTAGAAATTGGTACTTTTTGGTGCCTTCGTAGTCAAGCATTCCGTTGACAAACACGTCCCCTGTAGCAGCGTTAACCTCGAATGGCACCAACGTTTTGTTTCGCAATATTTCATACAATACCACGCCGTTGGAGCCTTCATCCTCGTCGTAAGCGGCGACGCGGAGTACGCTCGTATTCACAGGACTGTTTTCTAAAATACTCGCTGAATAAAGCTGCTTCGTGAAAATGGGGCCATTGTCGTTAAGATCTCTAACTATAATCTTCGCAGTTTGCTGAACTGACTGGTGAGGAGACGCAGTGTTGCTCGCCTGCACCTTAACTTCATACGTCGACTTCGCCTCGCGGTCTAGAACCTTAATGGTGTATAAAACTCCAGAGTTAGCATCGAGACTAAACTTGTCGGTATCCCCCTGGACGATCCTGTAATGTATCAATTCGTTTGAGCCAACATCGCAGTCACTTGCAACAAAACGATGAACAACTGTTTTGGAATTTTCAAGCACAGTAAAGTTAATCGAAGGTCCGTCGCTGAAAACCGGGGGACAATCGTTGACATCATCGACGTTTATTATAACGACAGCAGTATCAGAATGAAATGGCCAGACGATATTGTCCGCTGATACACTAAGCTTGTACGATGACCAAGCCTCCCGGTCGATGTTTGCTTTAGAAGAGATCCAACCAGTATCGCTATCAATCGAAAAATACGAGTTAGCTTCGATCCGGTACACTACTTTTGCATTGCTTCCTGCGTCGAAATCAGTTGCTTTTACTTGCAACACTTTGGTTCCGATTTGCTTGTTTTCGGTGATGTTTCCAATGAAACTTCGCTGAATAAATCTAGGTGCATTGTTATTGACATCAATAATCTCAACGGAAAGTACTTGCGTGGCTGAAAGTGGCGGATTCCCGTTATCTATTGCATCTATCGTTAGCGAGTAAGTCGATTGCTCGTTGTAAGACAGCTTCCTTTTAAGTGTAATTTCACCGGTAGACGGTTGAATTTCAAATTTCCCGCGTTCGTTACCGGACTTCAAATAGTAGTTTATTTTCGCATTGTTATTGTGATCAGCATCGGAAGCGACGACCCTCATAACAGGGTACCCGACCCTTTCATCTTCCATCATGTACGTGTAATTGCTGGACAGAAAAACCGGCGAGTTGTCGTTCAGATCGAAGATAATCAGCTTCATGGTGGCTGTTGTTGCGTGCCTGGCAGTCGCATTGACTGCAATATCTTGGGCTTTGATTATCAAGGTCCACTGAGAAACTTTCTCCCTGTCAAGTAGGACCGTATTAGTTATCCTGCCCGAAAACGGATCAATGTCAAATGATGCTTTTCCCGGCCCCTGCGAGACAATCGAATACAACAACTTGCCATTTTCCTGGAAGTCATTATCAGTTGCCTTAGCAACGAAAGAGAATTCCCCGGGCGCGCAATTCTCCATCTGCCCACTTATGATTGGGTTGCTGGTGAAGACTGGCCACTCGCGGTTCGTACTTAGAACGAAAATGCTTAAATACATGAGCCCGGTCTTTGTTTCTTGCCTGCTTTTGTCCTCCACTTGAATTTTAAGTTGGAAACCTGGTGTCAGTCTGTATGACAAAACATTCGCTACCTTCACCTCCCCGGTTCGCTTATTGATTTTAAAATAGCCAGCAGAATCTCCTTCAGTTATGCTGTATTCCCAAATTCGCCCGACAATCAAATGGTGGCTGCCTACACGTACCGTGTAAATAGTACTGTCTGGTACTGTATTTTCGGGCAAAGTTAATGCGTCGTTGTAGAGTGGAAACAAAGATGGCACACCATTGCCAGGGAGAAGGAAAATGATCACCTTTTGTGTGTTGACCATTCTGGGCACGCCTTTGTCTTTTGCAATAACAGAAAATTTGTACATTGTTTTTGTGGAAGATAATAATGACATTTTTGTTCTAATCCAACCAGATAGGGCATCTATTTCAAACTTCTGCATGCTCTCCTGCTCATTAAACATGCCAATTAGGCTGTATCTTACTGCAGCGGCTGAATTCTGATCTTTATCCGTCGCTTGTACGCGCAAGACATTAATATGTTGCGAAATGTTTTTGAAAATGCTCAAAATGTAAGGTGATTGTTTCGTGAAGACGGGTGAATGATCATTAATGTCACAAAGATTTACTTTCACCTCAAGTAGAGACGACCTAGCAGGGCTTCCACCGTCTGAGGCATTCACAAATAGATTATAAATCTGCCGGGGTCCTTCTCGGTCTAATTTGACTTTTGTTTTTATCGCTCCTGTCATTGAATTTATATCAAAGAATTGACTGGGTTGCTGAAATCGATAAGAGATCAGTGCATTGCTTCCCTCATCGCGGTCAACAGCAGTAAGTTTTCTCACGTACGTCCCTGGTGGCTGCTCTTCGCACACAGATAGGAAGACACTTTTTGCTCCAAACAGAGGACCATGATCATTGATATCTGTGACAATAATAGTAAGTCTTACCTCTGCGCTGTGCGGAGGATACCCCTTGTCTGTAGCTACCACCATGAATACATACGTGGATTTTTTCTCTCTATCCAATTGCTTGGCAACTCGTACTTTCCCATCATTTGATAACGTAAAGAAGCTGGTATCCTTTGATTCTTTGAATGCTAGCAAAAATTCTCCATTTATGCCGAAATCAGCATCAGTAACATTAAGCTTGATGACTAAGTGCCCGATGGCCGCGCCTTCTGACACACTTGGAAAATATGACGTAAATGGAAATAGAGGTGGGTTATCGTTTATGTCAGCTATCAGAATGTGCAAAGACAAGGTAGAATTTCTCCTCGGGTTCCCTCTGTCCTCAGCAACAACAACGGCATTGAATTGTTTCAATACTTCGTAGTCAATGGGACTTATAGTTCTTATAACACCAGTGTTTGGGTCAATTTTGAAATGCATTGATGGATCTTTGAAAGAGTAGACAACAATCCCATTCTCCTTTGAGTCTTTGTCAACAGCTCTCACTCTTAAGACTTCAAACCCAAGAGGAACACTTTCATTTAGATGTATCGTCACATGACTTGAATCAAATCTTGGTGCGTTATCATTAACATCTGTTATCATGATTTTCAGACGAGTGCTTGCAGTAAGATTTGTTCCAAACACTCTGACGGTGACAATAGATGTAAACAATTTATCTTGTTCATAATCAATAACGCTCTTGCTGAAGACTCCACCAGTATAGTTTACTGAAAACGAATCCGACAGCTTTGACGAGAGAAATTGGTAATCTAGCAACTCTTGTACGTAGACTCCATCTCTCTTTGCAGTAACTTGGCCAACAAATGATCCCCGCGCCATGTTTTCGTTAAAGTGGAAAACAAACTTGTCTTTTTCAAATTTTGGTACTTTCCTAACAGCTTGCAGTACATTAACAAAAACAGAGGCAACATTCTTCCCAGGCAATCCCTTAACATCACGGCAAGAAATTGTAAAGCGATATGTATTCTGCAAAAAGTGGTTCAAAATCACAATAGGAGATAGCCCTCCTGTTACATTGTTGATCACAAAAGTATTACATGGCTGGCAACTGTGCAACTGGTAAACCACCTTTGCATTATCTCCAATATCATTGTCGCTTGCTGTGATGTGTTGTATTGGCACTCCAATAGGTGTATTTTCAAAAACTGTTATGTTATAAAATGCTATTGGAAAATATGGTCCATTGTCATTTACGTCCAAAATGCCAACAATGATTGCTGCAGAACTATGCAAACCTCCTCCATCGGTTGCAATTACATTAAATTTTTCTGTTGGATTAGTTTCCCTATCAAAAAAGTGGCTTGTACTTATCTCTCCCTTCACAGCATTGATCTGAAACTTACTTGTTCCTTGTAAGGAGTAACGGATTGGAAGAAAAATATCACTGTCCTTGTCTCTAGCCAAAACTGTCCCGATGATTTGAGTTCTGGTAGTATTCTCAGTGGCAGAAAAAGTATATTGAGACTTTGTAAAATATGGTGGATTGTCGTTGGCATCAAGAAGATCAAAAGTGACTTGAACATTTTGACCCCTTACAGGTGCACCATTGTCCCTTGCTTTCACTGTGATGTTTACAACTGCTTGTGCTTCTCTGTCTACCAAGTTTGTGGGGTAAATGTTCCCTGAATCTGGGTCAATATGGAACCATGAAGCATAAACACTATTGTTTACAATACTATAGGTGATTTTTTGATTGGAGCCAAGATCCTTGTCAGTAGCAGCAATTCGAAGCAAAGATTGGCTATTGGGAGCTGACTCATTCACCGTTCCATGATATGATGAGTTTGCAAACACTGGTGAGTTATCGTTGATATCACCAATATTAACAAAATATCCTTTTACAGTTGTCTGGGGTGGGACTCCTTCATCAGTGGCATTTATTGTCAATCTGAGCTGTGGAGTACGCTCTCTGTCTATGACACCGTTGACAGATATAACATAGCTCTTTTCTGACTCTGAGTTCCTTCTCAATGCAAAATATTCACCTCCAGTTTGAAGCGTCACATCACACACGCCATTCAAGCCAGAGTCCCTGTCATCCACAGTTACCAAGGCAATCTGAGTGCCTCTTGGGGCACCCTCATTGACCTGGTAGCTTCCCTGCATGTAGTAAGTCAGCTTCAAATGGGGTGAATTGTCATTGCGATCTAAGACATAGATTTTAACATGGGCTATATTACTTTGTCTGTTACTTCCTGAATCAGTGGCTCTGACGATAATTTGGTACTCCTTCTCAACTTCATAATCAAAGGAAACACTGTTCAGTAAAACCCCTGGCAGTTTTGAAGTGAAATAGAACCGTCCATTGGGGTCTGAACTCCGCTCCACAGAATATGTGATCTTTGCATTATTCCCAAAGTCTATATCAGTTGCATTCACCCTTAAAATGCTCATACCGATGGCAGAATTCTCGGTTATATTCCCAATGTATCTTGTCGGACTGAAAAGTGGGGCATTGTCATTCACATCTGTCAAAATGATTTCTACCATTAAAACTCCACAAAGCTGGGGCAATCCCTTATCGCAAGCGGTAACATTTAATTCATAGCGCGGTACTGCCTCTCTGTCCAAGGTCTTATGAACAACAAGGTCAAGAGATTTCGTGCCAGCAGTATACCGTACAGTAAATCGTCCCTCAGAATTTCCGGATGTGATGTTATAAACTAAACTGCCGTTATTTCCAAAGTCGTTATCGACTGCCGCGTCTAAACTGATCTTATATCCTTTGGGTGATGATTCCAGCACATTCCGTATGGCCCTGCTCGCAGGAAAACTCGGCCTATTATCATTTATGTCCAGTATACGTATAAAAACCCGATACACAGCGCTGGGTGATGTTGATGTCAAAATCATAGGCATGTCGATTTTCGAACTATCGGTTTCTCGGTTAATCTTCTTTACAGTTCGTATAACTCCATCGTTCGAAATATTGAAATAATCCATGTTGGTCAAAATAGTAAAACCATGTCCCAGTTGTATTCTTCCAACAAAAGCACCAGACTGTTCCTCGACAACAGTAAAATTAAAGACATCTTGGCCCTCAACAACACAGCATGAAAATATCGCCGACACGGTCAGCAGCCAGCCGATAACCGACTCTCTGTCACTTCTTCTCAGCATTTTGCCACTGCTTCGCTATTTAATACATCCATAAATACAATTCAACCATTATGTCAAGTTCAAAACGACTTGAATTTCACGAGTGGACCCTACTGTGAGTGAATGAAGATGATATAGGCCAGCGGCTAGCGAAAGTCCTTTCAAATGTCATGAGCCATCTCTGGTGTTCTATTCCTCGACGGTGACAACAAGATGCAGCAGTAATGTCAGACTGATAAATTTGATACCACTAAGACTTGCATGCTGACAATAGTTGTTTTTGTATTTCTGCTTGGTAAAGTTTGACCGCCGAAGGAAGCAGTTTTCAAATTATAATCATGCCCTTCTGCTCCTTTTCATTTATCTCCTGCGCAGAGGCTCAGCGTTCATAGATGAATGCATGAGCGAGCCGCAGCTCCATCGTGCCGAAGTGTCGCTGGAAAAGCCTACATGAAGAAATGCATTCGAAACAGAAGAATCCGCTACTTTCAACAATTTTATTCGCAACGATCTTATGAAGATCTATAGATGTCTCACGTTTTCCTGGACAGAGTGCGTCTACGAACACAATGCCCAATCAACTCACCCCTGACAAATGGGCCTACATTTTCAAAGGTATCCAATCATTGCCGAGTATGTCTGCTTTAGTGTATTCAAGCTTAAATGGGAATTGATACTGCTTGGTGTTTGATAGTTTGATAACCGATAGGTGTCACTTCAAAAGCTTTTCGAAAATGAACCAAAGTTTCAACGATGTTGTTAGATGATCTAGAAATGATATAGCAGTAAATATGATAGAAACTTTTTTTGATTTTTTTGTAGATTATGTTGAGAAAAGGCCATGGTGGCCTATAAAAAGCCCCAACAATCGAAAAAAGGAAAAAGTGAAAGGCTAAGAGAAGAGGAGGATCAGATCAGGTTTATTTATATTTGATTTGGAAGATGGCAAATTGTAGGATGCAGGAAATTGGAGCTTGTATTCTATCTGGCAAACAATGAGATATCTTCTGCAACTGATAGTGCAATCTTGCAAGCGAATGTGTACTGCTCCTTCATTTCGAAATGACGTCACGCCATACGGTTTGTAAACTTGGCAATCTATTTCTCACGATCACAAAATCAAGCCAAATTTGTACGCTAGTTAACAATAAAAATTTTCATTTACAACTTATCTAATATTGTAAATCTTTACCTCTGCGAGCTTTCAACTAGACTTATAATAACAATAATAATTTCATCAATCTTATTTTGTTTGCTTTACATCGATACTTTGACAGATGGAAAGAACTTTGGTGTCAGGATAGCTCGGTGGTAAGATTCTTGCCTACTGATCCTACTGCCAGTAGTTCGAACCTAGCCTCCGCTTAAGGCTGCATTTACACTGTACCATATCACTTTTTGATCCGATACAAAAGTCTTACGGATCAGCCGTGCGTTTACACTAGATATAGTGATCAGGTGCAACTTCGTACCTGCTATCAGATACTGTTTTGTACCTGCTAGGAAAGAGGGACAGTTTTGTACCTGCACTGCTCCAAAAACTGTACCGGTACAGTGTAAACGCGAGGGAAAAGGAACACTTGTGTATCGGATCATACGGGATCCGGTACAATGCAAACACAGCCTAAATTGCACTGAGAATGAGAAGATTCGATAGCCCTCTGTGAACCAGTATCACGAGATGTGAACCACACCAAGAAGGAACCAGACGCTGCTCAATATGAAAAAAGTTTCTCAGCGTCCAAATAGCTACCTGCAGATGCTAGGGAAAAGCCATAAGAATATTCAAGTAGCCCTCTGGGTGACGACAGCATGAAGCAGCTCTGAAGCTGAATCTGCATAAATTGAGCTGAACTTTATTTTTCATTTGATTCTTCTTAAATTTTCTGCTATTTCCACCATTAGCGCCATATCCAATCCAGGTGCCTGCTTGTCAGGGGGAACGTCATGCAATCGTGAGTCATTGATCGAATTTTAAACATCAATATCACCAACATTGTTAAAAAAGTACGCTGAAAAATTGAAATGAGTTCCACGAGGCGTCTGTGGTTGACGTCACTAAGCAATGTCGATAATCTACCTATTAATCGCACACAAACGGACTCACGAACAGTTAAATGGATACTGCTGCATTTACGATTTCGTGGTAGCATCGTGTTGACCTTAATGGGAGGTTTTATGCCAATAAAGGCAACGCAGTTAAAATGCAAGACAGATACAAGTGTGCAGACAAATCTTCCTAGTCATTCTATGAAGGTTTATGAATTATTAAAGAAAATTTATGAAGATTTATTCATGAAATTGTGGGGTCACACAGTATTACAACTTGCATTCTTGCCTCACTCAGCAGCTTGAAGCGAGGCCATCATCGTTACTCAATATTCATGTCCCTCAATTAAATAAACGAAGGCTATTTCAGACCGCCTAATATGGTTTAAATCAACAATTGGCAGGCTAATGGACAACGATTCGGTTGTTTGACCAGTTCGTGCGTGGTAAGGTTTGCAAGCAGGAAAAAGATGAAAGTGCGCTGCGGATGTAATGAGCTGCCAATTACGGAGTGATTCAGAAAAATGAAGCAGACGGCGGTAATAACAAAGACATTAGGCGGCGTAGTGGAAATATATGGGTCCTTTCTCTCGATTCGACCCTACGTCGTGATTCCTGCCAAATGACAGAGCAAGGTTTGGATGGAACCAATGGCCTTGGTTTGTAACCATAAAAATCTCCACTTTGCTATTCTCCCATTTCAATAAACCACAAAGTATTCTATCTGACATGACAGGAACCCCCTGACATCACATTATGAATGCCACAACAAACCTATGCCTGCCGGTGTCTTCATAATGACTTTAGAGTGCCATTTTCCATTCTGTTATCCAGCATTCAGCATTTTCCTGCCACTGCAGGGAAATGGCCTTCAAATTTCAAGTCATTATGAAGACACCGGCAGGCATTGGTTTGTTGTGACATTCATAATGTGATGCCAGGAGGTTCCTGTAATTTCAGATAGAATACTTTGTGGTCTATTGAAATGGGAGAATAGCGAAGTGGGGATTTTTATGGTTACAAACCAAGGCCATTGGTCCAATCCTAACCTTGGTGAGTCAGTTGGCAGGAATTACGACGTAGGGCCGAATCGAGAGAAAGGACCCGAACACAACTCGAGAAGCAAAAGCTGCTCAGTTTCCGAAACCGATCTTCCCATGCTAGGTAGAAAGCATAAAATATAACAGAGATTTCAAGAATAAATCAATGGACAAATAGCTAAACAATGGTAAATGAATAAATAGATAAATGCTATCTGGAATATTCTAGAGCCAATTCAGTGGAGTTGCTCAAAAACCTGTTTGTTGAGAAGATAGAAGCATCCAATACATTCGAGCAAGTCAAGATTTATCGGCCCATCAGCCAGCCAACAGAATCGTTAACTTTCCAAATTAAAAGGCAATTTATTTATCATGAGGTTCTCGAATGGCAACACAAAATGGGTTCTGGGCAACCAGAGTGCAATATTCACAACATTTGCTTGGTCACATGTAGAGGTGATACAAAAAATAACAACCCCGTTAAAAACAATAGAATATCTGTTCTCTATTGATAAATGATTAGCAATATTCCTTTGTCAATTAAAGAAATTAATCACCAAATATAAAGCATGCATGGTGGAGTGTGTTTTGGTGGCATTCGGTAGGGTGCCAAATGTAATTTAAATGACGAGAGGAAGATGTGAAATGAATACACAGCTATTGTTTGAAAGGCCAAGAAAACGATCGAAAAAACTCTCGAATTTAGAAACGACTCTAGAACTATGTATACGATGAAGGAAAGTGTTAACCAAGAAAAAATTAATCTGTATACTGATGTTGTGACAAATATTGTCAAACAAAGAACAATTACCTATTAACTAAACATAAAACGGTGAACAACAAATCTCGTTTGGGTTCAGTTACGGTGTGTTGGAAATCTCATTATTTTGAAGAAGGAAGTCATGCGTCAAACAACATTACATAATTAAACAACTGTAGCTTGGACCATGAGACAATTTCCCAAAATTGAAATGCTCTGATCAAGGGAAGGAGGGAGGGGGGTTTTGCAAGAAAGGGACAGTCTATGGAAGGGAGGGGGCTTGCAAGAAAGGGACAGCCTGAGCTGTCTCATTGGCTGGCCTAAAAATGAGCACTGTGGAGGTTATTGCTGTTGTTGATTTGATTCGCTCTCCAACGGGGAGGAGTAAATGGCCAAGCGGTAACTATATTGGTATCCGCTAATAAAGCGTAACTTCATGATTAGCCATAAGCAGAAGGGATCGCGAAAAAACTTCGCAAGGCGTAGTGTGCGTAGACATACGATATCAGAGGCCATGTGAGTCCAGCTCTTTTCGGCAAATGAAACATGACAAAATGTTTGAACCCATGGGGAGTGTCGTAACACCCACGCGCACGCTTATTATTATAATTTATGTTTTTACGTAGTAGCCTCATAATCATGTAGAGATAAGGAACTTATTCACTTAACAAGAATATACTAAGGTCACTAATATCTCATAACTTCCTATGCCTATTTGTTAAGACCTGATTTGTCAGGATCGGTTCCATCCTCGATCTTAATTGGTTATTTGTATAGTGCAGTTCCGCTATGATTCAGTTGTACCGCATGGTTTTTGTAGAAGAGATTTAGATTTTCAAATTCCGAGGATGAAATAGCAGGAAAATAATCGGTCTTTTCTTCGGAGAAACTCTATAAATTTCAATCCAGAACTAGCGAATTGAAAGATTTATTCTTACAGGGAGAAAGAAAATTTTGTTCTTATGAGTACCTCTTTCCATTCTTAAATATTCAACCCAAACAAGGCCGATAGCCCTGTCAAGTACATACATCAAACATAGTAGCTTGTGCATGTTTTCCATTGCCGTCTCTGTTAAACAACACTAGTAGACATTCATCAAACATCTTTAGAGAGTTATGTTGGGGTAAGGCCACGGTGGCCTATACAAAGCCCTAACAATGGAACCCAACCTGTATTCACATTAAAGTTATAAAGATTCTTCCTCTCTGAAAAGATTTTACAAAATCTATCAATAAGATGTTGATGTTCGATAGCTCTCTAGCAAGAATCTACTTCGACTGCGGGGCAAAATGCCCTTTTGAATTCTCTCCCAAAATTTGCCATCTAGTCCCTTTGATCTCGACTGAAATCTTTCGAGAAGTCTAAAAATCAGGTTGTACCATGAAATGACACAACCTTCCCAATCAGATTATTCCCCTTTTGCCATATAAACAATTTAAAAGAGCCAATTTGCAATCCGACTTCTCTTTCCCACGAGGCATCCAACTCGTGCCCACCAAGCTTCTGGGAGTACCACAACGGGGTCACTGTGCAACTAACTACCAAACAGAATTTTCTGTCCTATCAGCATCATTCGGTAAAATTCACAGCAGACCTGTGGCTTGCAAGCAAGGCTGGCTTCCTCAGCATCGCTCTTTTTAGGCATAAGAATGTCGCTACATTCTGGCAATCTCATGATGCTGCGTCCCAGTTGTGTCTCGTCCGATTCGATCCGAGAATTATACATTTATATCAGATCAAGCATCGCGCATTGTCGTTGGCATTCATCATTGTAATGTGACGTAATCAAAAGGGATTGATTCTCAACCCAGAGCCAAGGGGGGAAAAAGAATTAACCCTTGCCCACATCAATGCTTCGTTGTAAGGGAGTGCAGAGAACCCATCTTCTAGGTAGAACACATGGCCCTGTTGAGAGAAACAGAAAGTGTACTGCTTTGGCTGATGCTTTCTTTAAACTTCATTTCTTGTAATATATGCCAACATACAACAGCAAACCTCTCTAAATTGATAGTTTATAATTTCTTACTTGAACAAACATAAACGAGAAATACTAAGGAAAAAAGAAAAGAAAGGAAAAAGAAGTTACTAGAAAAGAATGAGAACTTTCAAAATTCATCAGTTCGGGATCGTCCCAGTCCTTATTCCTTCGGCAGAAGACGCAGTAAGAAGTCCTCAATCGTAATAATCTTAATGATAATAATACATGTTTAGAATTTATATAAATTCCTAGGGCAGTGGTTGAACAATAATGGCAGTTGGTATTGTGACTGGAGCACTTGCCTACTTCGCATCAGGTTACGAGCTAGGGCCATTTTTGATGCAACTAGTGCACGCAATCTTTCTGTCCACCAAGAAGCAGTGAACGGGTACCCAAGATGGAGAGTGATTAGCATGAAAGCAGGGTGTGCCACTTTTTTAAGTCTGTAACAGGGTGTGCTACTTTTTAAGTCTGTATCAGGGTGTGCCATTACCCAGCGTAAAATCGAAGTGTTGTATGGCAGGAGCTTACCATCGCATCTCTCAAAGTTTGCACCTCTCGAGCAAAATTCTCCCTGATGCTTGCATCATATTAACAGAGACTCAACCACAGCAACCTAACTGTCCATGAGTACGGTATACTGCGTTGCATACTCGATTTTGAGCGTAGCAGAAACCGGAGACAGGGCCCCGAGTCTTTTCTCGGAGAGTGGGTACGGTATACAGATGCAAAAAAGGGAAGATCAATATCGTCGAAGCTAATGTTCCTCTGAGGCGTGTCAGAACCACCAGAAGCTCAACTCATTCACACTCTTTCCAAGATTCACTTCCTACTCCATGAATTCTATCCTAAAATCATCATTCATCCCTAGAACAAGCAACTTATGGAACATGTTGCTTTCTTCTTGCTTTCCTGAATCTTTCAAACCTAAGATCAATAAACTTGACCTGATCTCTCTCTCTCCTCTTAGCCTTTCCATTTCTTCTTGCCTCTATTGTTGAGGCTTTGTATAGGCCACTATGGCTTTTCCTCAATATAACTCACCAAAAAAAAAAAAAACTAAAAAAAAATGTAAATTGTCACTTAACCTGCAATCTGAGGTTCGATTGGCGGGTGGGGCGATAGGTTGAATTGAAGCAGACATTCCACCAGCACTTTGCAGACGTAGGTGTTGACACAGGGACATTGACATGACATGATTTTTCTTTAGAGTAGCGTCAAGTAAAAGTCAACAAAGCGCAACAACTTAATCAGTATTGCTATCTTATAATATGAAGAATAACAACAGGAAACAGAGGAGACAAAAAGACATATTAGCTTAAGAAATTTTCAGGTGGTGGAGAAACATATAATTTCAATTTCAAAAAATCCTTCCTACCTTTATCTTTCGTTTGGTGAACATGGATAAGTGTGCTATAAGTGAATGACTAGGGAAGTGAGAGCCAGCCACCATGTATTCACCACAGTCGTACTCATTCGGCTCTTGTCCTATTGCGTAAAACAAAAACTATGATCAATATTAATAGGTGAAAAGAGGCTCTTAGCCCAGGGGTCAATGGATCGGAAATGGAATCCCATTGACTAGAATCGACATGTCTTCATGCAGGATAACAAGTTCCACCTGACTAAAAATGTCACAAGGTGGCACAGGAATAATCTATGGGGACGTGCCATTACAACGTCACACGTTCAAAAGCGTCTGGTACGGTAGTTGTTCCGATTTCACTCCCATGAAATATGCAGACCTTCTCGACTCAACACGTGAGACTGTATGCTCTATAAACCAGCTTAAGCCCGCGAGTGTGTTTTACCATTTACGACTGCATTACGCGAATGAATACAGCAGAGCAACTTGAAGGGATGCATGACTATCCCTAGGCTCAAGGCCCCAAAGTGCCACCAAGGAATTATCACTACAACCAGGAATGATTTGGCAAAATATCAATTTTCCTTAGGTTTTAATCCTCATTAAATCTGAGAATTTTCCCTCTCAAATTAGCGACTTTTTATACTTTCACGCCAGCCCAGTCTCCAAATCTTTCCCTGCTTTTGCACAAAAAAGCTGAAACCCATTTGAAATCTTATTTGAAATCCAAATGAAACCAAATTTTATCCGGTACAAATGAAGAGGCCTATTTTGTGGTTAATGCGAAAAACGACATGAGAGGTACGAGAAAAGGTGAATTATAAAATAACAGCAAAAGGCTATGGCGACAATGACGAAGGCATTAAAGGAAATACAGAGGATGGCCTAACGAAAGTAAGAACAAATCAAAAAAGACTACGGATCTATTTGCACTGGGCTCAGTTTTAGCTTCTTTAATTAAACATAGATTTGATATTAGATTCCGCTCGGGTGCAGTGTGTGTCAACATGCGAAACAAAGAGACGGACCTTCCGTTGAATGTTGCCAGGCCGAATTCCGATGCAGATTACGAAAAGACTCATAAACGAATTAGACATAAACAGCGCTTACGATTTCTAATCTTTCAGGTTGTGGTTCCAATACGAAGGACCGAAAATTACAAAGTTTTGCCAATCAATTAACAATAGTGCCGGGTATTCTCGGTCACTAGGGTTGGATCGTTTACGGTTAGTTTCCGATTTCCAACGCGGCATCCCTAGTCACCCACAGTTTCTATCTTTATTAATTATTATTAATATCATCATATTTTTTTCTTATTTTTTCTTTTTTTTCACACTAGAAATACCTGTAATTAGGTCAGCCGAATACAAGTTACCTATTATTAGAGAGATTTGTATTTGTATGTTTAGTTTATATATCAAAATAAAGTTTAAAAAAAATTATTATCATAACCACATACATATTCTTATTCTTAAATAAGCGACTCCATTACTTTTATCCTTATTCACCAGCCTGTGTGAAGAAAGTTATAAAGCCTAGTTATAAAACATTGTTTTGTATTAGATATTGTAAAAATATACAGGGATGAGGATTTCCATTAGAAATAATCATTTTTCCTCTTGCTAATTGGCATTCAGTGTGTTCCTCAAAAATTAATTTTAACTGGAGTACAGGAATATTCGCAACTGGATGAAGAATCGATAAGATAATTTCAAAAGTAGGCCTAATTTTGATTTAATTTTATGTGTTAACACAAGGCTAATTGCAATAGAAAGGTCTTTTGAGAACAGGTGTCGAAAGCCGAAGAATATTCCCCTTTTCCAAACTGAAACAGCAGAAGTTCGATCATGACCAAATGACTTTTGCTCAAAACTGTCAGACCTTCACTATTAGGCCTAGAATTTTCGTATAATCATTCATAAAAAAGGAACATTCATCAAACCAAAAATATCGCTACGCATTTTTCCAGATTAAAATATTTAGATAAACATATTTTGCTTTCTTCAATAGACATGCTTCAAATAAGGGCCCTCTCCCCAGGAAAGAAGAACTTCATATGATGATTACTATGTTTTAGTCTGAAAGTTCATCGGAAATACCACTGGATGTAGAGGTAAATAAATTCTAATGAAATCCAATTTGGGTTTAACACCTCCAGTTGTTATAAAGTAGGATAAATTTAAGCGCCTAGATAAAAAGCCTCCCCGGCGGGGAATTGAACCCCGGTCTCCCGCGTGACAGGCGGGGATACTCACCACTATACTACCGAGGAGCTACCCCTGAACGGCGACTTTTGCTAAGCGTATCGCTTGTTTAGACTACCCTGCCTCTCTTATATCTAGTCATAACAAAGTCTTCGGAGCTGGCCTCAGGTCAAGATGCGAGACGGCATTGGGAATACATGCGCTAAGCATCAGGTTCACCGAGACTGATTGAAAGTATAACGTTAATTGGGGGAACGTATTAAGTAGGTCTGCGGCGTCCCAATGAATGCAGAAGCAAGAAAGAAGGTGGAGTCAGAAATTCTAAAAAATATTGAGAAAAGAACTAATTCTCAAAAAGTGCTAACCGTTTTGTTCAAAGCTTTTTTTGAAAAATAAAATGAACTTGCCTATTCTAGACTTCATTGCATTCCACACATGGGTTTGGTCATCTGAAGGCAGTGGTGCCTGCGTCATTGTTGGGTTGTTCCTGCAAAATGACCAAAATCAAGCTGCTCTCAAAACTTGTTGCTCTGAGAAAAAGGACCTTAATGTTGGAAATTTCTTTCCAACCAACTCTATGCTAGTTCAAAAAGGATAAAAGCTGAACCGAAGAGGCACTCTCAAAGACGACGAGATCTATATTTTCATAGCATCATGCTATCTTAACTCTCTCAGTTCAGAACTCTTACTCGGAGCTCTAACTCTTTACTGAACGCAACTCTACATAAATCAATCTCAAAATTTAAGCTTTTCATCTGACACTGACCAGCGAGCCAGTTTCTATTCAATATATGATAAATATATATATCGTCCTGACGAGTGCCTTCGCACGAAACTTAGAGTAACAGAGAATCGGTCTTTTCCTATTCTGCATTTCTGCTATCAACGCTCTGTACTTTGTACATAGAGCACCATATGGTGGTGAAGGCAGCACCCTCTATGTGATATATATATATATATATATATTTATGTATTGCACTGGAAATCACTTAAAAGTACCAAAATCTTTCAAGTTCATGAACAGGATATTCTCTCGACAGTTTCTTGAAATAGTTCATTGCTGTCTTCCTACGACTTTTCTGCTGATAAAACGATGGAAAGACCAAGCATCGAAGCTGTTTGATTCTAGTCTGCATACAAGATTCCTGTACTCCCTCCCTCCAATTCTTCCTCTTTCAATATCGCTTCAATATCATTTGCTCTTCATCGATCATTCACTCACTCGGATGAATTAAATTAGCTTTGGGGGGTTTGTAAGGCTGAAAATAACACCCCTGATTTACCATTTTCTCCCGATGCAGAAATTGGTATGAAAGTAATAGGTACCTAGATTGCAGCCAGTGAACAAGCCATGCCTCTGATTCTGCTTGTATCTGTGCTTGCTTGATGCCCGCATCAACTTTATCTTTTGTTAACTGGTAACTAAAAGTAAACACACATGTAGATTGACGTCGAAGGTAACCAAGTAAGCATCGTGTTATCTCCATCTTCATAGAATTAGCTGACCTTAGATATAAAGGGGGTTGATTGGACATACATTCGTAAATCAGCAACTTTGGCATACGGCATCACTAGAATTTAGGTGGAAGGATAGGTCAATTGTAAGGTACTTCTTAGCAGATCCTATGGCCAATGGTTGGAGACTAGGCTCGAGCAGAATTTTGATTGTGAAGGGTGAAGACAGCTTCTAGCTCTTAATAGCTCCACGGTTAGGAACCGCGAAACGAGGTCACATCGAGAGGAAGGCCTAGGCACTGGTAAATAAATCTAGCCTCTAAGTGGTGTTCTAAAATCCGCTTTTGGATACCAGAAGTAAAAAATCAGGAACAAAGCGTAGCAGTGGTGGCTAATCAATAATAAAATTAACCAATCGACGAATCAATCAATAAACCAATCAATCAATCAATCAATCAATCAATCGGTAAATATTCAATCTGTCAGTCGGTTAATCAACGAATCAACGAATCAAGTCAACCACCGAATTAATCAAACCAGTCAACCTATCGATCAAATCAGCCAATCAAAAAATCAACCTGCTAGCCAACTAAATGCGATGCGTCGACCAATAAGTAAATCAACAAGTCAACCATTTCATATGCGATTGCTCAAAAATTCAATCAGTCAGCCAGTCAGAAAGGCAATCAGTGAATCACTTCACATGCGATCAATCAATGAGTCAATTAATCAACAAATCAACCATTCAACACATTCCCTCTCGCTTAATCGGTCAAGCAGTCAATAAATATCAGCAAGCATCTGTAAGTGTAATATGATACTTTCACGGGCAATGGTCTCAGGAGATCGGGGAGATTATTCCTATTCCTCTGAGGCGTGTCAGAGCCACCAGAAGGTCAACTCATTCACACCCTTTCCAAGTTTCGTTGCCTAATCCACGAACTTTCTCCCACAAATCATCATTCATCCCTAGAACATGCAATTTATGGAGCGTCTTGCCTTCTTCTTGCTTCCTGAATCTTACAACCTGCCATATTTCAAATCTAAGATAAAAAAACTTGTCTGATCCCCCTCTCCCCTTAGCCTTTCGCTTTCTTCTTTCTTCCTTTGCTGGGACTTTGTATAGACCACCATGGCCTTTCCTCAACATAACTCACTAAAAAAAGAAAGATCCAGCAGTAACATTCCCCAAGATGGAGATAATCGATTCGATGCATAGTTGAAACGAGTAGAGCAGATATCAGGTATACCTTGCTGCTTGGAATAATGGAACTACGACTGGAACATAGTTCTTCCTAATTGCATGTAGCGCACCAATGTATGCGGAAATTACTACAAGTTCGTTGCGGAGCCTAGAATGGGTGCAATGAAATACATTTGTCAGTAATCACATCATATTCACCAAATTCAAAAATATTCCAAGGAATAACGAACTTAGGCGATTCTCAAGTGAGCATTTATGTAGCAATTTTCAATGTCATGCTTCTTTTTGGGCCTAAAGAATTGGAACGGGCAAGCCACCTTGAGAATTTTCCTTGCTGTAGCTTGTCACTTCTGATGCTGGAAAGGATGTCAGTTATCGGCAAAATATCATTGAGAAGCCAACTCTTCTTTGCGAAAATTCCTGAAAATTCGAAATAGAATATCTCACTATTGATGACGACAACGGCATACTCTCTTTAGATTCAAAACGCCTAAATTAAACTTATGAAGACAACTGCTTAGAGAATACGAAAAAAGGTAGCAGAAAGAGGAAATGGCTTTATCAATCCATTTCTCATATAAATTTTAGGCAAAGTTTGAGACCCGCCTATGCACCATTCGTTAAATCAATCAATGAATCAATGAATCAATGAATCAATCGACAGTCAATAAATGAATGAATGAATGAATGAATCAATCAATCAATCAATCATCCAATAGTCGATAAATAAATAAATCCATCAATCACTCAATAGTCAATCAATCAATCCATTAATCAATCATGAGCCAACCAAGAAACCACGAGCAAATTAATAAAGCGATCAATCTATCAATCCATCTATCAGAATTCACAATAAAAGCGCTATTAGCAAGGAAGCGGGCGGGAAACCGGATCACAATATCAACTCCCGTTGCAAAACTTGGCACCCTGGCTCTAGCTCCTGCTCAGCTCGGAATCGAGTATGCTACGCAATCCACTACATCACGTTGAATACTTTTGAAGACATGAAAACTTAAGCCCACCTTTGATCAACGAGACTCCCGTCTCAAGAGCCTGTTCTGGGTGTGGTGTCAGTATCATGTATCCTAATGCTTCAATTATCTTGTTCCCTTCTTTCAGCTTACTTGCCTCTATTTGACAGTTCTCCATCGACGGCACACCAGCCTAATGCAAACACAATTTATCAATTCACCATGCTATTGTATAAAGGAATTTCTAAAAAGCGTTAGGATTGCTTGCAGGTTTTAACGGTCGATTAGGAACCCGGTAGGCAGTATTTGGGTACTTTTTCATACATCTGATTCTACCTAGATGTCAAAGGTAGATATTTGGACACTGAGCTTTTTGTCTATCGAACAGTGCTTAGTTCTTTCCTCTTAATGTGACCACGCCTCGTGATTCCTACGCCTGGAATTACGGTGAGCTGGCGAATCTCCTCACTTTAAAAAAAAGTATTGCTGAGAGTGGATTCGAACCACTGACTATAGGATCAATGCGCAAGAGTGCTACCATTGAGCTATCCTGACACCCAAAGCTCAACACTAACGCAGAGTTTCACTTTCAATAAGAGCGAGGGGAGTCAGTAGTTCTCTGCATTCCACACATGTAAGAATCACGAGTTGTGGTCCAATCCAGAGGAAGGACCAGGACACTTCTCGATAGGTCCCTGCGAAGAACTTTGATTTCGATTTCATTTGATTGAATTAAGAAGGGTAGCACTTCAGCCGGAGTTGAGCGACGATGATGGGATATTGCACAGAAAAGCCGGGACATGACTTTATTACTATGGCGATCTTTCTGTTTGACTTTGCACACAGCTTGGTCTTTCTCTTTCATCTAATCTCACTTGGAAAACTCACATCCATTCCCTTACTAAACATGCATCTCAAAAGCTCGGTTTCCTCGCCAGAGCCCGTGGGTTTTTCTCATCTTCTCACCTTCTATCTATATACAAGTCCCAAATCCGTCCTTCTTTAGAGTACTGCTCCCACGTCTGGGGTGGTGCTCCAAAATCTACTCTATGCCTTCTCGACAATGTCCAGTTAAAAAGCCATTCGTCTCATCAATAATCCTAACCTCACCAAATCGCTCCAACCTCTTTCCCATCGTCGTTTAGTTGGAGATCTTTCCATCTATTACAGATACTTTAACGGACATTTTTCTCAGGAAATCAGGGATATTATTCCAGTTCCTCTGAGGCGTGTCAGGACCACCAGAAGCTCAACTCATTCACACCCTTTCCCAGTTTCACTGCCTAATCCACAAACTCTATCTCACAAAGCATCATTCATCCCAAGAACATGCAACTTATGGAACGTCTTGCCTTCTTCTTGCTTTCCTGAGTCCTACAACTTGCCATCTTTCAAATCTAATGTAAATAAACTTGATCTTATCTCTCTATCCTCTTAGCTGCTCGCTTTCTTCTTTCTTCCTTTGTTGGGGCTTTGTATAGGTCACCATGGCCTTTCCTCAACATAACCCACTAAAAAAAACAAAACAAAACAAGGTATTTGTCTATTTACCTACTGAAACAACTTCGTCCAAGCAATTCTCTGCAAAAACATTCATTCTTTTCTTCCTTTATTAATATTTTAATACTGTATTAAATTCACATTCAATATAATTTATTTTCTGTAGTATTGTCTTCAAGCCTTGCGTTCTGTTTGTGTAGCTAAAAAATTTGAATTGTATGTATGGAATTTAGAACATATACTCAATTGAAACAAATATGAAACTTCTGACAATGGCCGAAACAATACTACGAAATTCAAGATGTTTTGGTCCATTTAAGGCATTCAGCCTCATTTAGGCCATTGCCAGACGCTTCATGCTACGATTTTAGTCGGACGAAAAGCTCTTCAGTATAGAGAGGCAATGTTTCGTGCAAAATTGAAGTTGTGTATACTAGATGCTGTATACGGGTCAATTTCCATGTGTGTTTCCTTGGCACAGATACGAGTGGTGGGGCCAATCTCCTCTCCACAAGATGGATGGTCAGTGACTCGCATGGGAATGACCTTCGACAGGTCTTGTTTTTATTCCTGCTGTGTGTCCATCCACCCTCCTCACAAGGCCACCGCAGCAGAAAAGTGGGGGAGCCGATTTAGTCGCCGACCACCCGACCCGCGGCAGGCTGTACTGGGCTACGTGGTACCAGTAGCAAGCTTAGTGACTCGCATGAGTATGAGCCTGGCCTGACCGGTTCCGATACTTTGGTCACGTGGTTCGAGGAGGACGGCTGGCGAGACAAGTGATGGAAGGCAGGATGGAGGGAAGAAGAAGGAGAGGAAGACCTATGACTACCTGGATGACGAATTTGAGGGAGTGGAGGGGAGAGAGTGCAACAGAACTCATGAGGCAGGCGCACAACAGGGTGGGGTGGAGAAGAAGTGTCAGAAGACGGGTGCACCAACGGCCGCATCGGCTAACGAACAAATGATGATGATACGGGTCAAGCAACATCTATGTATCCTATTCAGACCATTAAGCAATATTTTCTAATTATCTGAAGATTCGTAATCTGAGGAGTGTCTTCAATGTGACGAGATTATGCATCCGCTACTCTGTATTGAAGTTCGTAGGTCAAAATTATTATCAGTATTCAAAGTAGCGAAATTTTTTAAAGGCTATTCGAATGAATCACAAACCTCTGCGTGCAATTCATTGATTTCTTGATTGGCTCCTGAAAACCGCGCGCATAACCTCATCAGATGCTTCTCCTTGTTTTCGAGGGAATTGATCAACGAAATGGCATGGTGCCTGAGAAGGGCAAAAAGAGACCCTTGCCAACAATTAAATGGAAATCAAATGACAGAAATTCTATCAAATGTTCGTATCTAAACAACCCTACAATCATCTACATATAACATACTATGATACACTTAAAAATGTGCTCACGACTTTCGTTATTCTTAGTTGGACCTCAGTCCCTTTGATTCCATAGTTATCAACCAATTTCCATCTTTTTCACAGGTGGTCTAACGGCTGTCATTTACACAGACGTTTTACAGTGCAAAGTTATGACTCTAGGCGCCATCTCACTTTCAGCTGTTGGTAAGGGCCCCGGTTCCAAATCATCACCTGTTATCTTCTCTTTTCTATATGCCCCAATATTTAATATTCTGTATTATTTCCCATCTTTCATGTTGAGGCGACTGAAACATTTAATAGCGCACACACGTAGGGTACGAGGTCATATGATATACTACATACGAAATTATGGAAGTGCAGATTGTGGGAAAACCCGCGAGACATTTGAAAAATTAACAGAAAACTTTCAACAGTATTCTTGCATTAAAAAAACCTGAGTGAAATTAAAGACAACGGGGACTTGATTGCAAATGCAGTGCACGCCAAACGCTGCAATTCATTATTGCTTTATATATCCAGCATCAGAAAGTACCATTTAGGACAATGGCATGCTACATTGACAGAGAAATGCCCTGATCAATTGTCATAATGTTACGTCAATTCAAGATTCCTATTACATATGAATCATGAAGTATATTTAGGGACACTGAGGAGCTATGCATATCGAATAGTACTTTGGTCTTGTCTCATAATTTGATGCTATTTCATTCATCCCTAGAACATCCTTAGCAATTTATGGAAGGTCTTGCCTTCTTCTTGATTTCCTGTATCTTACAACTTGCCGTCTTATAAATCTAAGATCAATAAACTTGGTCTGATCTCTCTCTCCTCTTAGCTGTTCGCTTTCTTCTTTCTTCTTTAGCTGGGGCTCTGTATAAGCCACCATGGCCATTTCCCAACATGATTGACTAGAAAAAACAATTGCAAGATTCCTATGATTCACGATTTTTACGGTAGATTTTAAGACCCTGAGAAGCTACGCTTATTGATCAGTGACCGGTTCTTCCTCTCGATGCTACGAGGCCTCGTGGTTCATGCATAACTGGAATTATAAAAAGCTAGTGACTCTTCACACTTTAAAAGAAATGCGACCTGATGATGGATTCGTATCACGGAACAAAGGATCAATTGGTAAGGATTTACCAAAAAGCAATCGTTACCCCAGCAATAACAGCCCAGCCTCACCTATGTTGGATGACACGTGATACAGTTATATTCTTAATGGGCTGATTGATATGAGAAGAAGTAAATACACTCATCATAGGCCTCCGTAACTTACCACCTTCCAAATTTCTCGCACCGTCTTGCCAACAAAAGTGTTGAAATTTCCAGGAGATCTTTCGTGTTTGGAATCACTCGGCAGATGCTGACGGCCAATTCCAGCTCATTGCCCCGAATCAGTTTGGCAATCGCATTCTGTGCAGAGAGAAACAAACGTACTGTTCATCTAATAATACTTTTTTTGAACCATTCATCAATTGCATATTTAAAATGCAAAAACATATCTCTCTTAAAAACTGGCAGTGTGTAATTGGCTGCTTCTACTAAATACTAACAACAGCTCAAACGGAAAAAGAAGAAAATAGGAAGAATGAAATAGAATGTTATATTATGCGAACAAGTAATTCAAAGATCCACCAAAGCAGGGTCTGTCCAGTCCTTGTTCCGCCGGCAAAATATGTAGTATCTGCATCGTATAGAAATATCCATGATTTTCGAAATTAGGCGATTCCTTAAGTTGTTTGAAGTTTCAAGGTCGTTCAGCATAGCAAGTAATAATAATAATGATAATAATTATTACTATTACAGACGTGTGCTATCAATGTGGCCGACTATATCGTTCTTACACAATGAGAAGATTAACACTATCGTAGTGCTACAGTCACCAAATGCATGAAACTTCACCTTCCCTACCCTAGGTTATTGGATATAACTCGGTAAAGGATTGTACTTAATGGAAAATTAGCAACGTACACATAAAATTATAATAACAATGATACTCTTTTTACAACTTAATTCTGATCTGTAAACCAAACATACAAATACAAATAGATATAGACATTTAGTAATAATTTCCATATTTGAAGTGGCTCATAGCTCGAGGCTAATTAATGTCAACCGTAACCGTAACCGTAACCGTAACCGTAAAAGGTGTAGGCGTTATCGTTGAAATCACCTTAACATCGCCAACCGCCAGGTGACAACATGACGACAAAACAGGCTGGGCGTCCAAGAAATACCAGTCAGCCAAACGTCCACTTGTTTCTTGTAGTAACCTAACAAAAAAATATACGGAAAAGGATTAGTCTGTAAACTCTGGGTTGCTATGGGGTGAAATCATCTATGGGGTTTCGTCGAATAAGGGACAATAGCTCCCTCGTTTTCCTTAGCGGTGCCGTGGTGTAGTGGTTAAGCGTTGCGACTCATATCGCAGGGGTGGTGAGTTCGAATCCTACACATGTCGCAATAAAAACGCCATTGGTGAGGAACGCAACGGGAAACCACCTCATAGAATCCACTTCGCTAGAAAAAACCCATAGCCATGTCCCTGGTTTCTGCTACGATGAAAATCGAGTTTGTGATGCAGTTTTTCCCTCATTAATTCCACGGCTGGGAATAGAGAGGATCTCAGAAAAAGTCTAGATATCTCTCTTGAAGCGACGATCTTTGGCAAAATGAAAAGGCGAGGAGATGATACTGACAGAAAGGGAAATCATAGGATATCGAATTAGGCAAGATAAAATCAGATCAGATCGGATTGGAAAAATTGACTAGATCATATCGAAGCACTTTTGCAAATCAGACTGCGACAGGTTGACTACAATAGAGTCGCATCTGATCACAACTGGTCACATCAGACCACACGTGTCAGGTAGACCAGATAACGAAGAGCAATTACAATATAAAACCAACGAAGATAAGTAAGCGCTAGATTAAACTAGATTATAAGAGATGAAGTCAAATGTAATCAGCCAGACAACGCATGAGTATTTATGAAGCTAAGTCATTATTGATAGCAGTACCGACACAATGAACAGGTTATCTTGTATGAATATGTGTAGTTATCAATATCAATAGCAATACTGTCCCCTTTCCAGAGATCTAAATAATGATTATTGCCAAGCGAAACTTGTGAATCCATCGAGCAGTCGTCTGAGCTTAATTGCCAGTTTCCCGAGTCATTTCTGGAGATGTGTAAAGACAGAAATCGACCAGCGTCATCTCAATTACATTTTTACAAAGCATTCTCCACTATAATCCACTCCACTTATTATATCTTCTGCTCCAGGGATAAACCATAATCTGACAAAGAATTTATCTCCATATAAAACCCCTATACTACATAGCAAACACTGCATTTATACAAAGCATTCTCCACTATAATCCACTCCACTTATTATATCTTCCGCTCTAAGAAAAACCTTGGTCCAGCCAATAATCTCCCTCAATAGAAAAGCCTTATACTACATATCAAGCACTGCTTTTATACAAAGTATTATCCACAATCATCCCCACCCCTTATCACATCTTCTGCTCCAGGGACAAACCACACTCCGACAAAGAATTTCTCTCAATGTAAGCCTTAAAATACATGTCAAGCTCTGTTATTACATGTTTAAGTCAGTCAATTTTAAATTACCTGCTAGCAAAATTCAAAATTTCATTTCTAGATATAAAAGATGTCCAACAAAATGAAAATAGTGCACGGTTAAGCAAATATGGCCTAAAGTTCCAGGCCTGGGCAGTTTCCCCGCCATTTTGCTTCTCACGTATAATGTGACTCATCAAGTCTGCGATTCAGAGGTTATCCAGATTAAATCCAATCAAACCAGGTTGGCTCCCATTCGACCAGCACGAGTGAGATAAGAACAAAGGAGAAGGATACGATAAAATAAAACATCTCATAATCACTGCAAACCCTTAAACCTCCATGCCTCTATCGAGACAAGTCGATCCTGAACTTGACAAGGAATTCCAACATCCCCGCCCACCCATTTCGTTTGGTCGACACTGGCCAAGAATGCGTAAGAATTTTGAATTGAAGTTTCCTCAAAATTGACTAAATTTTCTCAAGATTCAGCGTAATGTAATCTGATTCAATCTACTATATCGGGACGGAGAGACATATCTAGGAATTTTCTATATATATTTCACTCTATCGTTGCAGCGATTCCAAATTAAGTGAAGGCTGTCTAGAGTATATTAATCAAGATAGGTCAAGATCAGACTAAAAAAGAGAGTTGTATCTGTCAGTGATGAGCCATGGAAGGATAAAAAGGCAGCCACAGCTTCGAATAAATGGAAGGGGGGTAGTGACAGGAATGATGACCGACAATAAAACCCCCGGCAAAAACTGACAATAGAAAAGTGAAACGGATACAACTAATGGAAGAGTTTCATTAAGCAGATATGCAGCAAAAACATAGAGGGAGATGCCAAAGATCGATATATCAGATTGAATTAGATTACATTACATTAGATAAGATTAGATTAGATAAGTATGGGCTGGCTCTGCTCATAAATACCCAGATCTTATCGCATCGGAGCAGAAGAGATATGATAATTGAGATTACACGTGTGAAACCAATTGATCAGGATAACATCAGACCAGGTGAGTCTGCAAAGGTCAAATTGATTACTTCCAACTGGATTGAAACATGACTCAACAAATTGGGGTAGCTAGGAATCACGTATCATTGCCTGTAGTCCGTCAGCTGCACAGGTCGGCCAATACGATGAACACTGCAGAATGAGGGTAGCTGGCAGGAAATAATGTATGATTGACTCCTAGGTATTTGGCACGACTTGGTCACAGACCCAAACCCATGACTCACCACGTACAGGAGAATTGCCCAATCGAGACAAGCTTTCTGCTTCTCGATAATCGTCCTACATTCTTCTAGACCACACCTCGTCTGATTCCTTCGTCTGGAATTGCAGAAAGCGGACGACTCTCCTTACTAGCTGTGGGTGGATTGGAACCACTGACCATAAGATCTTTGCGCAAGAATCTTACCACTGAGCCATCCTGAGCTGAAACCAAACATCGCGACACTGGAGATCGCTTCGTAAGACTATTCTCCGAGCATGAAACTTTGGAGAATAGATGAAAATTTGAAACTAAGCATCTGGGATCATTAAGTTTCCATAGTCTTATTTCTACCACCAATATTGATCAACAACGAGGATGAAACCGTCCCCCACGCCAACACTACTTCTACCATTATCTTACTCGCCACATTCTAATGATTGTCGGACAAGAACAGATTCAGTGTGACATAGTCATACTTCCACTTTTTATGCAACGTTCAAGCTGTGTGAATCAAACCATTTACAGAAAAAAAGAAAAAAACTGGGTACTTGATGGCTTAAGTGCAAAAACGTGCGAAGGAAGGAAATATCGAGAGAAACACAAATTACAAATGTTTAAGAGATTACCGAGAACCTTCTTTCTCGAGATGGTTTAAGCCATTTACAGCTGCTGGCTTTTCAAGTGATTTTGTATTCAGGTTTTCATTGCGATCACGTGTCAAAAGATTCGAGAAGTAACCCTCGCACGCTGCCTGGGCAATGATCACAGCATCTTGAAGTTGACATCGGCTTACAAAAAAGTGAATCAGCTAGAAAAGAGAACTTTTTTTAAATATCAGCGTTCGCTCACGAGGATATTTACGCTGCCGTAAATGTGTTTTCTCAAATTACAAGATGTATGTATCAGAGTTCGTCTGACCCGGTTCACAGTTATTTAATTTTCTTCTTTTTTGATACTTATGCTTCTACCTAGATGCTAAAAGTAGGCAATTGGACACCGGAAAGCTTTTTGCTTATCAAGTAGCATCCAGGTCCTTCCTCTCGATGTGACCACACGTCGTGACTCCTATGCCTGGGAATACAGAGAGCTAGCGACTCTCCTCACCCGGAGTGAGACTTAAGCGGAGGATGGACTCGAACCACTGACCACAGGGCACGTAATCACACACCATTGCGACCGACCTATCCTTACACATAATACTCTATAAACATTAATACTGAAATAGGTGATAAGCTGTTTCGATATTTTCTTCTTTGAAAAGTGACAAAATATTTACTTAGTTGGTCGATCCTGGTGCAATCGACAAAGTGTGTGTGTCAAGCAGAAAGCATCGATAATAATATCTTGACTATTTCATTAGAGTACAAAGCAGCAAGGCTAGTCGATATATTGGTTAAGGCCTATGTCTACTGCGTTGGAGTTCACGTATTCGATCCCACGGCCCTGCATTTCCCTGAACGCCCCCCCCCCACCAACCAGTCAATCAGCACCGTGGGCGTACGTGCCGTGAAGCTAGGGTTAGGAGCGAGGAAAGGAGCAAGCCAACTGTCACCTAACCTCCAAAAACCGTCGCGCGAGATGGTCTATCTCCCGCAAGGTGCCCCAACATTCGCATAGATTATGGGACTCAACTGTCTTATTTTCCGTCGTAAGAGATAATGCATGGCTTAGGATTAAAAACAATAGGATGGCAAACCTGCTCGATTTGCCCAGCTGCAATGCAATAAGGAACTGAATCAATGCTGTCTTCTGAAATGAGCTGATCTGCCCTCCTTTAAAAGAAATCGAATCCAAATGATAAATAGAGGAAATAAATCAGATTGGAATATCATCTCATGAGGCAACATCATCGCTGTCTCTCTTCCAAGGGAACATGATATATAATGGGCACAGAGCTAGAAATGATAAACAGACGTGACACCCCCCGTCATAAGACGATTAATTTCAAAGCAATGAAATACCATGAAATAGAGAATAACAAGATTCAATGCAACATAATCAGTGATAAAGCAATACAATATAATACATGATAAACATAATATAACAAAATTTCATATACAATAACATAAAATGATATAATATAACATAACATAATATAATGAAACATAATATAACAATATAAAGTAATATTATATAAAGTAATAGAAATACAAAAAAATATAATATAATATGATATATGATACAAATAATATAGTATAATGCAATATAATATGAATGCAACATAATATAGTACAACATAACATGATACAATGGAACATGATAACATAGAAGGCGAAATACCAAATGAAATATAACAAAATAAAACATAAAATGAGGTGAAATACCAAACAATACAGTGTAATACAATTGAACAAGCTAGAAAACAATTCAATGCAGTAATATCAATATAATCGATTATACTGCAATGCAGTAAATTGCAATGCATATGTTATATTTTGCATGCCCCAAGAGTCTCTACGCTAAGGCAACAAAATGGCGCTAAGTGGCCTAGAGTCGATACCAGCCGAGCAGTAAGACGTCAGTATCCTTTCTAATGCATTCGACCAAGGGAGACATTTCTGCTGGGTCGGACCGCCATATCTTCGTCCCAAGAACTTGCAATTTATGGAACACCTTTCATTTCCGCCCCGGAGCAATACAACGTGCTTTCTCTCAAATCTAAAATCGAATTTGACTTTATCTCCCTCTCCTCTTAGCCATTGACCTTCTGTCTTAGTTGGGGCTTTGTGTAGGCCACCGGGGCCTTTCTTCAAATCCTAACTCACTAAACAAACCCTACCATCAGCTCTAAAATAGTTTATCGCACTGGGCAGCCTACTCGGACAAGGCTACTGATTCAACACGGACTGGTATCAAATTTGGACGCTCTACCGACTCCTTAACTATCTGAAATACCTAACGGTGAAAAGATTAGCTCTATCCCTCTATATAAACTAGGATTCGGAAAATACACCAACGTAACATCCGCTTGCTGATGCTATGATGAAACAAAGCTGATCAACAAAAAAATGGCAACCTTCTTGACAAGGATCTCCAGTACTCCATGGATACTCCAGGTGCAACTGCCAACGCTTTGTCCCACTAAAAAAAAGCACTTGGTTCAGATTGATTGCAAACTTGATAAAAATCGGGGTTAGGACGAATTAGCAGCAAAAAAAGAAAAATTTTCAGTTCGATTCGAAGAGAAAGTCTTAATAGCGACGATCTATTCAGAGACATATGACAAAAAGTACATTTTATTGATAATATGATTGACAAAATAAAATAAACAATTAATGGTTTTAGAGTAAAAACTTTAGGCTAGGAATCTATCTTTGTTTCCACTTCTGGCTATTAAAATGTTATACATTTACCAAAGCAGTGTGGTTTGCGCAGGAACTTTAGGGTGATAGCAGTAACTGCTTTAACTGAAAATATTATTCATTGTAAATGTTCTATGGTAATTTAAGAATAAAATCATCTACTGCAAACCAAAAGAAGACGTGCAAATCTCTTAAAGTTTCCCCTTTGGATTCTCATAATTCATGTAACCTCTACCGAATGGACGACAAACATCTATAAGAAACAGTCTACATCCAGACCACATCTCGTATCTTCTGCAATTTCATGAAAAATATCAGAATGAAAACATCTTGAAAATGTTTCGTTTTCCTTGGAAAATCAAACAGAGTTTTATCTTTTCAAAGCATGGTAATAATCAAGGAACTAATTAGGTGTTTAATCTATCAAGAATGTTTTGCGAGCTGCGTGAAAAACTTCGCCGAAACAGGCAGCCAAACAGATACGAGATTGGCAAGAAGAGACAACTTGAGCCCGTATTTCTAGCATAAGACGGCGAAGTAGTACAGGGAGGTTAGTCCATGATACGAAGACAAATTACATCAACCATTGGCTGTCTTGTGGGTTCTGCTTACCTATGTAGCTATACCAGGAAGTTCAACGTCAGCAAGCGCCAGCCCAGCGGTCGTTAAAAACGCTTGCATAAGATAGATTCGCACAGGCGACCTCATTAAATTGAATTGGGATCAAAGCCAAATGAAGATGCAGAGGTAGTTGGCATAGTGGTTTGAGCACATGTTCTCCATTCGTAGAGCCCAAGGCTCCAGCTACACTCATCCCCCATGCTGAATCCCCCCATCTGTCCACCGAATAGTAAACGGTTACATTGCGTAAGCTGGAAGTAAAGCGGGGGGACCCTGATTAACAAGGCAGCTGCGGCTCACCTTGGTGTCTCCCTAGCAAGGTGCTCCCCTAGGCTAGTATCCAATATGGGTCTCGAGTGAAAGCAGCAAACATAAAATCAGGTTCGAAGATTACCATGAAGCTGGTTTGTTTGTATGAATGCTGCATTTGATCGCTTGAGATTCACCGTAACTAATTTCCAACACATTAGATGTCGCTTTGCGCCAGAGAGAATACGGCTCTAAGTGATGAAACACGTTTCGCACAAAAGAGAGAGTCTCGTGATGCGCATAAAGATGCAGTTTAGTGATTGAACCACCAAGGGAGATCACTGCCACTGTGCACTGGACAACTTTGCGTCAGTTCTATAGAAATCTTGAGAAATGCATTAAAAGTGATGAGCTAAGAGGAAAAGAGAAACAAAAAGAAAGAACACGGAAAGAAGAAAGGTTGACGACGCAAAGTTGTCATTAAAGATGAGAAAATCCTATGAAATTAGCAACTGGCAATGCTTTTGATTGTATTGATTGTATGGATGTTGGAGTAAAGTAAACGGGCCAGTCGATGGGGCATGAGACTTTGATGTCAGTCAGAAGACAGAGAGGAGCACTGCAACCAAACAAGAACCAAGGACAGAAACAGAAACATGATTGGGGATTTCTGAGGCAAATGGTAAGGCTTTGTAAATACTGAAAGGGTTTTCGATTCGGAGAGAGCTAAAAGCTCTTACCAGTGATAATACAGGGGCATGGATACGTCGGATTAAGCGGCGGCTCAAACAAGTGAATATGTAGTAATCTCAAAACTGGTAGATCAATATCTAGTTTGAAAGCGAATGAACTTTATGTCTCAAATCCACTCGAAGATTGCTTATCAAAGATTGGTTCTTGTTATCATCATCATTACCTGGTAAGACTAAGAAACGATGAAATGATTGATAGATGTGTTAAAATATATCGAAAATTTCGGTAAGAAAGTTGAATTTGACGTTTACAAGTAATTCGATGCACGGGCATTAAACATAGGCAAACAAGACACAGGGACACTAGTCTTTTTCGTTTCAAGGAGAGAAGTAGAGATTTGGTTTGTGACGTAATTTCATTTAAACTGACGTAATGAAAGAGAATTAGCGGGTTTAGATTGAATTCAAAATTAATAGAATGAGGACAGGCTGAAATTTCGAATTCCAATATTGAAGCACTTGCCGACCGTCTATTTCAGCGGCACAAGTACGGAAGAATGAAGACTTAGTCGAGGAAGGATTCGGACAGGAAACAACGAATCATTGCGAAGAAGCGGTTTTGAAGCAATGAAAGCAACGAAATTTAGCAAGAGCATTCAGAGAAAAAGACATTTTCACGAAAAGCAATGAACTCTGTTAAGTACATTGAACGATCGACGATCCCACTGCCATTGAGTTGAAGTTTGAAACATTTTGAAACGTTTCGAAACATTAAACAAATCGGAGTATTTCGAAACACTCTTGAAACATATAGGAGCATTCTGGAACGCTTCCAAGCATTCTGAAACATACCAGAACACACGGGAGACTCGAGTGGAGCCAGCTTATGTCAAGATGCGCTGTGAAACGCTCCACCCAAACCAGAATACCTTGTCAAGGTCAAACATTTACGCGTTGGTTACGATGAACATTATTACAGCGCTCACGAATATCATTCTGAACACAGTAATTGCTTATTCACTGTGGAGAACCAAAATGATCAAAACAACGTCATTCAAATTCATCTTTCTTTTAAGCATGTCGGACTGTGTGATGGGCCTAACAATCTGCCCAGTCATCGTTACCCTTCTGGTATTGCAACGGCTGCCATTCTGCCTCTTGGAGCACTATACACAACTACTTACCTTCGTCTTGGGCCAATTCTCGGGCCTAATGGTGGTAGTTATAACCCTTGATAGATACCTCCACATGAGGTACCTTACTCGATACAACCTATATATGACGAGGAAGAAAGCACGCATCTTGATCGCCTTGAATTTCAATTCGTGCCTCTTGACCGGCATATTACTGATACTGGCATCTACTTACGGATTTATATTCCAGTTCGAGGCAACTCTCGTTGCCGTGTATTCTACGTTTGTCGCCATCATATTCATACTGTATCTAAAAACGTTCCTCACTCTGCGCCGACGAGTAAATGCGATGGCAACGATAAACCAGACCAGCAACGTTAGGAACGACACCCATTCAAGGCAGAAATCTGAGTTGATTTTCGCAAGAGGGATGATATTTGTGTTGCTCTGCACTACGGTCTGCTATCTGCCTTGCTTTCTGTCCGGCACTGTATGGGCACACCGGAAATACGTCAAAAAGCAGGAGCCTCCCAACTGGCTTCACTCCACTTTGTTCTGGACATGCATTCTCATGTACGCGAATTCAACGTTCAATCCTATAGTTATGTTGACCTTCAACAAGAGACTGCGAAAATACATTTACAGCCTAATCATCGTGCGAGTATTCAGATTGAGCAATCACGGCAATATAGACGCACGCGATATACTTCATGCTAGAGGAGAAACGACGTTTGATTTAAGGGACTAAAGCGACGACGTGAAAACATTTCTGATGGACAAACCAACATCTAAAAACTTAATGCCAGACTGCCATAAAATAAGATTATCTCCGAAGATTCTTTTTACGATTTTCAGTGACCAATGAAAGAAGCAGTAGAGGCAACATTTGATCTAGGTGATTTGCATCTTTGGATCCATTAATGCGAAATCTAACGTACTCCTGATTCCGATAACTCCTATCTTCATCATTATTATCATTATTACTATTATCGGAATGAGATGGGCCAAATATGAACAGGAATTAACGCAGAATAACTCTCTGGGGAAGCTCGAATTTTTCTTCGACTTGAAAGATAAATTACCTTGCAAACTTGTTATTGCTTTTTCAAGTACTGCTGTGGCAACCTGAATCATTCGGCGAATCATGAAATGGCCTGTGCTTTTCCCTGCATTTCATACTTAATCATTCTCTTTTATGGAGGAGTTTGGAAGACTTTTACCTAAAAAACTAGCAAGACTGCACAATCTTGTCCTTTTTAATGAAGTTGAGCCAAAGATAGGCACAGCATTCTATTAGACTTCTTCGGGCGAAAGCGAAGACGTCCAAGCAATGCATTGGTATCTACTGCAAGTGCAAAACTTTCGACTTGGTTCATTCAAAATTTCAACGAGAACATATAGCACATCTGTATGCCTTCTGTCTAGGATATGAAAGTAGATTTTGGGACAATAAAAGGCCATTCGTATCGAGCAGCGTCCTTCCTCATAATACGACGTCACTTCAAGACTCAAAGGTTTCATGAAATATTAGGTAGAACCTTTGACGCTGGGAAGGTATGATTATCGAGCAGTGTTATGGTGGTTTCTCTCGATTTAACCACATCTTTTGGTTCTTAAACCCCTAGAACAGGGGTGGGTAAACAACGGCCCGGCAAGTGCTTTTTTATGGCCCCTCCAAGAACTTGTATTTCATTTCAATTCTTTATAGGAGGGTAGCTCTTCAGCAATGCTGATTTTCAAGAGGCCCTCCGCTTAAAACAGTGTACAATTTATCTAAAATAATACTTAAAATACCTAATTACCTAATTACAATGTTATTTAATTTACATAAATTTATGAAAACATATTAAAATCTAAAACAAAATTAAACTAATCTGAGAATAAAAATTACTGGTGAAAATGTCCAGATTTGCATATTAAATAGAGGCTTTAAAGCTGACCAGGTTTACGGCTTTTTTTGACTCAACTGAGAGGCTATTCCAAGATTTCACTCGTCTGAATGAAAAACATATTTGGCCAGTTGCAGTTTTCATTAGTTTTTTTTTTTAGTGGGTTATGTTGAGGAAAGGCCATGGTGGCCTATACAAAGCCCCAACAAAGGAAGAAAGAAGAAAGCGAGCAGCTAAGAGGATAGAGAGATAAGATCAAGTTTATTTACATTAGATTTGAAAGATGGCAAGTTGTAGGACTCAGGAAAGCAAGAAGAAGGCAAGACGTTCCATAAGTTGCATGTTCTTGGGATGAATGATGATTTGTGAGATAGAGTTTGTGGATTAGGCAGTGAAACTGGGAAAGGGTGTGAGTGAGTTGAGCTTCTGGTGGTCCTGACACGCCTCAGAGGAACTGGAATAATATCCCTGATCTCCTGAGAAAAGTGTCCGTTAAAGTATCTGTAATAAATGGAAAGATCTCCAACTAAACGACGATGGGAAAGAGGTTGGAGCGATTTGGTGAGGTTAGGATTATTGATGAGACGAATGGCTTTGAACTGGACATTGTCGAGAAGGCATAGAGTAGATTTTGGAGCACCACCCCAGACGTGGGAGCAGTACTCTAAAGAAGGACGGATTTGGGACTTGTATATAGATAGAAGGTGAGAAGATGAGAAAAACCCACGGGCTCTGGCGAGGAAACCGAGCTTTTGAGATGCATGTTTAGTAAGGGAATGGATGTGAGTTTTCCAAGTGAGATTAGATGAAAGAGAAAGACCAAGCTGTGTGACAGAAGCTGAAGTGTCCAGTTTATCACCATTCATGAAGACAGGTGGAGAGTTTTGATTAAGTTTGCGTGAAATGACAGCCTGTGTCGTCTTGCTTTGGTTGAACGAAACTAGGTTGTCCTCAATAACTGCCAGATCATTGGACAGAAGCGAGGCTGAAATGTTTCTGTGGAGTTGGATATCGGTGGAAGCATGGTCATTTGGATTGAATGAAAATGAAGGAAGGTATCATCAGCAAAGGAGTAAATGCTAGAAGACGTAGAGGTCAGTAGGTCGTTTATGAAGAGAATGAAGAGCACAAAGGAGATAACAGAGCCCTGGGGTACACCAGCATCGATGGAGTGCAGATTGGAGAAGAAGCCGTCCACTCTGACGGCAATTGACCTATCAGAGAGGAAACTACCAATCCAAATAATGAGAGTCTGATTGAGACCAAACATCGGCAGTTTAGCGAGAAGACCCTTGTGCCAGACGCGATCAAAGGCCTTGGAGATATCGAGAGAGATCACTCTGCTCTCACCACAGGATTCCAGAGCAGAGGACCAGACATGGACAGCATAGGCAAGAAGATCACCAGTAGACCTGGCTTTTCGAAAGCCATACTGGTGATCAGAGAGAAGATTGTTTGCTTCAAGGAAGGTAAGAAGTTGCTTAGTTATGATGGTCTCCATTGTTTTAGATATGAGTGAAGTAATTGCAATGGGACGATAGTTGAGTGGATTAGACTTGTCGCCCTTTTTTGGGATAGGAAGGACGTGGGCTTGTTCCCATGAGGTGGGAAATGTGCCAAGAGTGTAGGAAAGCTGGAATAGTTTGTTAAGAATAGGGGCGAGTTCAGGAGGACAGGTTTTGAGAAATATTGCTGGAATACCATCAGGGCTTTTGGATTTGGAGGTGTCAAGCTGGAGACGGGTTTGGCGGACTTTTCGTGTGGAGAACTTAATGGGTGACATAGTGAATTTTGAAGGGGGGAAGTGATGAGGTTGGACCCCTTGGTCGTCCAGGTTGGAGTTGGAGGCAAAGACTGACGCAAAAATATTGGCCTTGGATGAAGGAGTGGTAGAAGAAGAGTCAGAGTTGTTTTTTAGTGGAGGGAAAGATGATTGGCAAAAGTTTTGGGAGACAAGTTTGGCTTAGACCAAAAGGAGCGAGAGTGGCAACTTAAGGTCATTTGAAGTATTTCGCAAGTTGCGAACAGAGCTTTGCGAGTTTCTCGAGAAAATTTTGGTCAGATATTGTGGAGCACGACCATTTAGTGCCTTAAATACCATAATATTAGTCTCAGAACTGATCATTTCCTCAATTGTTTGCCAACCAAGACCTCTAATAAGGGGCATTGCTGAGTCATCAAAACGACTACCAGTAATTATTCTTGCAGCCCTGTTTTGGAGTCTCTGCAAGCGGTTTTTTTCTGTTCAACTACAACAATCCCAGACAGAGCAGCAGTATCGGAAGTGCGGTTCCACAATGCTTTGTACAAGTTGATCAGGGTAGTCGAGGGGACGAGGCTCTTAGCATATTTCAGAAAACCAATAGCTCTCGAAACCTTTGACGCGACATATTTTATATGTTCCTTCCAATCAAGGTTTTGATCAATTTGTACACCAAGGTATTTTTTCTTTTCAACTATGTCTAGACTTTATTCCAAATTTTAGGATCAAACGTTTCATCAGAATTTTTAATGGATCTATGCTTAGATTTTGAGCAAATGAGCTTAGAGTGGGTTTTAGCGACATTTAGCGATATTTTGTTCCCTTTTAACTAGGTCCCAAGTTTCTTGAGATCATCGTTAATAGCCTCATTCAGCTGAGTTAAATTTTTAGATTTATAGGAAAGGCTGGTATCGTCAGCATACATGGAAACCATTGAACTTTGAACACTACTTGGAAGGTCATTAATGTATATAAGGAATAGAAGGGGACCAAGGCATGAGCCTTGCGGTACACCAACTTCAATATGGTCAGTTTTTGAGACTATACCCCCAACCCGACAAAATTGTTTTCTGTTTGAAAGATATGATTCGAACCATGTTAGTTCCCTGTTGCGAATGTTGTAATGCATTAGTTTTTTGCAGAGGATCTCATGGTCAACTGCATCAAAAGCCTTTTTTAGGTCGATGAAAACTGAACCTAGATATTGTCCTGTGTCAATTCCCTTGTACCACTCGTCAGTATTTTTCAGTAAACAGGACACTGTGGAATAGAGTTCTCTGAAGCCAGATTGGCCCTTATAGGGAAGGCCGCTCTCGTTTAGATATTGGTATAATTGATTGAATACTAGTTTTTCAAATAATTTCGATATGACAGGAAGGACAGAGATATGGCGATAATTTGATTTTATAGCCTTTTCACTCTCCTTGTGTATTGGTGTTACCCTGGCTGTCTTCCAACTGTCAGGAATTACGCCAGTTTCAATAGATAAATTGAAAATGAGAGCAAGGGAGTTCTCTATGGCTGACAAGGCAAATTTTAGAAAAAAGCTCGATATACCATCAACCCCAGAGCCCTTTGAGGTTTTGATCTGGACAATTGCTTCTCTAATATCTTGCAACCCTATAGGTTCAAGTTCAAACATTAGATTTCCTGGGTTCAGTTGGCACTCACCTGACAGAAGAGGGTTGGGAGTATCACCAATCTCCACTGCAAGGGCTTTTCCAACCGAACAAAAATACTTGTTCATAGTATCGGAAATTTCTTTCCTATTACTAATATTCTTACCATCTTGTTTCAAGAGATCAATAGTAGTAGACTTGGATCGTTTATTCATCAACTGATTTAAGGTTTTCCAAGTCTCTTTCATATCACCTTGGAACTTTGAATTTTTGTCGTAAAATATTCACGTTTTAAGTCAATATTCAGCCTATTGACCTTGTTTCTCACATGCCTATAAGAGGCCAACAAGATAGGGGACCCAGACTTAACAGCTGCTTTCTTTAGCTTATCTCTGCTCCTAATCATTGCCTTAAGATCATTGTTTATCCATGGGCAGTATTTCTTAGATACACGAATGGATTTCAGAGGGGCATGTTTCTCAACAATATAAGAAAAGATATTAGTCCATTCTTGTACGAGCGAGTCTAAATGGTTAAATTTTCCTACAATTTGTTCCCAGCAGATGCTAGCAACATCAGTTAGGAATGCCTCTCCATTGAATTTTTTCGTTGAGTGAGTTTTAATAACTTAATGGTCCTTCATTTGCGCCCCATCAAACTTTCGCAGAATACCACAAAGTGATCACTCAATGACGTCTCAAAAACACCTGCCTGTGTGATGTTGTTAGCAGAAGTTGTAGCTATATGATCTATAATTGTAGCGCTACTGGGAGTTACCCTAGTTGGTTCATTGATTAGTTGTTCCAAACTAAAAAGCTCATATATATCGCACATATGTCTAGTGTTATTTTCAACTGACTGACCAAGTGCATGATTGGAAAGATCACAGTTTGTGTCACCAAGAAGAATTATTTCTTTGTCTTCTCTATCAAGAAAAGAAAGAATTTGGTGCAGTTTAGCAAATACGTCGACAGGCTTAACTGGAGGTCTATACCAAGCAACGATGAAGAATGATCTGCTTTTTGGTGGTTCAATTTCAATGCAGATCAACTCAAGCTGATTATCTGGTAGATCGCTGCGTCGTGTATAGTTGATGGCGTCTCTAATATAGATAGAAACGCCACCACCCCTTCCAGTCCTGTCCCTGCGTTCTTGTTGGTAACCAGAAATCGTAGTTAATTCTTTAGAATATTCAGGATCAAGCTTAGTTAGTATCAAGCAAAAACAACTATCCCGTTATTCTCGTTTTCTAATCGCTTGATACCATATAAACGCATTATAAACAAGTCCAGCGTTATCATACTGAGGGTGTATTATGTTTTCAAAAGATCTAAGCATATTTTTGATGTTTATTGCGTGACAATCTAATTTTGAAGCAGCCTTGGCAACATGCTGTGCGGCCCTTTAAAACTTAAAATTTGTGACTACGGCCCTTGCGCTGAAAATTTTGCCCACCCCTGTTCTAGAATAACAAAGGGCCGCTGAGCCGCCTCACTCTTGGTGAAAGTTCAGCTCAAGGTTAATACAGACAATTTCGTCAGTAATCACGGGTTTAAACAACTGAGCGCTGTAGCTGCGAATCCTGCGCTACCGCGACACAGTGAAGAGGGGCATGACTGCATGTGACATTGACGACTGGGAGTGACAAGCTGGTGACCGTAGACTGTGGCGCGAAAAGGTGACCCGCGGCACTCGGACCAGCGAAGCCCAAAGAGGGGGGGCCGCCACCGCAAGGCGTGCCCTTCGGAAAAGAATACTCTGAGGCGAGAGTGAGGAGGGCGGGTTCCCTTATGACAACTGTGGACGGCGTTGCCGTGCCGCCGTTGGACTCATCAGCCACGAAAGACATTGTATCATTATTTTAAAAATTAAACATCTTAAACTAAACAACTGAGTATACAAACACCTCATTCTAAATACGCTAGTGAAGAATGAAATAGCTAGCAGTCTGAAATGTCAAGCGAAGGAATTGCAAGAGGCCAAATACAAAGAAAACGGCAGGCCTGTTGAAGGCACAGCTCATAAGTGCCTTGAAATTTGCTCGCCGATGATATGTAGAGAACATTGTAATATATGTAATGGGTTGGAAACTAGTTGAGAAAAGTTGAAATCGCCTACCTCGCCTAACTCAAGCATGATTTCACAATATCTTTCGAGTTGACCCATCTTTATGTGGAGATCAGCAGCTTCAAGCAATTGAGCATTCTTGGAAGGTTTCCCGATTGAAAATCCATAATTGTTTGCTCGCACTGTCTCAAGCTCTTGTGCTTTGGACTGAAAACAAGCACAAACACTGACAAAATATTGACATTGTGGAGGAAAATTAAGAACATTCTTAGATTTGAGCATTAACACTGACAAAATATTGACATTGTGGAGGAAAATTGAGAACATTCGTAGATTTGAGCATTAACACTGACAAAATATTAACATTATGGAGGAAAATTAAGAACATTCTTAGATTTGAGCATTAACACTGACAAAATATTGACATTGTGGAGGAAAATTGAGAACATTCGTAGTTTTGAGCATTAACACTGACAAAATATTGACATTGTGGAGGAAAATTGAGAACATTCGTAGTTTTGAGCATTAACACTGACAAAATATTGACATTGTGGAGGAAAATTAAGAACATTCGTAGATTTGAGCATTAACACTGACAAAATATTGACATTGTGGAGGAAAATTGAGAACATTCGTAGTTTTGAGCATTAACACTGACAAAATATTGACATTGTGGAGGAAAATTGAGAACATTCGTAGTTTTGAGCATTAACACTGACAAAATATTGACATTGTGGAGGAAAATTGAGAACATTTGTAGTTTTGAGCATTAACACTGACAAAATATTGACATTGTGGAGGAAAATTGAGAACATTCGTAGTTTTGAGCATTAACACTGACAAAATATTGACATTGTGGAGGAAAATTGAGAACATTCGTAGTTTTGAGCATTAACACTGACAAAATATTGACATTGTGGAGGAAAATTGAGAACATTCGTAGTTTTGAGCATTAACACTGACAAAATATTGACATTGTGGAGGAAAATTGAGAACATTCTTAGATTTGAGCATTAACACTGACAAAATATTGACATTGTGGAGGAAAATTGAGAACATTCGTAGTTTTGAGCATTAACACTGACAAAATATTGACATTGTGGAGGAAAATTGAGAACATTCGTAGTTTTGAGCATTAACACTGACAAAATATTGACATTGTGGAGGAAAATTAAGAACATTCGTAGATTTGAGCATTAACACTGACAAAATATTGACATTGTGGAGGAAAATTGAGAACATTCGTAGTTTTGAGCATTAACACTGACAAAATATTGACATTGTGGAGGAAAATTGAGAACATTCGTAGTTTTGAGCATCAACACTGACAAAATATTGACATTGTGGAGGAAAATTGAGAACATTCGTTGTTTTGAGCATTAACACTGACAAAATATTAACATTGTGGAGGAAAATTGAGAACATTCGTAGTTTTGAGCATTAACACTGACAAAATATTGACATTGTGGAGGAAAATTGAGAACATTCGTAGTTTTGAGCATTAACACTGACAAAATATTGACATTGTGGAGGAAAATTGAGAACATTCGTAGTTTTGAGCATTAACACTGACAAAATATTGACATTGTGGAGGAAAATTGAGAACATTCGTAGTTTTGAGCATTAACACTGACAAAATATTAACATTGTGGAGGAAAATTGAGAACATTCGTAGTTTTGAGCATTAACACTGACAAAATATTGACATTGTGGAGGAAAATTGAGAACATTCGTAGTTTTGAGCATTAACACTGACAAAATATTGACATTGTGGAGGAAAATTGAGAACATTCGTAGATTTGAGCATTAACACTGACAAAATATTGACATTGTGGAGGAAAATTGAGAACATTCGTAGTTTTGAGCATTAACACTGACAAAATATTGACATTGTGGAGGAAAATTGAGAACATTCTTAGATTTGAGCATTAACACTGACAAAATATTGACATTGTGGAGGAAAATTGAGAACATTCGTAGTTTTGAGCATTAACACTGACAAAATATTGACATTGTGGAGGAAAATTGAGAACATTCGTAGTTTTGAGCATTAACACTGACAAAATATTGACATTGTGGAGGAAAATTAAGAACATTCGTAGATTTGAGCATTAACACTGACAAAATATTGACATTGTGGAGGAAAATTGAGAACATTCGTAGTTTTGAGCATTAACACTGACAAAATATTGACATTGTGGAGGAAAATTGAGAACATTCGTAGTTTTGAGCATTAACACTGACAAAATATTGATATTGTGGAGGAAAATTGAGAACATTCTTAGATTTGAGCATTAACACTGACAAAATATTGACATTGTGGAGGAAAATTGAGAACATTCGTAGTTTTGAGCATTAACACTGACAAAATATTGACATTGTGGAGGAAAATTGAGAACATTCTTAGATTTGAGCATTAACACTGACAAAATATTGACATTGTGGAGGAAAATTGAGAACATTCGTAGTTTTGAGCATTAACACTGACAAAATATTGACATTGTGGAGGAAAATTGAGAACATTCGTAGTTTTGAGCATTAACACTGACAAAATATTGACATTGTGGAGGAAAATTAAGAACATTCGTAGATTTGAGCATTAACACTGACAAAATATTGACATTGTGGAGGAAAATTGAGAACATTCGTAGTTTTGAGCATTAACACTGACAAAATATTGACATTGTGGAGGAAAATTGAGAACATTCGTAGTTTTGAGCATTAACACTGACAAAATATTAACATTGTGGAGGAAAATTGAGAACATTCGTAGTTTTGAGCATTAACACTGACAAAATATTGACATTGTGGAGGAAAATTGAGAACATTCGTAGTTTTGAGCATTAACACTGACAAAATATTGACATTGTGGAGGAAAATTGAGAACATTCGTAGTTTTGAGCATTAACACTGACAAAATATTGACATTGTGGAGGAAAATTAAGAACATTCGTAGATTTGAGCATTAACACTGACAAAATATTGACATTGTGGAGGAAAATTGAGAACATTCGTAGTTTTGAGCATTAACACTGACAAAATATTGACATTGTGGAGGAAAATTAAGAACATTCGTAGATTTGAGCATTAACACTGACAAAATATTGACATTGTGGAGGAAAATTGAGAACATTCGTAGTTTTGAGCATTAACACTGACAAAATATTGACATTGTGGAGGAAAATTAAGAACATTCGTAGATTTGAGCATTAACACTGACAAAATATTGACATTGTGGAGGAAAATTGAGAACATTCGTAGTTTTGAGCATTAACACTGACAAAATATTGACATTGTGGAGGAAAATTGAGAACATTCGTAGTTTTGAGCATCAACACTGACAAAATATTGACATTGTGGAGGAAAATTGAGAACATTCGTAGTTTTGAGCATTAACACTGACAAAATATTAACATTGTGGAGGAAAATTGAGAACATTCGTAGTTTTGAGCATTAACACTGACAAAATATTGACATTGTGGAGGAAAATTGAGAACATTCGTAGTTTTGAGCATTAACACTGACAAAATATTGACATTGTGGAGGAAAATTGAGAACATTCGTAGTTTTGAGCATTAACACTGACAAAATATTGACATTGTGGAGGAAAATTGAGAACATTCGTAGTTTTGAGCATTAACACTGACAAAATATTAACATTGTGGAGGAAAATTGAGAACATTCGTAGTTTTGAGCATTAACACTGACAAAATATTGACATTGTGGAGGAAAATTGAGAACATTCGTAGTTTTGAGCATTAACACTGACAAAATATTGACATTGTGGAGGAAAATTGAGAACATTCGTAGTTTTGAGCATTAACACTGACAAAATATTGACATTGTGGAGGAAAATTGAGAACATTCGTAGATTTGAGTACGGCAGAATCAACCAAGCCGATTCTGATTCACGCCATCGCCAGTCAATTGATTAATCAATCTATCAATCAATCGGTCCGTAAAACAAATGATGGAATGAATGAATGAATGAATGAATGAATGGGTGATTGAATGAACTAGTGCATCTACAAAAATCATTGCATCCATAGAATTAATGAATCGTAGCCTTTACGACGGGACTGATACTGCTAGAGGCATGGACGGACAAGTTTGGCACATAACGCCATTGAAAATAATGAGATGGATGGAACCTAAAGAGTCTGACTGAATTGAACTGAATTGAAAGCGAAAGCAAGTAGAAAATATTGACTCACAGCTCTGTATCTGACAGCATGCCTCGTATGCATGATTCCTTTATTGTAATCCAATGGTAACTGCGCTTGATCATCATCAAGGAGAACGGACACGAGGACCCATAAGTTCTTCAAACCAAAAGGAGGCTGAAAGTAAGTGAACATATATCTCACAAATTTTAACGGACCAACGGATGAAACTTCTTGGCTTCTCTATCGCGCACCTAAGGGCAATATTCATGGAACTGAGAAGCATTCTTATTGACCAGTATCCTGTTCCTTCCTCACGATGTCACCACACATCGCAACTCCTCAGACGCGTGATTTTTATAGTAGATCTTGGGACAATGAGAATCTATCTTTATCCAGCAGTGCACTGGTCCTTCCTCATAATTTGACGTCATGTCAAGATTCATATTATTAATGAATCACATGGCAGATTTTAGGACAATAAGAAGCGTTTTGCTTTTCGCGCAGTATCCAGGTCCTTCCTCTATGTGACCACACCTCACGATGCCTACGCCTGGAATTACAGAGAGCTGGCGACTCTATGTGAAAGTTTTGCTTTTAAAGTTTTCCCCAGGTTTGCGTTTACACTACACTTTGACCAAACTAACCCAGGTTCGACCTTGGTCGAACCCACCTCCGTAGATGGGTTGACTCGACCTGGTTCGAACATGGGTTAGTTCGCGTTTACACTACAAAAATCTAACCCAGGTTAGCTTTAACCTGGGGAGAACCAGGGTTAGTTCATGTAGTGTAAACGGGGCTTATGTTAAAGTATAGCTTAGGGTGGATCCAAACCACGGACCGTTAGATCAACGTTCAAGATGCCGATAGTATTGTTCTTGCATGTTTTGTCAAATTGTTCATTAGCAGACAGCGGAAACAACTTTATCAAGCTGAAGAGTTTGAGCGACTGGTGGAAATGATTGATCGCTTCTTTGGGCCAAACGCTCAAATATACAATATTTCTATCCGTAGCTTAGTATAAGTTTCACAGTCCTATTTCAGCTATTATCAAACCTGTCATATCCTAATTAATGCCAGAATTAAGAAATTCAGTGGGACTACATTATTTTTGCACTAATTCATGTCACATACAGATGCTGTCTTACAAGAAACATCTATTTTACTACAAGTCTGAGACGATGATCAAGCGATTGGTTCCGTGCATTCCCATATATTTTTAGAAACACTGAAACAAACTAGAGGTATGTTTTTTAGCAACAGTTGGAATTTTACTTGGAATAGGAGGGGGAGAATTCTTACCAGGAACAACTGCGAGAACAACTTGGCAACTTTTCTGCAATTTTTATCCGTTTCATGTTCAATCAACGAGTTCACATGGCTTGAAAACGTGCCCGATAATTTCCACTGGCTTTGCTGCGAAGTTTCAGGACTTTCGTCTCCAGCTGTTCCATTTGAAAGAAAGTATGAAATTAATGACGATGCCGAAGCGAAAATTCTTTAAACACTTCACGAGAAGTTGTTTGCACATATGAAGCCAAACATGCAACAAAGGCCTGTCAGTGAAAACATCTGTGAAACATAAATCTATCTACAGAGCCACGATTTGTTAATGAACCTCATTCGGCAAGGCTAAGACTGGCACCAAGCACATTTTTCCTCAAATGAACTGAAAAATTTGTAGTAAAATTATGGATGCCTTAACATATTTGAATTTATTTGAGATTTATGGTCATTCAGGCTTAATCTATTTAATTCTACTTTCGCCCTCTTCGATCAGTTGGACATGAAGATAAATCTGATAAGTCATCAAATTCTCATTAAGCCTTTATAGACTGTCACCAAAACATGCCAGTGTTACTGACTTGCTTTTTATAAAATGTACCAGATCATTTCTCTTACATATTGATAGATAGACAGACAGACAGACAGACAGACAGACAGATAGATACATAGATAGATAGATAGATAGATAGATAGATAGATAGATAGATAGATAGATAGATAGATAGATAGATAGATAGCAATACAGAAAGATAGAAAGATAGATAGATAGAAAGATAGATAGATAGAAAGATAGATAGATAGATAGATAGATAGATAGATAGATAGATAGATAGATAGTTAGACAGGCAAATAAATCTATCCAGTGGTAGAGCAATCTTCAACAGCAAGAAAAAAGTCCAAGACAAACCTTGCTGAGGTTGCAAAACATCTAAAAATGGATTCCCGCAGAGGAGATGCATGTAAAGAGGTTTGGTGAAATAGTCCATTGCCCAGATTCGCACTGTTGAATCGCGGGAAGAAGATGCAAGAACAAACGGCCTTTGCCGATGACAAGTGAGACCTGTGCGACGGAAACCAGATCATTGATCTCAATAACGAATCTATCGAGTCCTCTTTAGCCAGTTTGCTCTAATCTTATCATCTTACCATACTGAGCATCTGATTCTGATTCGTCTCAGGAATAAACAGGATTCTATGAGACTTATTTTAGCCGCACCTCATTGTACTGGCTGGAATGCCTCGTCTCTCTCTCTCCTTATGCAGATCTGTCCCATAAAGTGGAGCTACCGATGGGCGCTGTCGAGCATCAAGTTCACATCTGCAAGACAGTTGCGTTGGGTCATTGCAATTTGATACCCTTATTACCACGAAGCTCTTTTAACTAGCTCTAACGGCCCTCCGAGAACAGATTGGTCCTGTCCTACTCTGGTAAACATACATATGAGTGCATTGGCTAAAATGTGTAAACTCATCTAGGGGCAGTGAGTTCGAGTCTTGCACATCTTAAAATTAAAACATAAGTGGTGGTAAAAAGGGCAATGGGATACCACTTGATAAAGAGTTACTTCCCTTGAAACGAAAATCGGAGCCCTCTCTCTAGCTTCTGCTACGATAGAGGTCGAGTAGGGCTATACAATTCTGTAAAACACTATCGGTGAGGAAGACAACGGAAAATCACGGAATAAAAACGCACTCCATTAGATAAAAAACGGAGTCCTGTCACTGGTTACTGATACGCTTGACTTGGAGCATGAGGTGTAGTTATTTTTGAAACTTTTGCTTAACGTGATTCTCGAGCAATAGGGCAATGATCATGATGAATATGAAGATATTGGTACAGTTTCATTTCCTCTTCGAAGGGCAATCGTTTCAAACCAGGATATGTTGGAGCTGAGAAGAGCTTAATTCAGATAGAGCACAGAAGAACCAGCCCATGAGAACGTAAAGAAAGGTGGAAACGCTACCATAAACATCAGCAGCGTGGTCGGTATTTCTTTCGATGCAATATCCACTTCTGTCAAACGAGAAGGTTCTAAGATTAGACTTGTGGTTTCAACAGCCGTTTTTACGAGTTCTGTCTAGCAATCGAAAGTAGATTCAAGGATCCTGAGGAGTTATGCCTATGCAGCAGTGCCCCAGTTCTTATCTTCGATGTATTTACAAATCATAACTCAAAAAACGTGATTCTAAGGTAGATTTGAGGACATTGAGAAGCTATGGTAATCGAGGAGTGCACCGGTCCTTCATCTCGATGCTAACATACTTCGTGGTCCCTACGATTCTTGATTTTAAGCTAGATTTTAGCTGTGACTCCTCGTGAATTATAGCTCAGTGGCAAGATTCGTACGCATTGATCCAATGGTCAGTTTTCAAATCCACCCTCAGCAAAATTTTTCCTTAGAATAAGGAGAGTCGAGGGCTCTCTAAATTCTAGACGTATCAATCAGGAGGCGTAGTCACATCGAGAGGGAGGAGCTGGACACTATTCGATGAGGAAAAAGCTTCTCATTGTCGAAATATCTACACAAATTATCCCATTACGCCTGGAAATAAAGAGAGCTGGCCATTTTCTTCACTCCAAGTGACAGTTAAAGGAGCTGTTTCAGTGAACTCAACAAATCCTGGCTGAACATGACAAGCAGACAATAAGACAACGAACAAGAAAACAAATCAACGGAATCGACTCACTTTACATTCCATATCCTCAAGGAATAATCCCAGCTGCCTGAGATAAGGACATCAGACACTTCGGGATGCCACAGTAAGCCTCGAACTGGTGACGAATGTCCTTCAAGGACTGTGACGCAGCTCTCCTATATTCCAATTGAATCAAGATGAATCAATTACACCAAATTCGATTATTTTGAAATCAAAAATTCAAATTGAAGCTTGAGTTCTACCTCAGTCTCGTCTAATCTGCGTTGCATCCTCCAATCAGGAACTATTCTAATCAATATCAATATCAATATGATCTCAGAACTAAGCATCTGCGTAAATTGCCGATTATGAAGATGATAAAATTTGGCATAAAGTTGCTCTCATTCATAGGAAGCTTGTCGTGGAACAATCTTAACGATGAAATAATGGAGCTACCAACAGTTGCAAGCTTTAAAATAAAGACCAAACATGGTATTCGCGTAGGTATCTTGTCCTGGTTCGGTCGGAGGTTGAACAGCTAGAGTCTCATCAGCCATCGATACAAAGAGAGTAGACGTTCAACAAGGGGTAAGTGTCCGATGTATCATCGGAGAGTTTCCGAACATATCCGAGGCTAGACGCAAGACTAGACTGAGTCGACTCCAATTGAGCCTGGATTGAATTGGCGTGGCTAGGTTGAGCTGACTGGATTGGGTGGGACTTGAACCGACTTCAGTCGAAATCGACTTGGCTTGACTTGGATCGGCTTGAACTTGCAAAATAAGCAACGATGCTATTCCAACTTATTCCTTGTATTGGAACTGGATTTTTCTATGTTGCCTTTCAAAAACAGGGAATTCAAGTGATATGAGCAGCATTTGCCAGGTCCTTGATCTGATACAAAATCCTAAACAAGGGCTATCGACCATGAATTATCTAATTATCAAATTATGTATCATATATATAATTTGATAATTAAAATTGATAAATTATAGTTATGATATAAAATTATCTATAAGAGTTAAGTCTTTTATCTCACCTGGCTATAATCCCAGATACGAATCGTCCTGGAATAAAAAATATATCATTTCATGACAAAACATCGAATGCGTACGAAGTTAGCAAGAAAACTTGACAAGAATGAGGACGAAAAACTAGAGAGCGAGCTCATTCTCAGCCATCGTGTGGCAAAGAATGAGCTCGTGTGAACCAATGGGGTGTAACTGGGATATCTCCTCTTGGAAGGATTGCATAGGCTACCATAAACACCTCATGGTCAATTCTATCAAAAAAAGTAAGGTAATGTGAGCCTAGGCATCAGCTACCTTCTAACAGGGGTGGGAAAACTACGGCCCGCGGCCACACGCGGCCCGCATTTTTGTGGCCCGTCTAAGAACTTGTATCTAGCAAAATCAACTATCCCGTCATTCTCATTTTCTATTCTCTTGATACCGTATAAACGCATTATAAACATGTAAAGCGTTACCATACTGAGGGTGGATTTCAATAGATCTAATCATATTTTTCATGTTAATTGCGTGACAATCTGATTTTGAAACAGCCTTGCAAACATGCTGTGCGGCCCTTAAAAACTCAAAATTTGTGACTGCGGCCCTTGTGCTGATAAGTTTGCCCACCCCTGTTCTAAAACGATTAGAAAGATGGAGGAGGGGGGGGGGGGGAGGAATATCTGCGTAAAGAGCTCTTTGCATTGTACTGAAAGAGCCAGCAAGAAATTGAAGGGAAGATTTGCGATTTCGTGCACAGTGGCTTTACTCCAAAGTACCATTCATATCCAGCAGCCACATGAAGCAAGGTTGGGACAAAAATACGAAGCAACCAGTATTTCTATATCTCTGTTGACATCTGGTGCTCAGTAGCAAGGATATTGCTGTGGCCAGTGAAAGCTCAACTTTGGATATACCTCAGCAGTTCTATGTAGCATGCTTCCATTTGCAATGTCAATTATAACGATTTTCAACAGGTAGGAATACAGGTGCTTGAGTGATGATCGAAAGTTTTACGGCGTAACGTGTCAGTCTGTTGAAATACCAGAAACCACCATAATCATTTATATTTTTTTTTTGACGACGGAAAAAGGACTGGATGGACCCTGCTTTGATGGATCTTTGAGCTATTTTTTCGCTTGATTTAACATTCTATTTCATACTTCCTATTTGCTTCTTTTTTCGTTTGAATTGTCATTAGTTTTAAGCAGAAACAGCCAATTACACGCTGCCTGTTATAAGAGAGGTGTGTTTTTGTATTTTGAATATGCAGCCGATGAATGGTTTAAAAATTGCTATTGTTATTATCATGTTTCGATGAGTGCTCTTGGAGCATTGGGCAAGTCCTGTGATTCTTTACTTTCTATGCTGAACGACCTCGACACTTCATACAACTTAAGGAATCGCCTTATTTCGAAAATAATGAACATTCAAATACGATGCAGATACTACATATTTTGCCGGCGGAACAAGGACCGGGCAGACCCTGCTTTGACGGACCTTTGAATTACTTGTTCGCTTAATTCAACATTGCATTTCATTCTTCTTATTTGCTTATTTTTCCATTTGAACTGTTGTTAGTATTAAGTATAAACAGCCAATTACAGATTGCCTGTTACAAGAGAGGTGTGCTTTTGCATTTTAGATATGCAGCTGATGAATGGTTTAAAAAACTCATTATCATTATTACTATTATTATGCATAGAATTAATTATTTTGACGGTTTTAAATTATTCTTCAAAAGCTTCTTCATTCCGATTAGCATATGACATTTCAGACAGGGTGTTTTCGTAGAAGCCTAAACGAGCCCCTAACCTTGTGTTTTATTGCAGACTCTTACTAAATTTACCATGGAGATTCTAAATCCGAGATGGGCTACTTGCCATCTCGACCGGAAGTATGTTTGACTGAGACGTCATGATTGCGCAAAATTGCACGTCTCGTCCATTTTTTTACCATCAAAAAGCTTTATTCAACTAGTAAATGCACTTTTGAAACCAGAAAGAGAAGACCTATCGATTGATATACATTTTGCTCGATTAAAATCATGTTTCTATTTTAGTCATGACGTCATCAAAACTTTGGTTGAAAAATTGACTGAATATTGCAAAGAGTTTTAAATTGCAATTTGCAAGGTGTATAGAATGCTTCAATCCATTTAAGCACTTGAATCACAAATAGTATTATCATCTTCATTACTAAAATTGCACCTTGGCGGCATTCATTACAAAAAGAGAAGTTAAGGACAATTTCATGAAGTGAAGATGAAACGATGACGTAATGAAAATGCATACGTGTCGTCAGATCCACTGCAGATGATTCCGTCTCTTAATGGCGACCATTTAACATGAAACACTTTCGACGTATGACCTTCGCAAAAGGATACACATGCGTTACTACATATTTTACAATTCAAAAACATTCTGCACGAAAACTACTCAAGATAATATCTCTTTCTTCTTTCAAACTTCATCCTTTTCTTAGATACATTAAATGTTACAAGTACAAATCTCACTAACAAGGTAACTTGTATGTGGCTGGCTTACAGCGACTAACAATAATAAGAATATAGAAAAGTAAAATAGTAAGTTGCATTCTTGAAAATATTGGTTAATAAGGAAGAAGTTCCGGGATTAACCATGGTTTGTTTCTGTAGCAAAAGATGTAATAAATGGTACGAATAATGATGGATGAGATTTTGGTTAAGATGTAATTGAGATGGCTTTGGTCGATTTCAATGCATTTACACATCTCCAGAAAAGAATCAGGCGACTGACCAAAAATGCCTTTACAACTCATGGATAGATTAACAAATTTGATTTGTCGCTAATTGCTGTGAAGATATGTAAGGAGAGGACGATATTCACCTTCTTTGTGGTGGGAGTTGCTAATGGTATCAAAATAGTAATAATAAAATTAATTCCACAGAGTAAGATCTCTAAGATTTTCGGTAAGAGCTTGAAGCATGAGATTACTGGGATCAGACAAAGTTATCGAAAAAGAGGCTAATAGTAACAACCAATGGGCTTAAAATATGATATCTTCAAAAGATCTTCGAGGAGTCCTATGACCGTGGTGCTGATAGCCGGTACCATGTACCATGTAAGTTAAGATCAATCTGCACAAGTCCTCTCCATCTTTCGCTATGGCTGTGAAAGTTGGGCATTAGCAGCAGACACAGAAAGAAGGATCCGAGCTTTCGAGACGAAAGCATACAGAAAAATCCTTCGAATAACAACAGGGAACGGGAAACAAATGAATATATCAAAACTAAGATTGATGAACTCACAGGCAAGCAAGAACCTCTCCTCAGCATCGTCAGCAGGCGCAAGCTGAGCTGGTTCGGCCACATCATGCGACGCAACCCTCTGGCAAAAACAATTCTACAGGGCGCAGTCGGGGGTGCAAGAAGATATGGACGTCCGCGCAAATCACAGATGGAGAACGTCACACAATGGATACGAAAAGATGCCTCAGCTCTGAATCGCATGGCTGAAAACAGGACCAAATGGAGAAGCCTCGTTACCAAAGTATTCATCACAGTGCCCCTACAACCTCCCAACGGTCAAGGGATGACATGACATGACATGACAACCGAGCATGTCTTCGTGTGCAAGATACTTGCCGAAATATCCCTGAACTCAGAAGACTACACCACAAACATTCTTCTACTTGACATCCATGTATGGTCCTCTGCTCTGGAATCCTGTGGTGAGAGCAGAGTGATCTCTCTCGATATCTCCAAGGCCTTTGATCGCGTCTGGCACAAGGGTCTTCTCGCTAAACTGCCGATGTTTGGTCTCAATCAGACTCTCATTATTTGGATTGGTAGTTTCCTCTCTGATAGGTCAATTGCCGTCAGAGTGGACGGCTTCTTCTCCAATCTGCACTCCATCGATGCTGGTGTACCCCAGGGCTCTGTTATCTCCTTTGTGCTCTTCATTCTCTTCATAAACGACCTACTGACCTCTACGTCTTCTAGCATTTACTCCTTTGCTGATGATACCTTCCTTCATTTTCATTCAATCCAAATGACCATGCTTCCACCGATATCCAACTCCACAGAAACATTTCAGCCTCGCTTCTGTCCAATGATCTGGCAGTTATTGAGGACAACCTACTTTCGTTCAACCAAAGCAAGACGACACAGGCTGTCATTTCACGCAAACGTAATCAAAACTTTCCACCTGTCTTCATGAATGGTGATAAACTGGACACTTCAGCTTCTGTCACACAGCTTGGTCTTTCTCTTTCATCTAATCTCACTTGGAAAACTCACATCCATTCCCTTACTAAACATGCATCTCAAAAGCTCGGTTTCCTCGCCAGAGCCCGTGGGTTTTTCTCATCTTCTCACCTTCTATCTATATACAAGTCCCAAATCCGTCCTTCTTTAGAGTACTGCTCCCACGTCTGGGGTGGTGCTCCAAAATCTACTCTATGCCTTCTCGACAATGTCCAGTTCAAAGCCATTCGTCTCATCAATAATCCTAACCTCACCAAATCGCTCCAACCTCTTTCCCATCGTCGTTTAGTTGGAGATCTTTCCATTTATTACAGATACTTTAACGGACATTTTTCTCAGGAGATCAGGGATATTATTCCAGTTCCTCTGAGGCGTGTCAGGACCACCAGAAGCTCAACTCACTCACACCCTTTCCCAGTTTCACTGCCTAATCCACAAACTCTATCTCACAAATCATCATTCATCCCAAGAACATGCAACTTATGGAACGTCTTGCCTTCTTCTTGCTTTCCTGAGTCCTACAACTTGCCATCTTTCAAATCTAATGTAAATAAACTTGATCTTATCTCTCTATCCTCTTAGCTGCTCGCTTTCTTCTTTCTTCCTTTGTTGGGGCTTTGTATAGGCCACCATGGCCTTTCCTCAACATAACCCACTAAAAAAAAAAATGTCCAAGGCGTTTGACAACGTCGATAGGGAGAAACTACTGAGCATCCTCAACGAAGTCATTGAACCTGACGAATTACACATCCTCAAGATATGTTAAGATTATGATAAATCATAGTTAAAGGTGTGAAACTTCAAGTAAGAGTAGGGAAGGCTGTGGGACAATAGATTCACGCAAACATTGGGGTTCCACAAGGTCACTGCTTGACTCAACTGATGCTCATTCTGTATCTGGCTACAGAACTTGAACCAAAAAAGACAGAGATTCAAAAAGAGCACAACTACAGTAAGCATCCAGAAGCAAGCATGATCAGAGGAGACCTTGAAATAAGCCAACTAGAAGATGATTGCTACTACAAGACCCAAAATGTAGACAAGAACTACTACCTGCAAGACCAGCAGTATGCAGACGATATTGGTAGGATAACGAACGAAAGAAGATAACTGAATAACATCGAAAAGAAGATCCCAAAAGCTCTAATAGACAGTGGACTACTAGTCAGCGAATCCAAAACTGAGGAGTTCATCATAGAACGAAATGGAGACCCCAAGTGGAAAACCTCAAAATATCTGGGAAGTCTCTTTGATACCGAGAATGACTTCAAAAGAGGAGAAAATTCAGGAATGAGTGTATACATGAAATGTGAGACGACCTTGAGAAAACGAGCACTGGGAATCTGCATGAGAATAAGACTTTCACACGTCTTAGTGGGGAGCATATTCTTATACAACATTGAACTATGGACGATCAAGAAAGTCCTGAGCTATGGACGATCAAGAAAGTCCTGAACTATGGACCATCAAGAAAGTCCTGAACTATGGACCATCAAGAAAGCCCTGCACTATGCACGATCAAAAACGTCCTGAACTATGGACCATCAAGAAAGTCCTGAACTATGGACGATCAAGAGAGTCCTGAACTATGGACGATCAAGAAAGTCCTGAACTATGGACGATCAAGAAAGTCCTGAGCTATGGACGATCAAGAAAGTCCTGAACTATGGACCATCAAGAAAGTCCTGAACTATGGACCATCAAGAAAGCCCTGCACTATGCACGATCAAAAACGTCCTGAACTATGGACCATCAAGAAAGTCCTGAACTATGGACGATCAAGAGAGTCCTGAACTATGGATGATCAAGGAAGTCCTGAACTATGGACCATCAAAAAGGTCCTAAACTATGGACCATCAAGAAAGTCCTGAACTATGGAAAATCAAGAAAGTCCTGAACTATGGACCATCAAGAAAGTCCTGAACTATGGACCATCAAGAAAGTCCTGAACTATGGACCATCAAGAAAGTCCTGAACTATGGACGATCAAGGAAGTGCTGAACTATGGACCATCAAGAAAGTCCTGAACTATGGACGATCAAGAGAGTCCTGAACTATGGATGATCAAGGAAGTCCTGAACTATGGACCATCAAGAAATTCCTGAACTATGGACGATCAAGAAAGTCCTGAACTATGGACCATCAAGAAAGTCCTGAACTATGTACCATCAAGAAAGTCCTGAACTATGGACGATCAAGCGAGTCCCGAACTATGGACAATCAAGAAAGTCCTGAACTATGGACAATGAAGAAAGTCCTGAACTATGGACCATCAAGAAAGTCCTGAACTATGGACCATCAAGAAAGTCCTGAACTATGGACCATCAAGAAAGTCCTGAACTATGGACCATCAAGAAAGTGCTGAACTATGGACGATCAAGGAAGTGCTGAACTATGGACCATCAAGAAAGTCCTGAACTATGGACGATCAAGAGAGTCCTGAACTATGGATGATCAAGGAAGTCCTGAACTATGGACCATCAAGAAAGTCCTGAACTATGGACGATCAAGAGGTCCTGAACTATGGACCATCAAGAAAGTCCTGAACTATGTACCATCAAGAAAGTCCTGAACTATGGACGATCAAGCGAGTCCTGAACTATGGACGATCAAGAAAGTCCTGAACTATGGACAATGAAGAAAATGCTGAACTATGGACCATCAAGAAAGTCCTGAACTATGCACCATCAAGAGGTCCTGAACTATGGACCATCAAGAAAGTCCTGAAATATGGACGATCAAGAAAGTCCTGAACGATGGACGATCAAGGAAGTCCTGAACTATGGACCATCAAGAAAGTCCTGAACTATGGACGATCAAGAAAGCCCTGAACTATGGACCATCAAGAAATTCCTGAACGATGGACGATCAAGAAATTCCTGAACTATGGACGATCAAGAAAGCCCTGAACTATGGACCATCAAGAAAGTCCTGAACCATGGACCATCAAGAAAGCCCTGAACTATGGACCATCAAGAAAGTCCTCAACTATGGACCATCAAGAAAGTCCTGAACTATGGACCATCAAGAAAGCCCTGAACTATGCACCATCAAGAAAGTCCTGAACTATGGACGACCAAGAAAGTCCTGAACTATGGACCATCAAGAAAGTCCTGGACTATGGAAGATCAAGAAAGTCCTGAACTATGGACCATCAAGAAAGTCCTGAACTATGGACCATCAAGAAAGTGCTGAACTATGGACGATCAAGGAAGGGCTGAACTATGCACCATCAAGAAAGTCCTGAACTATGGACGATCAAGAGAGTCCTGAACTATGGATGATCAAGGAAGTCCTGAACTATGGACCATCAAGAAAGTGCTGAACTATGGACGATCAAGGAAGGGCTGAACTATGCACCATCAAGAAAGTCCTGAACTATGGACGATCAAGAGAGTCCTGAACTATGGATGATCAAGGAAGTCCTGAACTATGGACCATCAAGAAAGTCCTGAACTATGGACCATCAAGAGGTCCTGAACTATGGACCATCAAGAAAGTCCTGAAATATGGACGATCAAGAAAGTCCTGAACGATGGACCATCAAGAAATTCCTGAACGATGGACCATCAAGAAAGCCCTGAACTATGCACCATCAAGAAATCCCTGAACTATGCACCATCAAGAAATTCCTGAACTATGGACCATCAAGAAAGTCCTCAACTATGGACCATCAAGAAAGCCCTGAACTATGAACCATCAAGAAAGCCCTGAACTATGGACCATTAAGAAAGTCCTGTACGATGGACCATCAAGAAAGCCCTGAACTATGCACCATCAAGAAAGCCCTGAACTATGGACCATCAAGAATTCCCTGAACTATGGACCATCAAGAAAGTCCTGAACTATGGACCATCAAGAAAGTCCTGAACTATGGACCATCAAGAAAGCCCTCAACTATGGACCATCAAGAAAGTCCTGAACTATGGACCATCAAGAAAGCCCTGAACTATGGACCATCAAGAAAGCCCTGAACTATGGACCATCAAGAAAGTCCTGCACGATGGACCATCAAGAAAGCCCTGAACTATGCACCATCAAGAAATTCCTGAACTATGGACGATCAAGAAAGTCCTGAACCATGGACCATCAAGAAAGCCCTGAACTATGGACCATCAAGAAAGTCCTCAACTATGGACCATCAAGAAAGCCCTGAACTATGAACCATCAAGAAAGCCCTGAACTATGCACCATCAAGAAAGTCCTGAACTATGGACGACCAAGAAAGTCCTGAACTATGGACCATCAAGAAAGTCCTGGACTATGGAAGATCAAGAAAGTCCTGAACTATGGACCATCAAGAAAGTCCTGAACTATGGACCATCAAGAAAGTCCTGAACTATGGACGATCAAGGAAGGGCTGAACTATGCACCATCAAGAAAGTCCTGAACTATGGACGATCAAGAGAGTCCTGAACTATGGATGATCAAGGAAGTCCTGAACTATGGACCATCAAGAAAGTCCTGAACTATGGACCATCAAGAAGGCCCTGAACTATGAACCATCAAGAAAGCCCTGAACTATGGACCATTAAGAAAGTCCTGAACGATGGACCATCAAGAAAGTCTTGAACGATGGACGATCAAGGAAGTCCTGAACTATGGACCATCAAGAAAGTCCTGAACTATGGACGATCAAGAAAGCCCTGAACTATGGACCATCAAGAAATTCCTGAACGATGGACGATCAAGAAATTCCTGAACTATGGACGATCAAGAAAGCCCTGAACTATGGACCATCAAGAAAGTCCTGAACTATGGACCATCAAGAAAGCCCTGAACTATGGACCATCAAGAAAGTCCTCAACTATGGACCATCAAGAAAGCCCTGAACTATGGACCATCAAGAAATTCCTGAACTATGGACCATCAAGAAAGTCCTGAACTATGGACGATCAAGCGAGTCCTGAACTATGGACGACCAAGAAAGTCCTGAACTATGGACAATGAAGAAAGTGCTGAACTATGGACCATCAAGAAAGTCCTGAACTATGGACCATCAAGAAAGTCCTGAACTATGGACCATCAAGAAAGTCCTGAACTATGCACCATCAAGAAAGCCCTGAACAACAGAATAGATGCATTTCATCGAAGAATTCTCCGGAAAGCTTTGAATGTAAATTGGAGAAACAAAATGAGAAATGAAGAAGTGTACGAAAAAACAAAAGCAAAATAATGGTCACAAGAGATAAAAAGAAGGAGACTATTGTGGTACGGGCATCTGTGCAGAGTAGACGAGAACACGCCACAAAGACGTGCTTATGAAGAAGCGAAAAGGAAGATGAGGAACCCAAGAGGAAGACAGAGTCTAACTTGGTTGAAATTAGTCCAAAACGATATTGGAAAAGATTTGAAGAACTTTACAAAATCGATCCTGACAGAATCAAATACAAGGCACTAGTTGACAGCGCCATGTTATTATAAAAAAGCGTATTTTATGATTTGATGATGATTGCAAAATTAAATTTCTCCTTCTAACTCTCTGAGTTCAAAAGGATAATAAGACTGTTGAAAGGGCGTAAGTGCGCCTGCAGACAGAGCAAGGTTTTTATCAAGGCTTTAGGACATTAATTAATGTTTTATTACGAATGCACGGTTCCTTTTTTGAGAAACTAGAAGCTCGACTGTAATCATGAATTTGTCATTCTACTTCCTGTTGGGGTTTATCAGCTGTTAGCTTTCTTATGCAGCCAACTTTAAATGAATAGTTAATTATTTTCTAAAAACTTAATTTTGATAGCTACCTTCTTAGTGAGATTTGTATTTGTAACATTGAAAGTATTTAATAAAAGAATGAAGTTTGAAAAAAATAATAACACTAACAATAATCAAAGCATTAAAATGTAAATGCAACAGCAAACTAAAAAAGTGGAGGTGCGGGGTTTCGAACCCCGGGCCTCTCGCATGCAAAGCGAGCGCTCTACCACTGAGCTACACCCCCGTCTTTCCAATTGAGTGTTGAATTCACATAAGACGGATGATTGATTCATTACATAGGGCCAGCTGGAACACTTCATATGAACGACGATAGGGCCTGCCCATATGAAATGGGTCAGCTCACCTGAGTGGGCTGGCTCATTTAGGTGAGATCTCACCAGTGTTGTTCATCTTGCAGAATAAATAATTTCATTAATGTGGGATTGGTTGGGCCAGCCCACTGAGACGAGATCCCACACAATCGGCGGTGAGATCCCATCCCCTTCAGGTGAGATGAATATCTGTCATATGAACACAATCCATTGGGCCAGCCCAGCTAGGTGCGGTAAATTGGTCGCAACTACGCAAACGTGAAAGGAAATTGGTCGATGAACAAATGCATAACGCGTTTCCGAGTGAATCTTCTCTCGCACATTTTGCGCCGATATTTTTCGTCCTGTCGAATTTTGTGTTCTTCAGTTTGCAAAACGCGTTTTTGGATTATCGGTCTGGGAGATCAGTTTAATCACAACATCAACAGAATTTGAATCGCGCAATGCTCAAACAGGCAATTTTCAACAACATGATAAACAAAACCTCTATGAAATCAGGATGTTCAGCAAGGCCTAGGTAATCTCCATAAGTTACTTGCAAAATTAAAAGGGGTACAGAACGCGAATTAATAGGGTATGGAACACAACAGTCCGGGGCGCCGGAGCAGGGGGCATGAGGGGAGCGCCCCTCTCGCCCTTCGCTGGGAGGGGCAGAGGGGGAAAATATGTCTTTTCAAGAAAATAATAATCTCAAATGCAGTCAATTATTATTTAAAGAGGAAAGAAAACTTTGAATATTGGAACATTGGTATACGCTTGTATGCGCCTATCTAGCCTCTGAAGATACCTTTACTAAATTTGTGCCCCCTTGCCCTTTATTGGCTCCGGCGTCCCTGACAACAGTTCATCATAATCAGGCAAACCTTGGATAGGTCTGAGCTCGAAACCCTGGTCATACCTGCTGCGTTGTATATTGGATTTCGAGCGTAGGAGAAGCCATAAACAGGGCTCTGAGTTTTTCTAGGGAAGTGGAATTAATGAGGTGGTTTCCCGTTGCCTTCCTCACCAATGGTGTTTTAAAAGTGACACATGGAGGAATCGAACTGACAACCCCTGTGTTATGAGTCCACGTGCTTAACCATTACGATATGGCAACACAGATCTCTTCATACCAAAGACTTGAAAAATGGTACATGCTTTGACGTACATTGTTAACCAATAATTACAGAGAAATACTTCACAGTTAAAGTAGGTTTTTTGACACAGCGTATGGCAAAGCAAGTGTAGAACTCTGAAGAGTTTAACTCTGAACGAATGCGTTAAAGCTTTAGAAATGTAAAATTTGAAACGGGGGGGGGGGGGGGCAGCTAGAGACGTGGAAGGGGGTGAATCGTTGTGGTCGATTGAAGTCGACTTTCAAAACTCGCATGTTTAAGGAAATCACAACACGAAGGCAGGATAAAAACTTGCAACTGTAGACAAATGGAAAAGTATTTACCAGCAAACGTGCGGATAGCTGTTTCGCCTTTGGACGGGAGGTAGAATACTCGAACAAGCTTGTCATCACAGCCAGTGGCAAGTAGATCTCTAAAAAGGATCGAGAAATCAGTTGAGAAGCAAGAATTCTGAGCGGAAAGCGCAAGGCAACGGAGAAGAGGTGCAACCGGGTGAAATGAAAAATTGAAATCCAGTAAGATGGATGACTCACTAGGAAACTGTGAAGAATTCCCGATTCCAAGGTTGAAAAAGACTAGAGACAGGGCTTCGAGAAAGGCTTAGGGTAATCGAGTCTGAGATGCTTCCTGTTGCCTTACTTATAATGCTTTTTGTTGTGAACAATTCAAAACTCGAACTGAGAACTTCTGGGTGATAAGACAGCCCAACTGTGTGTCAGAATACAAGACAAGATAAATAGCAGAACATATTCTTCAATTAGACACATTCCTAATCTAACATATTCTTCAATTATCAATAAACTTGATCTTGTCTCTCTATCCTCTTAGCTGCTCGCTTTTTTCTTTCTTCCATTGTTGGGGCTTTGTATAGGCCACCATGGCCTTTCCTCAACATAACCCACTAGCAAAAAAAATTCCTAGCTACAGATGTCTTGCGATTGATAAATTGAACCAGACAGAGTTCCATCGGCGAATCCTACGGTTTTGCCGGGGGCTTCGAAAAATATAGAAAGCATCGAAAATTCTAACTAAAATGACTTTATTTTCTTGGGTTAAAATTCCAGAGATCCGTAGCTCCATAAAAGGAAATATTGGCTAGCAAATCGTGTCTTGCGATTGTCGTAAATACGAAGTTGAAAAGAGGCGAAAAATACAGAAAAATTCGCGTGCACCACGATTTGTATTTAGCAGACATTCAGGGAAAATTCTAAGAAGCCGCTCGATGAAATTGATATTAAAATACCGGTTATTAGGACTCCAATCACAGCCAAATACGGACGAAGGATGCTTGTATTTCTTGATAAGTGTTCCATCGACCATTCTTACGATGCTTGGGAAGAAGATCACGTGAAAAGAGTCAAACAATTAATTGATCTGGCATAACAGCAAATCAGATTGAAAGAGCACAGGCAATATAATAACAAAAAGCTTTTCAGTCTGACACTTATCAGTCCATTACACGTCATAATAATGGCTGCGTAATGAAAAATGAAATCTCTTTGACGTTAGTTTGGCTTTCATTGAATATCTATTGCAGACAGGGGTAGTTTGAATACTGGCCAGAGCAAATGTCTTCTGTGCTGAGAGGGTCGCGGGTTGAGATGCTTTTGACTCCACTTCTATATACTCTGCATCTGTCTACCCACCAGTAAATAGGTACCTGGTGCAAGCTAAGAGTTGACAGTGGCAGGGGGGAGCAGGCCATTCTACCTCACTATGCCATGTCTCAGGATAGTATATCTCAACAAGATGCTGTCCGACGCCCGCATGGAGCATTGGGCTGAATTTCATATCTACTGCATTGGATTCGCTAATGCTCTACTGTTAACACTACCACGAGGGCCTAATAAAGACACTTCCAACAGGACGATTAGATTTGCAAACTACAGTATGGGTGAGAAAACATCCTCTCATGTCTCATACTAACGTTAGTCTGCACTAGATAACATAAAAATGTCTTAAATAACAGCAATGTCTACAGAATCACTGGCGATACCAAATTCAGGTTAAAACATCATCCTTTGCGACTGGCATTAAGTAGTTAGGAAAAGATAGAGCGTCGACACTTTTTTCATGTTAGACATTTTTACCACCATCCAAACCGGTTTTTTCCACTTTCCGACCCGACCATTTTTCCCCACAACACAATTTATTAATTTTTTCATTTAGAGTTTTAAATTTACTACTGTATATAAGTGTTACAAAGTTTACGAGTATAGTTACAAAGTTAAAAAGTTACAAAGCAACAATGGAAGAAATAAAAACCCTTACACCAAGATGCAACTGGCTATTAGTTGGTCATAAAAAAACATGTCAAAGAGCAGCAACACAGAGCGGGTATTGTAGATACCATATTTATCGAAATATAATACCAGCTCCTTGCATTGAATGCGGCAAAGGAACAAGATCAACAGTTAATGTTTGCAAGGATAAAAACTGCAATTATCAAAAGCTGAGATATAAAAAGGTAAAGAAGAAGAAGAAAAAGATGCAGCATTTGAAAAGTTTTACGAAACGATGTGGAGGGGATATTTTGCAGAGAATACCTTTTAGTGTGTGTGATGTACCGCAATTTAGAGAGATGTTGAATAATGAAACAGAATAAATCAACAAAAAAAATTTTTTTTTCGTTATCAATAATTATTATATTTTCATTTAGAGTTTAAATTTACTACTGTATATAAGAGTTACAAAGTTTACTAGCAGAGTAAAAAATTAGTGTAACAGTGACTGAAACTATTCCAAGATGTAACTGGCTAATGTTAGGTCAAGAAGAAACTTATGTAGGGTAGCAAGATGCGATGGATATTGCGATTATCACGCCAAACAAAAAGTAAAATCCTTCCCTTGTATAACCTGCGGCAAAGGAACTAGATCAAAATATAAGACATGCTATAAAAAAGGTTGTGCTTATGAAAAACTAAGACATATAAGTAAAATGGCAAAGAAAAATAAAGAAAGGGATGATCGTATAATAAACAATCATTATAAAAAGAAAATACACGCAGAATTGCTTAAGAAAGTAGAAACAGTATATTAAAAAATTAACCAATTTTTTTTTCTTTACTTATTTATATACGAATAATTATTTATTTTAGTATAAGACATTTTATTTGTCATATTACATAAAGGTATAAAACCTCCTAGAGTAATATTACAACATGGCTCAACTAAAAATGGTGTTAAAAGAAACTTCTATGAAAAATGTATTTAAAACTTTCGAAGCCAACGGACTAGATGACGTTGATTTAAAAACCTATCTAGAAATGGCAGCCCCACTTGTGGAAAAACAAATAAAAGAAGAACTAAAGAAAGAAAAATCTTTGAAGATTGATATGGCAGTAGTAGTTAACATGGCAAGAAGGTCTGATGATAAAATTATCAAAGCAAGACCATTCTTTAACTCAGGATTGCAACACTTTAACAGCTCAACAAACATACTCGAGACTTATGAAAATATGAAACAAAAGGCAATCGAATCGTTTGCAACATACACAAGCGGTGGTAGTGGTTGGATATTTCAAAGTATTGAAAATTGGCTTCTTAAAGTTGATAAAAATAATCCACTAAGAGGAGAAGGTTATATCAACTTACCCGCTGCTATTAAGTCAAAAGGAGCAATTATAAACGTACAAAACAAAGACAACAGATGCCTTGAATATGCAATTTTATCTGCGCAACATCACAGCGAGATAAAGGAAAAGTATGAAAGACCATCAAAATATAAAGCACACTTGGGTAAACTTAATTTTACTGGTATTGAATTCCCAGTTTCACTAAAAGATATTGACAAATTTGAAAAAAATAATCCTGAAATAAAGGTCAACGTGTTTGGATATGAGAGAAGCGTGCACATATTAAGATTAAATAAAACAGACCCACAAAATGCAATTGATTTATCATTTATCACCAACGAAGAGAAACAACATTATTGCTGGATAAAAAACTTTTCAAGGTTACTCTCAGCCCAAGTCTCCAAGCATAATGGGGCTGCTTATTTCTGCAAAGATGCTTGAACAAATTTGCTTCTCCAGAAAAGTTGAATGAACATATTGAGATTTATAAAGAAAACTCAGCTTGTAAAATTGAAGTGCCAAAGCCAGGTGAAACAATTACATTTAAAAACTTCAAAAAATCAATGAGAGTTCCATTTGTAATCTACGCTGACTTCGAGGCGATTACAGAAAAAATAGATTCAGCCGCACCAAATCCAGAAAAATCGTATACCGAAAAATATCAAAAACATACTCCATCAGGATTTTGTTATTATGTAAAAAAAGGTGGCATCGAAAATTATGCCGAACCTGTTGTATACAGAGGCGAAGATTGCGTTGAAAAATTTTGCACAATGATTGAAGAAGAAGTAAAAGAAATTGCTGAAATATATAAAAATATAACTCCTCTTGAAATGACAGCAGAAGATAATGAAAAATTTCAGTCTGCAGTTGATTGTCATATTTGCAATAAAAAATTGAACAAGACAATTCCTTTCAACAAAGAACCAATCCATCAATCTTGTTTACCAGACAAATATAAAGGCGACACAGAATTTAGTTTAAATGGTGTAATGGACAATGATGATTGGTGCAACTACTATAAAAAATCTAATTGTGCAATTTGTAAAGGACTCCTAACAGGTGAAACAGTTAAAGACCATGATCATTTAACAGGAGAGTTTAGAGGTGCTACACACAACCAATGTAATATGCAATATCAGTTACCAAAATTTGTACCTGTAATATTTCACAACTTGTCAGGTTACGATTCACATTTGTTCATAAAACAATTGGGTAAAACACAAGGAAACATCAACTGCATACCAAACAATGAAGAAAAATACATCAGCTTTAGTAAACAATTGAGCTGGATGATGACGACGATGATAAAAAGAAAAATAAAATTGAAATAAGATACATTGACAGCTTTCAATTTATGGCATCATCAATTGACAGTCTTAGCAAAAATCTTTTGCGGGAACAATTTAGGGAAATGAAGAAAGTTTTCGAAGGTGATACAGACTTGTTGATCAGAAAAGGAGCTTACCCATACGATTATATGGATAGTTTTGATAAATTTAATGAGACTGAGTTACCTCCCATAAAAGAATTTTATTCAAGGCTAAACGACTCAGACGTAGACCCAAAAGATTATGACCATGCGCAAAAGGTTTGGGCTCACTTTGACATAAAAAATATGGGTGAATACCACGACTTGTACTTGAAAACTGATGTAATCTTGTTGGCTGATATATTTGAAAACTTTAGAGATGTTTGCTTGAAAAATTACAAACTTGATCCGGCTTGGTATTATACATCACCTGGACTTAGCTGGGATGCATTGCTAAAGAAAACTGAAATAAAGTTGGATTTACTAAGTGACATAAACATGATTTTGTTCATTGAAGGCGGAATAAGAGGTGGAGTTAGCATGATTTCAAACAGATATGGAAAAGCAAACAACAAATACATGGAAAACTACAACCCTGACGAAGAATCAAAATTTATAACGTATTTAGATGCAAACAACTTGTATGGATGGGGGATGAGTCAAAAGCTACCGTACAAGAACTTTAGATGGGTAAATGAAAAGAATTTAGTTGGCTTAGATCCCACTCTACTAGGTGCAGAAGACGAAACTGGTTATATATTACAAGTGGATCTAGAATATCCAAAAGAGTTACACAACTTGCATAATGACTATCCGCTAGCACCAGAAAACATTACTATTAATAAAATAGATAAATTAACACCAAACTTGAACAACAAAACAAAGTACATTTTACATCTAAAAAATCTTCAGCTTTACCTTAACTTAGGACTAAAGTTAACAAAAATTCATAAAGTGCTAGCCTTTGATCAGAAAGATTGGATGAGACCTTACATTGACTTGAACACAAGTCTTAGAACTGCTAGCAAAAATGATTTTGAAAAGGATTTCTTCAAGTTGATGAATAATTCTGTCTTTGGAAAGACTATGGAAAACATAAGAAACCGAGTTGATATAAGACTTGTAAATGAAGAAAAACAAGCCGAAAAGTTGGTATCAAAGCCAACGTTTGAAGGAAGAACAATATTTTGCAAAATTTAGCAGCAGTTCACATGAAAAGAGTAAAAATAAAATTTGACACACCAATTTATGTAGGATTTTCCATTTTATATTTAAGTAAAACACTCATGCATGACTTTCATTGCAATTACATTGTAAAAAAGTATGGACAAAAACAAAAGTTGCTGTTTACAGATACTGACTCTTTGGCTTATGAAATAAAAACAGAAGACTTTTATCAAGACATCAGTAACGATGTAGAGGAAAAATTTGATACAAGCAACTATGCAAAAAATAATCCATCAGGAATTAAAACTGGATGTAACAAAAAGGTACTTGGCAAGATGAAAGATGAATGCGGCGGTAAGCAAATATCAGAATTTGTGGGGTTGAGAGCAAAAATGTATTCTTACAGGTTAGACGAAACAGAAGAGAAAAAGGCAAAGGGTGTTAAAAAGAATGTCATCAAAAAAGATATAAGCTTTGAAGATTACTATAAATGTTTGATTGAAAGAGTAAATCCAATCTATAGAAAAATGAATTTAATCAGAAGTGATAAGCACGAGATTTATTCTGAAACTGTAAATAAAGTAGCTTTATCTGCAGATGATGATAAAAGAGTTATTGGTGCAGATGGTATTTCAACATTAGCTTATGGTCATCACATGTTATAAGAAGTAAATGAATAAAAAAATTTTTTTTTTAAATTTTCTTTTAAATTTTTTTAACATCATTTAGCGGAATCAAACTATTAAATTCTTTAGGATAACCCTTCCATGATACTAGCGCTAATTTTCTCTTATAATCTTTCTTGATTACTTTATCAATTCTATAAAAATCTTGATCAGTTTTTTGTAACTCATTTTCATAAAAACTTCCTTCAGTAATTTCATTGTTATAGTCTTTTATTATATATGTAGTAGGATTGGTATGTTGTATTTCTACTATAACAAAAACTTCTTCACTCCAGTTTGGTGTATAACCTTTATCAAACAAAGTTCTTTTGTACTTACTAATCCTTACTCTGTCTCCCACCATAAACTTAGATTTATAGATGGCTTTATCATGGATTGAATATACATCATTTTGAATAACTTTTTCATTATATTTCATGCTAGCTTCCGTTGGTGTCATTTTTATTGTAGAGTGTTTGTGGTTGTTATATTCATTAATTAAATCTGGTAATACATTGACATATTTATATGTATTATTAGCAGTAAAATATTTATACATTTTATTTTTTAATGTACGATTAAATATTTCAATAACAACGGCCTTACCCTCATTAAATGTACTATACATTTTAATTTCATTCTCAACCAACCATTTTTTAAATACGTTGTTATAAAATTCAGATCCATTATCAACCCACAATTTTTTAGGTTTCCTCTTGCTAGGTTTAACAATAGATTGAAATGTATTGGTAATTGTTTTACCTGTTTTATCTTTTATAGGAACACTCCATACAAATTTTGAAAATACATTAATAACATTTAAAATATACCTAAATCCATGGTTGTAGCTTTTAAGTTGTTGCATATCAACCAAGTCAGCACTCCAAATATCGTCAATATTACTGAAAATAACTTTTCTCTTTTTAAACTTTCTTATAATTGGCTTGTGTAACTCATCTGCTAACTGTTCATTCCAATTTTTTGAACTTTTTTTTTTAAAACACCTAGTCCAAGTTTTTGTTTGGTGTTGATAACTTTTCTAGCAAACATACCCATTTTTGGCAACTCCCCATAAGGTATCTTATCCAATTCAGAAACCATTTTGCTATCAGATTCGTTTTTATCAACGCCTCTTGAATAACATACATCATGATGTGCTGAAATTTCATCAACTTTGTTAAGAGGAGGAACTATCCATTTAGCAATTTCACCAGTTTCTGGGTTGTATTCTAATTGTTTATCTAATGGATTGAATTGTCCCATGTATTTGTAATTAGTAGGAGTCCAACCAGCTTTTGGTTTTGGTAATTTACCGATAAAAGAATGAATATCGAGTTTTCCACCGGCTTTACTTTTAGTAAACAATTTTTTGATGTACCAAATATTTTGCACTCACCTTTTACTACGGATCTATTATTTTTTTGTGGTCGTATGCCTTATATTTAAAGACGGAGTTTTGCTTTTACATTTGACACAATAAATTTCCATGATTACTATACATATACCGGAATAATTTTAGTTGTTCAAATTAAATTATTTAAATTAATTCATCAAAATTTTAAAACAACTCTCTATTGTTTTGATTTATAAATAGAAACTTAATTTTGATGAACCACAACCAGAACTTCCACAAACAAGCATTCTAAAATCGTTACCCAACAATGATTTATGCTTTGTTTTGTCAGCAACTAACTCACTATCATAATTTGGAATCTTCATTTTGATGTACCCTATAGTCTATATAGCTTGTACATTTATAATCTTAAATCATAAAATATTTAAGTAAGTGTAAGCAAGTTAAAAAGGGTGTCATTTTTTAGGGTAGATAAGTAACTGACAGTTAGTTAAGTCCAAAGATAAGTAACTGTATGTTAGTTAAGTCCAAAGATAAGTACTATATAGTTACTTAAATAGGGTTGTCATTTTTTAAGGGTAGATAAGTAACTGACAGTTAGTTAAGTCCAAAGATAAGTAACTGTATGTTAGTTAAATATTTTAATATTTTGAATTATATAAACTACATAAGTATATAAGTATATGAAAATCAAAACGTATAGATCTGAACAAATTGAAAAGTATAATTAAAAAAGAATCTGCAACAACAAATATTGTTGACCAAGTTAAAGATGATGTAAGGGTATATAAAAATTTACAACTTGGAATCATTGAAGAAAGAGAAAAGGTTGCTGCTCCAATTACAAGAGAACTTGGTAAAGTTGGGAAAAAAATAACTGATATAGATAAAAGACAAGACGAAATGCTTGGCCAACTGAGAGAAAACCAACTAGCTCTAATGCTTGCCCAACCACAACTAGCAATTGAGTCACCAGAACCACCACCAGCGCTTGAGACACCAAAGCGACCAACACAACCAAAGCAACCAATAACACTTAATTTTGATAAGAGATTTGATAAAAAAAATTTTAAAGTGATTATGATTTACCAAGTACGAATGAATTTCCAAATATGACAAAAGATAAATTAGAAATGATAACCCAAAAAGTGACAAAAGCACAGAAATCTGTTGGTGGACGTAAAAGTGCGGCTAAAAGCACTGAGAAAAGGGATAGACTTGATGAAGATTTAGCCAAATTAAAAGAATATAAAAAAAATATTAGATGCAACAATGTCTACAGACTTGACAGAAATAATTGGAAATGGGTTTGGTCATCAAAGAAAAATAAATGCTTACAAGTTGTCAAAAGGTGGATCCTTTGGTCATGTACATATTGATCCAGCTAAACTCAGAATGAATAGACTTAGTGTTAAAGATATGGCTGGAAACAATGTAATGGATAATGTTGTTGATAGTTCTCTTATAGATTTGTTAACAAAAAGATACAATCCAAAAGTTGAGTACACATCAGAAGCAAAAGATATTTTCAAAGATTTGACTCGCTTTTCTGGTTTAAAAAAAATAGAGGTTCAGGGAAACAAAAGCTACTAGGCGGAACTGTTACTTTGATACCAGACACCCCAAAAGATATTTTGGTGAGGTTGACCCTTTTACTCGGCACACGACGTGCTGGTAACAATAGTTTAGATATAAGAAATGAAATAGTTCAACTAATTGATATTGCAGCAGCAAAAAATGTAATTACAAGTGAAAATAAAAAAAGGTTAACAGTAAAAAATAATTTAAATTAAGTTAATTTTATAATTAAAAATATATACAATATATACAATATACATTATACACCAACAAAAATGAAAGAGTTGGAAAGACCGTTTGTTTTCAGTTCAACTGATGGAATCGCTGGATTAAAACCAGGTGATTTTACAAAAAAACATATTCCAAATATTATTTTGGATAAAAATAAAGAACATGATATTGCGCTTGATAAATTTAATGGTCATTATTCATGGTATAACATCAAGTCAACATACAATAATAATAAGATTAGCTATGCACATGATAATGGAAAAACCAACACCATAATTACTTTTCCAGATGGAGTTTATGATTATAATGATATCAATAATTATATTAAAAGTTCTTTAAAGGCAAATGGCCATACAGTAGATAAAAAGACTCCTGGTATCAAATTAATATTCAGTACTTCTAGATTTAGAGTATATGTGTTGCTGTCGACAGGATATAGTTTTGATCTTAGAGGTACAGATAGAAACTTTAATGATATTATTGGGTTTACAAAAATTAATATAACAACATCTCAGTTTGGACAAGTGCTACCAAACATTACAAATTCTGTTGATAATATAAAAATTAAAACATCGTTGATAGATGATTCTTTGGACGGTGGAGTGTCAACAGATGTTTTATATTCGTTTGACACGTCAGATATTTCACGTGCATATCCTTTTAAAGTAGAACCAAGGAGAAGATTATATGATAAATTAAACACAAATATTATTTCTCAAGTAAGGATATATATGACAGACTCAATAAATAGACCCATCGATTTCAACGAAGTACCAGATGGTTTAACAGTTGTAATAAAATCAGTAGACAAGGAATGAACCAAACAAAAAAATATAATAGAATAAAATATGTTGCCCCACAAAATCCAATTGATGGTGAAGGCTTGTTTGACATTTTTAAGTCAACAGGTAAAAAAATTACATCACTTGCAACTTCAAAGTTTTCAAAAGAAGTCGCTAAAAAAGCTGCTACAGCAGGTGTTGAAAAGTTTGCAGTGTCTGGTGCGGAAGCTCTTGGCAAAAGTGCTGCAGACAAAGTTGTATATAGATTATCTGCTCCAAGTATTATTAAAGAAAATAAGCCATCCCCAAATAGTGGCGCCAAAATTGCCGAAAGCTTAAAAAAAGTAGACTCTTTACCCATTCAATGATCAGAAATTGAAAACCTAAAACAACAGTTGACTCAATTTATGTAGGGATTAATTATTTTTTAAAAAAATCATTTTATTTGAACACTATTTATATATATGCTATACAATTAACAAAGTCAAAGTCGAAGTAATGGAATACAAACAAGGTGATTTTTTAGAAAGGTATGAGGAGGTTGTATATGACCTTCAAAATCCAATTAAACTTCCAGCAAATGGAGCAACTCAAAACAAAAATTCATACAAGTTTTATGTAGATTCAACTGGTGAAATAACTGCTCCCAATGATTGGTATAATTCTTATCTCGAAATTGATGTAGAAGTTAACAAGAAAGCAGATGGTACAACTTATGCCACCGCTGATAATATCACTTTTGCATCAGATGCTTATTCAATCATTAGAGAATTAAATGTAAAGTATGGAGGTGTTCAGGTTATTGATACACCAAATGTAAATGAAAGTGTTGCGATTAGAAGTAAAGCAGAATATTCAAGCGCTTATCTTGCTCAAGCAACGAGTAAATTGTTTTATCCTGATAGTGGAACTGGCACTGCTAGTCGTACTGCAAATACTGGTTGTGCTAGTCGAGCTGCACTTACTAATGCTGCCGGTGGTGTTAATCTTATCGTGCCATTAAATAAGTATAGTTTCTTTGCTGCGTCACAAGATGTGGTTTATCCAACTGGTAAAATGGAGCTAAACATTACTCTTGAAAGAGATGAAAATGTCTTGTACAAAGATGCAGCAGCTGCTGAAGGTAGATATATTGTTACAAAAATGAGACTTTGGGTTCCAAAGATGGAGTTGAATTCAGCTGGTATGAATAAATTTGGTGCAGAATTGACTGAAAAAAGAACGTGGGGATATTTGGCTGATAGAGTTGAAACATCACCAGTGTCTACGCTGCAAACTGGTACATTTGATATCTCAAGCAGTATTGAAAAACCAAGATTTGTCATGTTGTATGCAGTTGATTCAACAAAAGATGGTGATGTAACAAAAAATAGCTTTCATTATGACACATATAGAATTCCCGGTGTTGGTAGTGTAAAACAAGTGACAAGAGCACAGTTAGAGGTAGGAAATGGTGATTATTATCCACGGATTGAACTTAATCCAAAAATGAATTAACAAGAGTATACAAACGATTTATTGAATATCAGAGATTTATAAACGAAGGCTCACTCGAAGGTAGTTTCATTGATAGAATGATGTTTAAAGAACTTCATTCAGCATTGTTCTTCGATTGAAAAGAGCAGAGAAATGATATGATTGATGGAGCACATAAATTAAAGTTTTCATACACTCTTGATGGAGCTCCAACAGCTTATGTGTGGAAGGCAGTAGTCTTGTATGAAAGACAAATAACATCAGATCCTATTTCTGGCTCAGTTAAATTGACATTTAAGAAGAAAAACAAATAAAACTAACAAAAAAAAACAAAAAACTAACTAGCAAAATAATTATGACAAAAAAAAAATTTTTTCTACTTTTTTACTTTACATTGAAAGCATTGGTTCATGTGTAATAGCATATTTATCCAACAAATGTTTCTGAATTCTTTTTATTGTTGAAGCATTATTCAATTCGTCTTTTTGTTTAAATATCATCAATTCTGCAATATCTCCAGCTAGTGGTGCTTCTAGATTGGTTGCATTAACACTACCTAGCGCAAAACTTGTAGCACCAACGTTTTCTTTAGCAGTAAAGTTTCTGAGCTTTTGTCCGTTGCACCATACTTTTGATCCGTCTGCGCCTAATTGGGGTGACCATGTAACTGTTATAACAATCCACTTATTAAACAACGTTGGATCTGCGTTTGTTGGAAATGTTGAAATTGTTATATTATCACCACCATTATATGATGTAGATTCTTTTTTTGCATTACTTACAATAAAGTTTTTATTATCATTCATAGAAATAAAATGATCCCATCCTGTATTATCATGGCCAATAATGGCATTTTTTAACCCGACACCAGTGCTATAGGCAGTCATTCTATAAACAACAGTTATTGACAACGTTTTATCTCCGCTTGTTATATTCAAATTCATATTACATTTCATTCTATCATTAACACCATCAAAGGTAACATAGTTGTATCTGCCGTTAATTAATCCTGCTCCTGAAGTTGGTCTTTCTGCGTTTGAATATTTTACAATGTCCACCCTTTCACCAAAACTTTGATACAGTAATGATTCAACATTTGTTCCTGATAAAACGCCATATTTTGCAACTTTCGAGCTCAACGGACTATTGTCAGAGATTAACCAATGCCCGGAAGCATTATTTTTTATAAATTCATTTGACCAGCTGTGATAATTTCCATCCATCATAATAAGACTTTTAACAACAGCATCAACTATCTTTATTTTGCCAGCACTATCTCTTTCAACTCCTCCTATGGGTAAAACTGGAGCTATTAATTTGTGTGCAGTTGCAACACTAATTTTTAATTTTCCTGCTCCATCTCTTTCTATTCCACCATTTGCTAAAATGGGTGCTATCAACGTTTTTGCTTCTGGTACATTAAGTTGCAGCCTACCAGTCACATCTTTGTTAATTCCACCATGTAGTGCAACGTCAACGGACATAATTCCTGAAGCGTCTTTGATAATGCTTCCATTTAGTAAAACAGGTGCTACCAATCTTTGTGCTTGTGGCACGTTGAGTTCAAATTGGTTTCTTGCATCTTTCTTTATTCCACCAAATCTACTTATTTTTGTTGCATTTATAATGCCTAGGTCAAAATAATTTTTTGTTGTTGCGTCAGCATATGCTGTTGGCTCACCTAATGAACATATCCTTTTGGTTTGCATGTGGTAGTCGCTTGAAATATCTCCCTATTCTTGGTAAATAGAGATTTAAGAATCCAAAGCTTACTACATCACGGTCGGCGGATAGGGTCAATGCCAAATTTATTATCTTTTTATTTTCAGCATCTATGTTTCCTGAACCATCTTTTTTAATCCATGATTCTACATATCCTTTGTTTGCTATATGATTTGATGCTGCTGGTGTTGGTACATTATGGACTACAAAATTATTTCAATCAAAATTTCTATCCACCTTTACTCCCGTACTATCAAAGGGTAAGCTATTTAGTTTTGTTTCAACAACTCTAACATCAACTTCAATTTCGTTTACTCGTTGTGTTACTATTGAGTTTGCTTCTGCTGTGCCACCTCTAGAAATATTGTTTATAAAACCCATATTTTTTTACTCAAAATAATTTATTATGTACCTTTCGTTCTTCTTATAGTTATTACGGGCAAACTTTTTTACTACTTTTAAAAATTATTTCTCCCAAACTCTTTTAAGAAATACAAGCAATAATGTCCACATAAAACACTGCTCAAATCTTGAAACTGGTTTGATATATAACTTATTAAATGTATAACATAAGTTTACCAATTCTTGTGGTGGTTGCATTCCAAAACTATCGAAATAATTGACGAAGTCTGCTGTTACTTTTACGGCTACCCAATGTGTTCCTGGTCCTTCGGTGTCATCCAAATTTATGATAAAACATTGGCCTGGTATATCTTTTACTTTTGTTGGAATCTTATCTCGTGATATAACTCCTTTAAAATTTTTGATTTTCAAGTATTCAACCCAATTCATTATTTCAAAATTAGATATTGGATGATTTATAAATTCTGGTTTACTTACAACAGAGCCCCCAACAAAGGTATTTGACTGAATGGGCTGTTTGGCCCTAAAAGAAGTCCTGATCCTTTTTTTTATTGCCACTTAATAAATATTTCAAAGCTGGTATAACTGTACCGCCTCTAGTTTGTTGTGATCTAATTATAAAACCATTTCCTGATTGGGCTACATCTATTTCGCCTCGATCTATCAGTGGCAGCAGTGATTCAAACATTCTTAGTCTATCATCTTCATCTTCATTATTTTCTCCATGACATCCCCAAACAACTTTGCAATTAATGGAATTCCGATTCCCGCCAACAAAGTGCCAAGAAAACCACCTTTTTGTCCGCGTCCTGTTTTTAAAACTAATCCGCTACCACTTTTATATGATTTTACTAGTTTCTTTTGTTGTGACATGGGTAATAGTTGTTTGATTTGTTCCCTAATTTCTGGTGTATCTACTACCATTTTAACATGTTCTGGTGATAATTGATATGATCCGCCGACTGCTTTTTTAATGGCGGTCTCCTAAACCAGAAACTGCACCTGTTGCAAGTGGGGCTAAGATTTTTGGTAATATTTTTTTAGCAACACCGGTTACTATTCTAAACAAATTCATAATGCTTCCTCCGCTTGTTGCAAATTTTCTGAGTTGAGCTTTACTAATTCTAATATCAGCTCCTACACCTTTATTTTTTGCTTTTTCAAGCTTACTAATTTGAGATTGAGTAAGATTTACTGTTTCATCGCCTCTCATAAGATTGTTATATGTTAATGTAAG